>JAJAGP010001230.1:0-186955 GCA_025084515.1 Ancistrus triradiatus
CTTCCATTTTCTTACAATTGCTCCCACAGTTGATTTATTCACACCAACCTGCTTGCCTATTGTAGATTCACTCTTCCCAGCCTGGTGCAGGTCTACAATTTTCGTCCTGGTGTCCTTCGACAGCTCTTTGGTCTTGGCCATGGTTGAGTTTGGAGTCTGACTGTTTGAGGCTGTGGACAGGTGTCTTTTATACAGATAACGAGGTCAAACAGGTGCCATTAATACAGGTAACAAGTGGAGGACAGAAGAGCTTCTTAAAGAAGAAGTGACAGATCTGTGAGAGACAGAAATCTTTCTTGTTTGTGGGTGACCAAATATTTATGATTTATAATTAAATTCTTTTAAAATCCTACAATGAGATTTCCTGGATTTTTTTCCTCATTTTGTCTCTCATACTTGAAGTGTAACTATGATGAAAATTACAGACCTCTATCATCTTTCCAAGTAGGAGAACTTGCACAATCAGTGGCTGACTAAATACTTTTTTGCCCCATTGTATCATCTGCACAGCAGTTATTAACAGAAATTAATACCTTTGTTAGAAATAATTGAACTCACTATGGTCAGTGATCATGTACAAGGTAATAATAGACCTCTGAAGAACACCATAATAATTCACTTTTCTGAGATTGGCACAATTGTTATGTATATAACCAGAAATTGTCAAAAGTTGTGTCTTCCCCTCCTATATGACCATTAGGACAAGAGTTTTAACATAAATATTACTGGGGGGTGTGGGGGTCCACTTAAAGAGAAAGATTCATCAGGTCTATTCCATGTTTCAGAAAGACAAATTGCATATACAGTAAACAATTATCATATGAAAACAAGCCTAGCCGGCAACACAGGGCGCAAGGGCAGAAACAACCCTAGACAGGGTGGCAATCCATCTTAGCACACGCACTTACACATACTAACACACTAAGTGTACTTTAGTTAAGTGTACCAGCTAACCCCAACAGTGTACCTGGAGTAAACCGACACGGACACATCCTACAAACTCCATAAAGGCAGAGTCCAAGGGAACTCGGGACACTGGATTTGTGAGGCGACCACACTAATTGCTGCACCTCCTTGTTGCCATTATCAACAGAAATGTATTTGAAAATAGCTTAAATAAATAAAAGTGAAATCCATAGATTACAGAATTAGAATCTGAGCATTATGTAGTCAAATATAAGTACAGTCACATACATACAATCATAAGTGCAGTTTCCATGTCATCCAGGTAAAGTCAGAAAGTGGCACAGACATGAGGGCACCCTTAAACATCAGGGAGTCTACCACGCTACCACCATGTAAGTGAGGCAAAACAACTACACCAACATCCCAGTTTTCCATATGTTGTTCAAAAATGGTTTACCTAGAGCTGAATTACAATTCTACAGTTTGTAAATGAATGCATGTCACTATTTTGCAATATGTATTTCAGGCTCGCTTTGGCCATCCCTCTGTCCTGGACCTCACATCAGAGCTCTCTGCACAGCATGGTGCACTGGTGCTTTATGTGTGCATCCTAATCCTGGCATTTGACAGGTCACCACGCTCCCAGCATGACCCCTACACCATTAAAGTAGCTCTGACGTAACCTCGCACTGAGACCACAGCACTAAGTCAGGAAGGGTATCTGAGCCTGTCACTTTTTTCTGAATGCCTCATTGCATGACCAGTCCACATAGATAATCATCATACCTCTGTTGAACCCCTGTTCTATAACTTTATCTTAGAGCCCTTTTGAAAGCGTGATGCCATGGTGCATTATTTTCATTACCATGCACTACTAGCAGTGGAATCCTCATGGAACATCTGGTCTGAAGTAATTAAAACCACTACAGCTGATGTCAGTTGAGTGATCTGGGGGGTGATTGGTTATATATTTTATGGTTGTAAGTTTATAATGGTTAATCTAAAGGGATTGGTGTCTTCTTGCCTCACAAAGTGCAATCTCTCAGGTTTGTCGGTTGCTGGGGAGGTGGGTTGCTGATGTCTCATGTGATCCCTCTTGGCTGTGTTACTTTCTGGTTCCCCTCTCTCTATCTATGCTGCTAATGCTGCCGGAGTCTTGTACTACACATGGCATCAGTGATTGTTAATAAACTCTGTGCTCTTAATCAATAACTCCAGTGTAACTACATTTTCTCTTTTCTCTCTGAGCTTGTTTTCTGGTACCAGTTCCAGCTCCACACAATAAGATGTTCCTCCGCTTCTTCTCCACTCAAGTTGTTGCCGTCATCTCCAGCCCCATCATGCCCGGGTCACAGACTCTCCCCCTCCTCCGGTTGGCTGGGAACGAAGTGCCGCCAAGGACTTTCCTGCTGAGGACTCAAGATCCTAAAGTGGCTCTGTGTATCGAACTGAATAATGCTGATATGCATGTTTTTATGTTATTTTTTTTAACTATTACTACATGCTTACAGTGGTGCTTGAAAATTTGTGAACCCTTTAAAATTTTCTATATTTCTGCATAAATATGACCTAAAACATCATCAGATTTTCACACAAGTCCTAAAAGTAGATAAAGAGAACACGGTTAAACAAATGAGACAAACATATTATACTTGATAATTTATTTATTGAGGAAAAATATTACATATTAGTGAGTGGCAAAAGTATGTGAGCCTTTGCTTTCAGTATCTGGTGTGACCCCCCTGTGCAGCAATAACTGTAACTAAACGTTTCCTGTAGCTGTTGATCAGTCCTGCACACCGGCTTGGAGGAATTTTAGCCCATTAGCTGCTCACTTCAGGTCCTTCCACAACATTTCCATTGGATTAAGGTCAGGACTTTGACTTGGATATTCCAAAACATGAACTTTATTCTTCTTTAACCATTCTTTAGTAGAAGGACTTGTGTGCTTAGGGGCGGTGTCTTGCTGCATGACCCACCTTCTCTTGAGCTTCAGTTCATGGACAGATGTCCTGACATTTTCCTTTAGAATTCTCTGATATCATTCAGAATTCATTGTTCCATCAATGATGGCAAGCAGTCCTGGCCCAGATGCAAGGCAAAACAGGCCCAAACCATGATACTACCACCACCATGTTTCACAGATGGGATAAGGTTCTTTATGCTGGAATTGCAGTGTTTTTCTTTCTTTGTTTTTTTTTTCCCTTATCTTACAACATAACGCTTCACACGCAAACCAAAAAGTTCTATTTTGGTTCTCATCCGTCCACAAAAACATTCTTCCAATAGCCTTCTTGGCTCGTCCACGTGATATTTAGCAACTGCAGACGAGTGGCAGTGTTCTTTTTGGAGAGCAGTGGCTTTCTCCTTGCAACCCTGCCATATGCACACCATTGTTGGTCAGTGTTGTTCTGATGGTGGACTCATGAACATTAACATTAAAAAATGTGAGAGAGGCCTTCAGTTGCTTAGGACTTACCCCAGGTTCCTCTGTGACCTCACCAACTATTACAAGCCTTGCTCTTGGAGTGATCTTTTTTGGTCGACCACTCCTGGGAGGGTAACAATGGTCTTGAATTTCCTCCATTTGTACACAATCTGTCTGACTGTGGATTGGTGGAGTTCAAACTCTTTAGAGATGGTTTTGTAACCTTTTCCAGCCTGATGAGCATCAACAACTCTTTTTCTGAGGTTTTCAGAAATCTCCTTTGTTCATGCTGTTATCCATTTACACAAACACGTGTTGTGAAGAGCAGACTTTGATAGATCCCTGTACTTTAAATTAAACAGGGTGCCCACTCACACCTGATTGTCATCCTATTGATTGAAAACATCTGACTCTAATTTCACCTTCAAATTAACTGCTAACCCTGGTAGAGGCTCACATACTTTTGCCACTCACTAATATGTAATATTGGATCATTTTCCTCAATAAATAAATGACCAAGTATAATATGTTTGTCTCATTTGTGTAACTGGGTTCTCTTTATCTAGTTTTAGGACTTGTGTGAAAATTTGATGATGTTTTAGGTCATATTTATGCAGAAATATAGAACATTCTAAAGGGTTCACAAACTTTCAAGCACCACTGTAGGTAGGTCCAAGTGTGTGTATGTAATACATTAATAAATATGATTATGTGAAAAATATAAATATAATAAATTCAGTAATATATAATGACTGTATGTTAGCCAGTCATCAAGCCTCTGTTACACTTGACTTACATTCTGTATTCCCTGGTATTCATTTGTGGATAATAAATCATTATTATTAAGAAGCAGATTCATATTCAACACTGATATGTTTTCTTTGGCATTCCAGTAGGACAAATGTGGCATCACACAGGATATGTTTCAAAGTCTGTAAGTGATGTCTATATATTGTCCTTTCTTGCAAGTCTTGATTTTTAACTTGGTTTGACTCAGAAAACTCGTTAAAGGAATTTCTATGTAGTAACGTATTATTGATTACTTGGATCTGTGGGGAGAAAGGGCAGCTTGGTTCTTTTGCAGAGCCAGCAGCAGGCATGTGTTTCTGTAGTGATTAGAGGAGTGTAATACCAAACACCTCGAGTGGTGCACTGCGGTACAAGTCTGGAACTTGAAACAGACAGAAAGGATGACGCAAAAGCACATTAGATAGTTGATCCATTCATTATTATGTCATATATATGTACTTATAGTGTTTATTATTACATTCCTTAGAGCTGCAACAATACAACATTAAAAATTATTTGGTTAATAAAATGCATCTCTTTCTTTCTGGCAAAGGTAAACAACTGACTCATTGAGGTAACTTTGCTCGAATTATGTTGTTTTTATATTAAGTTTAGTATATGCTGTATATCCACAGTGTAATTAGTGGGGGAATGGGGTACTGGACTATGGACCACAAGGTCCAGGGTTCAGATTCCACCTGTGCCATTTTTGGGTTTTTGTGCAAGACCCTTAACCTGCAGTTGCTTGGATTGTAATCTGTATCAGATGTGAGTCACTCACGATAAGGGCGTTTGCTAAATGACTAAATGTGAAATGTATTTATGTGTCTTTTGATCAACAAGTTCTGACAAATTTGATCATGGGATGGAATCAGATGGATCAGGTGGATTGTTGATCAGAGCTATCCCCAGATGTCTCATCCACATAAGCAAACTTGAGAATGTACGTAAAGAACATTTGTCTGACTGTGTACAACCAGGAGTGTGATGGAGCCATTGGGTTGTCTCAAAGCATATTTACAATTTGATATTACCTTCTAACATCTAAGGCCAATCCTACATTGAGCAAGCCTAGGGTGACTGTGGCAAGGAAGAAACCTTGGGAGGACCAAGACTCAAAAAGGGACCCATCCTCTTGGACAGCTCTTTAATTTATAAGTTTAAATTAATAGTTTAATAAACACAAGCTAAATATGTTTGAAAAGAGAGAACACATTTAAAAATAGTGAATATTGAAGAATATTGAATAGAATAGCGTAAAAATATGCATATATATTCCTGATAGCTTTTGTGTGTATTCTCTCCTCATTTATGATCGTCAGGTCCTTTTCAACACATACACAGCTGCAGATTTAGATGGTCAGCAAAAATAGTTTTTTCCAGCCCTGCTTTCCTACTGCTACTTTCCTCTCTGCCTTTCTGCACCACTAAATGTTGGAAATGTCACAGAAAATGTAGTGGTGCCAGGTTGAAGATCAGGAGGTTAGCCAGGGCCACAGTGAAATCTGGGTCTGCTGAATTGGTGACTGGTGGTGGTCACAGTGAACAGCTTCTAAGTTCCACAGAAGCCAGGTACTGTATGTCCATCTCTTTGAAGTTGATTTATCAGTAACCCTTTTACTCCTTTCTTCTTGGTGTGCCAAGAAGAAATATGCTTTATTTTTATTCTTATGCTTGGTTTTGGAAGACCATTGGGCTACTGGACAGGCTGGAGATGTGGATGTGGCTTTTAAAGACAGATTCACATTTCAAATGTCTACTAATCTCATTTGTACTCTTGTTTATAGGACACGTGAATAAAAAATATGAATATGGGGCTTTGCATATTTATACTCTATATGTTGTCCCAATCAACCACTGACCACTATTACCCTATGTTTTACACCCAGTATTTAACCTTATTTTACCAGTCTGTTGTTACTGGTGCTGCCTTCTTTGCAGCTGGGGAGGCAGCATCAGAGAGGGAGATTCAAAAGCTTAACAAACTCATCAAGAAGGCTGGCTCAGTTTTGAACTGCTCACTAGATGGTTTTGATGTGGGGTGGAAAGGAGGTCAGTAACCAAAGCATTTTCAGCCGCAGACTTATTCAGCTCTGTTGTAACAAGGATCAGTACAGGAGATTGTTTGTACCAAAAATAATCTACAACACTGTCACACTGTACAACATGTCTTCATTATGCCAGGACATTATTGTATACTAAGCCACTAAGCGGAGAGGCTCACAGAGCACCAACTGGACATTACTGAATCTTGTCTATTCATCTATACATTTTGCACATCTATAATTTACTGCACATGGCACTTTTCATGGTAGTAATATAATATTGATAATATTATACATCATTACTTCTAGTTATGCATCTGTATAATATTGTACAGTAATACTTGCTTTAGATACACTTGTTTTACTTTACTGTGCTTTATGCTGCTGTATTACTTGACGTTCCCTCTAGATCTATCATTCTATCTATCTAATGTACAGTGGGGTAAAAAAGTATTTAGTCAGCCACTGATTGTGCAAGTTCTCCTACTTGGAAAGATGAGAGAGGGAAAAAAATCCAGTAAATCACATTGTAGGATTTTAAAAGAATTTAATCGTAAATCATGGTGAAAAATTAGTATTTGGTCACCCACAAACAAGCAAGATTTTTGGCTTTCACAGATCTGTAACTTCTTCTTTAAGAAGCTATTCTGTCCTCCACTCGTTACCTGTATTAATGGCACCTGTTTGACCTCGTTACCTGTATAAAAGACACTTGTCCACAGCCTCAAACAGTCAGACTCCAAACTCAACCATGGCCAAGACCAAAGAGCTGATGAAGGACACCAGGAAGAAAATTGTAGACCTGCAGCAGGTTGGGAAGAGTGAATCTACAATAGGCAAGCAGGTTGGTGTGAATAAATCAACTGTGGGAGCAACTGTAAGAAAATGGAAGACATACAAGACCACTGATAATCTCCCTCGATCTGGGGCTCCACGCAAGATCTCATCCTGTGGGGTCAAAATGATCATGAGAACAATGAGCAAAAATCCCAGAACTACGCAGAGGGACCTGATTGAATACCTGCAGAGGAGCTGGGACCAAAGTAACAAAGGCTACCATCAGTAACATATTAAGCCAAGAGAGACTCAGATCCTGCAGTGCCAGGCGTGTCCCCCTGCTTAAGCCAGTACATGTCCAGGACCGTCTGAAGTTTGCCAAAGAGAGCATATGGATGATCCAGAAGAGGATTGGGAGAATATCATGTGCTCAGATGAAACCAAAACAGAACTTTTTGGTAAAAACTCAACTGGAGGAAAAAGAATGCTGAGCTGCATCCCAAGAACACCATACCTACTGTGAAGCATGGGGGTGGAAACCTCATGCTTTGGGGATGTTTTTCTGCAAAGGGGACAGGACGACTGATCCGTGTTAAGGGAAGAATGAACGAGGCCAAATGTATCATGAGATTTTAAGCACAACCTCCTTCCTCATGAGAGCATTGAAGATGGACCGTGCTGGGGCTTTCACGTCATGACAATGATCCCAAACACACGCTCGGGCAACGAAGGAGTGTCTCCGTAAAAAGCAATTTCGAGGTCCTGGGAGTGGCTAGCCAGTCCTCCAGACCTAGCCCCAAAGAACATTTGTGGAGGGAGTTTGAAAGTCCGTGTTGCCCTAAACTCACTGCTCTAGAGGAATCTGCCTGGAGGATTGGCCAAATACCAGCTAAAACAGCGAAACATTTGACCTCTTCCATTGCCAACAAAGGTTTGTTAACAAGTATTGATTGAAATTTTGTGATGACTCCATATTATTTTCCACCATCATTTACAAATAAATTCTTTTAAAAATCCCTACATGTGAATTTCCTGGATTTTTTTTCTCATTGTGTCTCTCATAGTTGAAGTGTAGCTATGATGAAAATTACAGACCTCTTTCATCTTTCTAAGTAGGAGAACTTGCACAATCAGTGGCTGACTAAATACTTTTTTGCCCCACTGTATGTATTGTGTTATATATACCTCAGAAACTTTGCACTCAATTTTGCAAGATTTTTTTGTAATTACTGTCAGCACTTTTTCAGAAGCCTACCTTCTAACTAATTTGAAAGTTACCTGACCATTTTTAAATACTGGTGAAAGTTCCTCTTTTTTCAGTTGTGAGTTAGTCTGATTTCAAGTTTAGTTTTGAACCTTCTTATAGCACCAAATCAGCTGCCCTGAATGTGACTAATATGGCCTGCTGTTATCGACTCTGGTAGCTGCAGTGTTCTAGTCCTGCTAGATCTCAGTGATCTGAGTTTGACATTGTTTCTCACAATCTGCTCTTTAAATGCCTTGAGCAATGTCTAGTCTTAAAGGGGCAGCGCTCATCAGCTGTTCATTATTAATACCTTATTAACATTCTTTTGTCAATACCATCAGATATGGATTAAATATAGATTATACACTCATCGGTGTTTAATCGGCAAAATTCAGCAGACATTTAAATTATTACAGGTGTGGTCTGATCAAACACTGGGTCTTGCCACAAGAGAAAGAGAAAAAGTCTCCCAGCAGATACTTTTTGGTAATGTACCTCTTGGTGAGAGATCGTTGACTGCTAGACATGTCTCTACGACGCAATCAAAGACATTTTGTCCAGTTGACAGATTTACAGAGGGAGTATACCATAGGACTGAGAGAAGCAGGACGGTCGTTTCAAAAAATTGCCTGCCGTTCTGACCTGGCTGTTAGTAGGTGTTTTGAGACATGGTGAGAATTCAACTTGAATTTAATTTAATGACATAGTTTTTGTAAGTGCAGGCAGTGCAGACATCAAACTGTGCACACCAAATATTGCTACTGTCTCCTGAAGAATAACCACATACAGGCAGCAAAATTCCTATCCACAAGAATGGAAGCTAGGAAGAATGAAGGAGGCATCCCTCCTCTGGTTACCAAACTGACAACAGCATAGACACCAGATTAATCTAGAGGTCTGACTGTCCCTCCTCCAGCTTTCACATTATTGGTGGATGTGTCTGGGTGTGTATGAGTATTAGCTTGAGCATGAAATAGGTCACTGTGTAATGTTTTTATTTTGCCAACCCCCTTCCATGTCCCTCTACTATGTCAAACTAATGTCAGCTTTATTTGTCAAAGGAAATATGTTTGACATCTGCCCAGTGGCCTGGATCATTATGGAAAAGACTGGGGGAGGGCCGTAAGGAGGCCTCATTAGTCATCATGGGCTCGACCATTAGCTTGACACTATTATGAAGTGTGGCATACTCCTTAGCAAATATTGTTTTTTTTTAGATTTTCTGAATGAAATAGTTGCTCAAGAGCACATGATGAAGAAAGGCTGCTCAAAAACACAGTGACTCATCTAATGTATAAGCTTCTAGATGTATCCGTTGCTGTATGGAAAAAAGCACAGCTGTTGAAAAACATAAATGGGGAACACTGAAAAGGCAAACTTGTATTTTTGTGTTTAATAGTACTTCTGTGTATTCTGTAGAACTTCTGTGGAAACGTGTATTACTGACACGTTTTTGCCAGTGTGGTTTAATAAACTATTTTGTAGCATTTCAGCAGGTTACAATTGACAGAATATTGATCCTGTGATGCAATCAAAATAGTTATGTAAAATATTTCACTAAAGCCTTGAAAGATCTCTTCATTTAGAGAACCCCAAATCATTCACTCTGACTTCTATTTCATTGCAGACAGTATGAACCCAAGGTATTTCATGTTTTTTTGTCTGGTCAACATCATTTCATTTGTTAATAAACATTCATTCCTGCATTTCAACACATTCCAAAAAAAGTTGAGACGGGAGCACTTTAGGGCTAGTAATGCGGTGAAAAAACTAAATCGTGATTTCAAACAGGTAATGATTTCAAGTCATTTCAAACAGGTGGTGTCAACAGGTCATTATAACCATGATTTGGTACAAAAGAGTATCCACAAAAGAGTCTTTGAGGAGTAAAGCTGGGCAGAGGATTTCCAGTTTATCAACAAATCTGTGAGAAAATTAATGAAATCTTCAAAACAGTGTTCCACAAAAAATATTGGAAGGGTTTTGCATATTTCTCCTTTGTTAAATGATTTAAGAAATCTATAGGAATTTCAGTGCATAAAGGGCAAAGGTACGAGCCTAAACTGAATACCTGTGATCTCCGATCCCTCAGACGGCACTGCATCAAGAACCGTCATTCATCAATAGCTGATAGAACCACATGGACTACCTTTAATTCATTAATTGTACTAACATGGCTTCTGCTGTGCTTGTTCCCTGTGCCGAGTGTGGCATGTTTAGCTATTCTTCCTCCGTCATTAGTGTAAATTTTACTTGTGATAGGTGTAGGCTTGTAGCCAGTCTGACGGAGAAGATTGTAGTGTTAGAGGCGCGCATCCAGACATTAGAGAAGGCTAGCTCAGCTCCTGCTAGCAGATCTGGATGCCAAGTGAAGTTAGAGCCCCCATCTCGGCAGAGCCCTCGCAGCAGGACAAGTGGGTGACGGTTCAGCGATGTAGTCATAAGGCTAGTCCACAAGAGCACCACTCTTTACCTGTTCACGAGTCCAACAGGTTTGCCCTCCTCAGTGATGCACCCACTGAGCAGCCTGTTGAAAGAGCTCTGGTCATAGGTGACTCTATTTTACGACACGTGAAAGTAGCTACCCCTTTAGGGACACCAGCAGCTAGAGTTACATGTATCCACGGAGCTAGAGTGCCGGACATTGTAACGATTCTTAGTGAACTCGAGAGCCGTAGATTCTCTACGATAGTTATTCGTGTAGGGGCTAATGATATACGCCTTCGTCAGTCAGAGGTTACTAAGGCTAATTTTGTAGAGGTGGTTAGAGTGGTGAAGGCGATGTCCGATGCAGTAGTGTGCTCTGGCCCCATCCCAATGCGGCGAGGTGACCAAGCCTACAGCAGGTTATGGTCGCTGAACTGCTGGCTGTCCAAGTGGTGCTCTGAAAACAACGTGGGCTTTATAGACAACTGGACAGCCTTTGAGGGTAAGCCTGGCCTTTTAGGATGGGACGGTGTCCATCCCACTCGGAAGGGTGCCGCTCTCATCTCCTGCAACATTGCCCATAGTCTTATGGCCCGATTGGTTAGGGGCTGACTATCCAGAGCAGGGGTCAGGCAGCAGACAAACCGGCTTAACCAACTGTCTGCTGGTAGCCATATACCGTCACCCAGAACCCACATTATTGAAACTGTGTCTGTTACCCGCATCTGCCCTAAACGTAAACGCTCTCAAAAGGTCTGTTTTAATAACCTCATTAGTATAAAGAGATAGCTTCCCAGATAGCACAAATAGCTCCCAAAGAAATAACAACATTAGACTAAAGCTAGGATTACTTAACGTTAGATCACTTACAAACAAAGCAGTGATTTTAAATGAAATAATCACTGATAAACGTTTACATGCTCTCTGTCTCACTGAGACTTGGATTAGACCTGATGAATATTTAGCCTTAAATGAAGCCTCACCTCCTGGATGCAGTCATGCTAATCGCCCTCGTCCTAATGGTCGGGGGAGGCATAGCCACAATTTTTGACAAAGAGCTAGGTGTTACAACTAAATCCCATTACAGGGCTAATGAAATACTGATTCTTAATGTGACTGATCCATCATTATGGAAGTCAAAACCACATTTTTTTCAGCTTATCACTATTTACCTCCCTCCTGGTCCCTATTCAGAATTTCTTCAGGAATTTGCTAACTTTCTTTCCTGCTTACTACTGTCAACAGATAAGGCTTTAATTGTAGGTGATTTCAATATTCACTTTGACAATGAGCAGGATCCACTTATAATTGCTTTCGAGTCCATCTTAGAATCCATGGGTATCACTCAGAATGTGATGGGACCAACCCACCGCTGTAATCATACTTTAGATCTAATATTAACATTTGATATCAAAATAGATAACCTTGATGTTTTCCCCCAAAGTGATTCGATTTCAGATCACTATCTTTTAGTATTTGAGCTATCTCTAATAAATAAAATCCTTCTGCCTCGTTATCACACTAAGCACACTATCACATCTGCTACTCCAGCTGCGTTTATTAAAAACCTACCAGACTTAAAATTTAATACACCTATGGAGATAAATCATCTTGTGTAAATGAGCAATTAGAATGTGTGCTTCGCTCAACCCTGGACATGACTGCCCCTGCTAGGGTCAAACGTATTAGGGAAAAAAGGCTAGCACCATGGTATAATGACCACACCCCTACCTTAAAGCAAAGAACATGGCATTTAGAGCACAAGTGGAGACATAGTAAATTGGAGGTGTTTAAGCTTGGTTGGAGGGACAGCATGACAGAGTATAAGCATGCCCTCACTAAAGCTAAAGCTGCATACTTCTCTTCAATCATAGAGAAAAATAAGAATAATCCAATATTTCTTTTTAATACAGTCTGCAAATTAATAAAAATCCCCACAGAAAGTGATTCTCCCGTTCTGTGTCATTTTAATAGTAATGATTTTCATGACTTTTTTTAATGATAAGATAGAGAACATTAGGCATAAAACTCAATGCTCATCACATCACCAAACTATTCAGCCACCTTCCAGATGCAGCACTAGTGAAGACATCTGTTTAATGAGCTGTAAATCAAGATTAGAATCTTTTACCCCAATTACTAATACTTAACTATCCGCACTGATCAGCTCGTCTAAGTCATCAACATGTTTATTAGATCCCATTCCTACACGTTTACTCAAACAAGTAATACCTAGTATTATAGAGCCACTGTTAGTTATTTTAAAGTCATCCTTTACCTTTGGTTATGTGCCCAAATCCTTTAAAGCTGCCGTTATCAAACCACTGATTAAAAAAGCCACTCTTGACATTTGTGTGATATCTAATTATAGACCAATTTCAAATCTACCGTTTCTGTCCAAAATCTTAGAAAAAGCCGTCTATCAGCAGCTCTGCAGTTACCTCCAAAGGGATGAAATTTATGAAACATTTCAGTCTGGCTTCAGGCCCCATCATAGTACTGAAACAGCATTGATTAGGGTACTAAATGACTTGTTAATGTCCGCAGATAAGGGATGTGTTTCTTTTCTTGTTCTGTTAGATTTAAGTGCAGCATTTGACACTATAGATCATGATGTTTTACTAAACAGACTAGAAAATACTATAGGTATTAAGGGATTAGCACTTTCTTGGTTTAAATCCTACTTAACTTACCGGTCCAGTTTGTTCATATAATAATCTAAGATCCTAAGCTCTCAAAGTGAAGTCTGGCTTCCTCAGGGGTCATGGCGTGCCTCAGGGGTCAGTGCTTGGCCTGCTTTTATTCTCTCTGTACATGCTGCCACTAGGCTCAGTTAATCATAAACATGGCATTAGTTTCCACTGCTATGCAGATGATACACAGCTGTACATATCAGCCAAACCTAATGACTTTGACTCCATGACTTTAGTTCGCTCTTAGATTTATCATCTACGCCGCTCAAGGAGGTTGGGTCCCTTTTTGAGTCTTGGTCCTCCCAAGGTTTCTTACTAGAACTAGGGAGTTTTTCCTTGCTAGGGAGTTTTTCCACTGTCGCCCTAGGCTTGCTCAATTTGGGATTGGACACAGTTATTAGGAGATAATCTAAACTTGTAAAGTTGCTTTGAGACAATGCTTCATTGTAAAAAGCGCTATATAAATAAATCTGACTTGACTTGACTTGATGGACAAGGGATTCCTTTATCAAATCTTCATCAAGCACTTCAGTACAGATTTACATCCACAAATCCCACGTAAAATCTTATTGTGCAAACAACAAGCCTCGTGTTAATGTCCTGAAACGGCGTTGAGTTCTTTGGGCTCGGAGGCATCTGGGATGGACCATCCCACAGTGGAAACTTGTATTGTGGTCAGATGAATCAGTATTCCAGGTATTTTTGGAAGAAATGGACGCCGTGTGCTACGGACCAAAGATGAAAAGGACCGGTCAGACTGTTATCAGATACAAGTCCAAAAGCCAGGCTCTGTCATGGTACAAGGTTAGGTCAGTGCCCTTAGTAAAGGTCATTTTCAGTTCTGCGATGGCAGCATCAATGCAGAAAAGTACACTGAGATTAAGCTGGCTTCAAGACGACATCTTTTCCAGGGACATCCATGCATTTTTTTGCATTGTATCCAGAGGGACTTCATTTTTATTTCCTGTTGAAACAGGGTTGTTAAAACACAACCTTGCCACAGCTTACTTACTGTATTAAACTCCACCACATCCCAAACATGTAAGCCATACATAATTGAACCATCTGTTTCTGACCACCAGACCATAGCACCTTCACTGTAATGATGTACAGGTATGCATCGCTTAATGTCCAAAGTACGTTTTGGTCGATGTTATGCAATGTCAACGTTGTCCAAACACCACATTAAATATACATACTTATCTACTACAAATTAAAAGCAAAGCTATATGGGGATACAGTAGTGTATTGACTAAGCCAAGATATTATACACATTTATAATTGTTCTTATGTTGTCCAATTTTCAGCCATGCTGTGCTGGGACATCCACAACTGTCCTGTTGCAGCCTGAGTGCGCCAGCTTTTCTGAAGACTTTGCTGTATTTGGCCTCTTTTCCATTGACTTTAGCGGGGTTTTTTCTCTGTGGATCTGAGCCACTGAATTAAAGACAGCAAAATGGCTGTTGAACTTTGATTATTTAATATTAAAGTTTGAAGTTTGAATATGTCACATATTTTTATGAGATTATGGCTGGTTGCAAAGTAGAAATCCAATTACTGCTTGAGTCATGTAAACCCAGAGCTTTACCATTATTTGATTACTCAAGTGCATGTATACTTTTTGATCAGATTACTGACCAAATCTGATTTTCAAGTGCATGTAAACGCACTCACTGTTTCCATCATCAGCTCCAGCCCCACCATACCCGGGCCACACCAAAGGGCAGTGACTCTCTCCCTCCTCCGGTTCGCTGGGGACGAAGTGCCGCCAAGGACTTTCCTGCTTAAACGCAAGATCCTGGAGTGACTCTGTGTATCGGACTACTTAATGCCAGTGTGCATATTTTACATTTTACTTGAACTATGACTCCAAGACTTATTAGTTTTGTTCTTAGATTTATCATCTACACCGCCCAAGGAGGTTGGGTCCCTTTTTTAGTCTTGGTCCTCCCAAGGTTTCTTCCTATAACACTCAGGGAGTTTTTCCTTGCCACTGTCGCCCTAGGCTTGCTCAGTTTGGGACTGGACGTAGATATTAGGAGATAATGTAAAGTTAATGTAAAGAAATAAATTTGACTTGACTTGACTCACTGAGTTGCAGAATACTGTGCTGTTTGCCATCCAGACAGCTGCATATCTTATTCTTCATCATGAACTTCATAGTTCAATGTTAATGTCTCTACTTTGTGTTTAATAAAACCTACTGCACAAGAATTTGCACTGCCATTACAACTGTATTTCATCTAATGTATGTGACAAAATAATATAATGTGTTAAGTAGGTTAATAACCTCCATAAGTGTGTAACCCTAATAAACCTAAATAACCTTATTGGACAATGGACAAATATGCAATCATACATTGTCCAAACGGACATTATGACACTTACGTTTTTAATATAAGCACACCCTAACAATAATAAGATTGTGAGTGCCTAATTATCTTCATAAATCGTCAGAAATGATGTTACTAACACATGCAAAGTCAGTCAGCTGAGTATATAATAATGCATAAAGATGATATAAGCCACGCACAAATCCATGCGCTCGCACAGACGTGCACAAACCGCTATCTGCATGAAAATGTTCAGTCTCCTTTTCCTTCTCGCTGTCTGTGGCGCTGTCTGTGACAGACACAAGAACCCATACACACACCGTGGCTCAGCGTGGTGGGTGGGAGGGGAGGAGTCTGTCTGGTAAGGGTGAGCTGTTTACGGTACGGGTTTATAGAGCAGCAGATGGGAGGCCGTCCCTGCAAAGCAGGAATAGGGAGGGGAGACGGCAAACAGGGACAGAGAGAGTGAGAGATAGAGAGTGCTAAAGACAGGGTACACATGCCTGCTGGATGGGACAGGTTTGATGGAGCTACACCCAGACATAGAGGCATACCCTTTTTCCACTGCCTTCTATCAACTGTTAGAGTGCAGCTCACATCTGCCAGAGGACAGCACCAGCCTGTGTACATCTGAACACTGTGGCAGAGAAGGACCAGACTGCTCAAGGTATATTTACTGTAAGTACTGTATCTTATATATGTGATTGGAGTCATACAGTTTATATCATTCATTTTATTTTAGTTCAATCAGTCACTGTTAAGTTACTTGTATTTTTTAAATCATGCAGTAAGGACACATTGGTTGTTTACAAGGATATTTTGGACTAAGATATATATATAAAAATATATATATATATATATATATATATATATATATATATATATATATATATATATATATATATCTTAGTCCAAAATATCCTTGTAAACAACCAATGTGTCCTTACTGCATGATTTAAAAAATACATATATATATATATAGCTAATAAGAGAAAACCTAAAACTTTTTTTTTTTTTTTTAGGAAAAAAGCTTTACTGCACCATAGGATATCTAGTCATGGATGACTCCAAAGAGAAATTTGAATAGAACTTCCATCATGGTTCAGCAAAAATTCTCCACAGCCATGGACAGAGAGTCAACTCAAGAGATGGGATTGGGAGCTGAGGATGCAGATGGGCATATCCCATCCAGGGATATCCATATGCATACTGGGCATATCCCATCCAGTAAAGAACCCAACTGGTGCAAAACCCCTACTGGACACATAAAGAGACCCATGAATGCATTTATGGTTTGGTCCCAAATTGAGAGACGGAAGATAATGGAACAGTGGCCTGACATGCACAATGCAGAAATCTCCAAACGACTTGGAAAACGCTGGAAAATGCTCCCGGATTATGAGAAAATACCCTTCATCAAAGAAGCAGAGAGGCTGCGTCTAAAACACATGGCTGACTATCCGGACTATAAGTATCGGCCCAGGAAGAAAAGTAAGTGCTCCATGAGTCTCAAAGAAAAGCTTTCATCTAAAACCAGCAAGTGTCATTCAGGTCGATCTGGCATCTTCACCAGCAAAGGGCTCAAAGGAAAACCAAACTCCTCCAAACAAAAAGTGAACTTCCACAGCAATAAATACAAGGGCTACAGTAAGAGCACAAGTGAGGATGACACACTGGATACAAACCCAGTGAGTCCAGTGGCCTTGCAAGATGATCTGAACCAGACACCACTTGTTATCTCCCATCGTCAGCCTAGCATTCTTCCAGAGGACCAGCAACCCAGAGTACCTAGCAGTCTTCAGTGTCCCTCCTCTAACACTGGGTCACAGATACACACAGTATCTCAGTCACCAGGGTCTAACCCTAGAAGATCCTCAACGCCGAGCTCCACCAGCTCCTCCTCGTTTGTGCCATCAGTTTCCTCCGATGAGGAACTGGAGGAAGAAATCTTTCATATTATATCTAACACAAACTTTGACAGTATGCCTATGGACTGCTCCAATTTGGACAAGGACTTTGAAACATTTCATGCCAGCTCAGGATCCCACTTTGACTTTCCAGATTACTGTACTCCAGAGGTGAATGAGATGATTTCTGGGGACTTGCTAGTACCAAGTATCTCTGACCTGGTATTTACCTACTGAGTTTACCTATTCAACTTGAATATGGTTATGCAGACAAATCTGCCAAGTGGTCTTGAACGTGTTAAGTCTATATTGCTAACCTTGGACAGCTTTGATTTTCCATTGTTTTGTTTTCTGTGAATTGCACAAGTGCTTTTGTTCTGCTCAAGCACAACATGTCTTGTTGGGTTACGACAGCGAACAACACGAGTTTGCAGATCTCATTGGTGAAGTCAGACACTTGAGACCCAGTTTCATCTGACAGCATAATGTCAGGTCAGGAAAAGGTCAAAGGCAGTGGAAGTGTAATGCCTAGTGACAGGGCACAAAGTTTATAACACGAGTTTTGTCAGAGTAAGCATGATTTTAGTGCCACTGGACATTTCAAACATTGTAGGACACCAGAAACCTACCAGAAAAAAAAACTTCACTGCATAAAAGTAATACATAGACGCACAAAATAGATCTCTTACTAAGTCATTGACTGATTCCATTCGTTATCTCACTAGTGCCCCAACACTTTTGATGCAGGTGTGATTTAAAGACAGCCCTACACTCTATGTGCCTAGTCAAGCTTAGAATGGAGGGGACCTCAAGGGGTTTTGAGACAGGGTTGAGGGATTGGGAACCATTCTTTCACAGGCTGTGCATCTGGTCAGACAGACAGCAGCCTTTGTGCAAAGCATCCAGGAGGGGAGGTGAGGGGATTTGAGGTGGTGGTAGGGAGGGCATCCTCCCTGGCTATGTAAATGCATGTCATGTCTGTAGTCTGGCCTGATCAGGATGAGAAATCTGTGTATGCCAGCTGGCCCCATAGACTCTCTCAGGGATCGTTTGTCTAAGTCCTAGTGCCTCCCATAGGTCATTCATCTGTGATGATCCATTTATGTGTGCATAAGCACATGCGTGACTTTTTCTCCTTTGGTCACACTCCTTGTACAATTGAGTGGACTGGGCTGATTGAGTGCATCGATGTCATGCTACTTTTCAAATGGGACACATCATCCCAATCCTTGCTCTCATTCATTTTAGCCTGCTGCTACATGCCTCCTACCATCATCTCGGACAGAGACACAACAAAACCCTTAGCTCTTACATAAACTGCTAACCCTCCTCCAGTGCCTGCCAGACCTGCAAAGATGTAGCCACATGTGGCACAGCAGCAACTAACAGAGGAAGTAGGGGAAGCCCAGTCAAAGCAGGTTTTTTTGCATTTGTTTTTAGATAACCCTCATGTGCTTGTGTTGTACAATGATAGTTTGTGTCACATCAGTCCACAGACTCGCCAGGTTTTCTTTCTTGCAGTCATCCCTCATGCAGAAAACAGTTCATTGTTTACCAGTTAGCCTGATGGATACCAGATAGACTGGTAGAGTTGCCAGTGATATCACTTTTCTGGTAAACCACACAGCGTCACTAGTCTTACAAACGATGGTGGAGTTGTTTAATGACAACACATCCATGATGAAATTGAATGCTGTTTAAATTAATTGAAGGATTCAACTGAGAGAGCGGACTGAACAAGAATGCAATCTGACACATTAGAATTTGAACCATTTCAGGTGTTGCTGGATTACTAATGAAAAGGCTTACAGAAACGATGAAAAGAGTTCACTGATGTCAAGGGTTTACTTGCCAAAAACATGGGCCCAAATGTTAAAAGGCTTTTGTAAGTTAGTGTGACAAAAATTGACACAACATCTTTATATTCCTCCATCCTACAAATGAAACACCCAGTCAAAATGATATAGAGGCAGAAGTAATAAGCTCAGTAAAAATGAACTCAGGACTGTTCTCATTAGTTGATAGTAGCAGTGCACGGGCCCGGTTTTGATTTCAGCCACTGATATTGTGATATTCACTGTCATAGTCAAGTCAAGTCAAGTCAGATTTATTTATATAGCGCTTTTTACAATGGAGCATTGTCTCAAAGCAACTATACAAGTTTAGATTATCTCCTAATAACTACGTCCAATCCCATAGATTCTGTAAATACATAACTGACTATGTATGACTATGTAGCACCAAGGTAAATTTGCAAAGCTGAAACCTTCTGAGAAACATTCTGTGGTCTTTCAAATGTAACTGCAAATAAATCATTTGCTAAATTCGTTGACCTTAGAATGTTTAAAAGTTATTATTTGTCAGACATTATCTGTGAAATATTTAATACCTTATTTTAGAATGTTTCTTATTTATTTATTAAACATTTTAGCAAGAGTGTCTGCTTCAGGCAAATTACATTTGAACGAGCTGCTCGATGAAAGCAGTTGATTTAACATGAATCAGTATTTAAGAAAAAAACCCATCTGGTTCACACCTCCTACTCTTTGTTGGCTCTTGTTTAATAGCGCTCTTGGAAAAGGGAACGGGATGATGCTAATTTCGCACAGACCAGACATAGGCAGTAGGCCATGGCTGTGAGGGTGTGCACTGATAATCACACTCACGTCACGTCAAACAAAAAGAATATCAATATATTAGTCTTACACTCAGATAGGCAAGACTTCCAATAAACAGTCTGGGTCTTATTGGGTCTTATCGCATTGTTTTACCTGCACCCTGTCATACAAGCAGGCACGTTATGGGGGTTACTGCTACCAAATCACTACAGTTACATCATTGCCTGCTTTCTGTTGTGTTCGTTTGAATTTCAGAATGCTCGTTAACCTAATATGTTGTGGGACAACCATGAGCTCAGTAAAAGCATAGCCTGTCTGTGACTATATCCGGGATTATATTACTTACAGTGACATGTACAGTACAACCACGTTGCCTCATACAGCAGTACCAACTGTTTACAGGTCTTATACTTTTCACAACCCTGTTTTCTATCATTTGTTATAGAAAATATCAGCTAGTTTGTGTGAGCTTTTAGGTAGGTAGCTGTTACAGTGCTTCTGCGTGTTACTTTCAAAATCATTTTGAGATGGAAAGTCTTATAAGACCAGTTTATATGCAAGTTTATATGACAGCATACATATTTCCAAATCAGTTGAGACCATAACTTTTTTTCTTTTTCATAAACCAGTGCTAACATCATACAGTGTTTGGCTACTCTATGAAGGCGTTACAGGGGTTCTGTTAACACAAAAAACGAGGAAGGAATTGTATCAAGCATACAACACTGGAAAAAGCAATACCTTCCTTTATCAGGACTGTAGCTTATTTATTTGGAACTGTAAACATTTTCAGTAGTTAATATATACAAAGCCATTTTGTGAAGCTCTGTTGTTGCTTAACGAGGGATTTAATTCCGTATGTACATATGCATTTACAACAAAAATCCAAACCCTGGAGCTCATTTGTTTATTTCAGCACAATCTGTATGGATGCCAGCATAAGTGCAATGCTGTGTTTTATCAGTCTGCCTCCTCACTTTATTGTATTGGAACAGCTGAACGATCTTTGTCTTAGTAGATGTTTTCCATACGATTAGATTTGCTTCCCTTATGGCTGTTTGTACGCCTGCATTTGTAGTCAGCCATAGTCTGCTCAATTACGTCTGAATGTGTGTTGTCTGTGTGGGCAGAAAGTGAAAATACTTTGCTATTCATAACAAATGTAGTTCTGAGTGCTGCAGACTCTCTGTAGATAGACTTATGTGTATTAGTGTACTGATCAATAAACCAACGACTTCAGCAAACACGTGGTCTTCCTGTGTTGTGTTTCTGTGCATCTACATATGTTTGTGATTCAGAGAGCTGAAGTGGGTGGTGTGAATGTATACGCTAGCACAGTTACACACAAGCATGTTTTTTATGAAAAAGACTCTAAGGTAAGCATCTTATTTTTGATAACGTGCATGTATGAGGGATTTAATTAACGTAGTGTTAGAAGCACTTTAACTTTGTTGCTACTGGTTTGCCATGTAGTGCGTACCTATGTTTTACTGTGGGTTTCTCCTCCATCTGCGTCTCTGACATCTCTGAGTTTCAGAAAGGATGCAGATGTTCTTGTGGTCAGGGTGCACAGGTTTGTGATAGAGTTGCAGTCATGTCAGTAAAAGTGTACCCACATATATATATACACACATGCAGACATGCGAAGAGTCGTACCTACAAACGAGCAAATCCAACCCTATCCCTAGCACATCATTTGAAATCATATGTGGTAAATGACTTAATTTTGTAAATCTAAGTGCACAGACGTCTTTATAAACGTGGCATTTTGTGACATATTTAAGACACACCTCCTTCCAGGTGCATTCATCTGTCCTATGCCATTGCTTGAGCAGGGGTTCAAATAGATGTGCTGCTTCAATTCATGTTTACTGTAAGTTAATTACTTACTGTATGTCATGATGTTGTATTGTGACTGTCATTCACCATCAGTTACTATGCATGTGTAGCTTCCCTGGCTGCCCTTTGTACCTATATTGACTTGTCTTACACATGACTGCTTATGTCCGATAGCAGAGATCCTCCTTGCATAACAACTTGTATCACCTATAGGATATAATGGATATACAATTGTTTAATAAAAAGTTAAATATTACTAAGGTAGTGGATCGTCCTATACGTGGTTGAAGTCTTATGCTCTTTTCAGGCAAATGTTAAATCTAGTTAAATTCTCAGACAATTATTTTCAGACGGAATTACTTGGGGACGTTGGAAGTGCACCCTAAATGAGACACCAGCCCATTGAAGCACCCAGCACGGGTAATTGTTGCAGAGCCGAGAGATGGGCCCCTGTCCGGCCTCCACTCCCGCAAGCACAGCCAGTTGTGCCTGTTTGATTCGACTCGAGCATCTATCCAGATGTTTTGTGGTGTTCTGGGATGTTGTGATCTGGATGGATTGTTGTGCCTCTAAAGTGTGATCACTCAGGTTTTTGTTGGAGGCTGGGGAGGTAGGCTGGCTTTGTCTCGTGATCCTTCTTAGCTGTGTTACCTTCTGCTTCTTCCCTTTCTAGCTATGCTGTTCTAGTTAATGCTACATGCTACGCTTAGTACTAGTGGTACAAACGTGTTCTGTTAATAGACTGTGCTTTTAACTTTAACTAACTACATATTCTGTTTTATCTCTGAGCTCTTGTTCCAGTACCAGTTCCAGCCCAAACACTAAGATGTTTTTCCATTTCCACTCCCACGCTGAGATGTTTCTCCTCTTTGGCTCCACTCAAGATGTTCTTCCGTCATCAGTTCCAGTCCTCACGCCATTACTCAGAAAACATCAGAGTGCAGTAACTCCCCTTATCATCCGGTTGACTGACTATACGCAGATATGCATATATTTTTAGATTATTTCAAAATTTTATTCATTTATGCTATTGTCTTATATGCTATAGTTTTATATTCTCTTTTTTTAGTATACTATTAATATTACATCATCTTTTAGTCTGCATATTGTTATATATATATATATATATTCTTTTACTATTACTATAGTATATATTTCTCCCTTATAATGTTTAGGGAGTTTTTCCTTGAAAGTGTCGCCCTACCCTTGCTCAGTTTGGGCTTGGGGCTTAGATAATAGAATAGAACCTAAAATTGTAAAGCTACTTTTAGACAGTGCTCCATTGTAAAAAGCACTATAGACATACATCTGACTTTTGGCTTTGGCTTTATATCTCTTCCATCGATCTGCAGACAGTATTTCCAGTATGACACAACTCCAAAGAAAAATACAACCACCACAATGCTTATCTGTTTGTAAGATGTACTCATTAATTACTTCTTCAAAATATACCTTTTGTGATCATAGCTAATCTTTGTTTCATATGTCAAAATGCCTTTATCTGGGTTGCATACTTGAGACATTGACTTTGATGATAAGATCATAGGTTTTTGCACCAGCAAGCTTGAAATGATCATACATATGGTCTACATCTGACACCTGAGGCTGTACAACAAAAAAACTACATAAACTCTTTCATCTGAAAAACATGTCTAAATATTTGAACATGTTTTCCTTTCTAATATGTGAAATTAAGCAAATAAATAGTAACGGTGACTTAGAATCTGCTGAATTTCTTTTCATTTAGAAAATTAACACTGATCAAGAGTGCCCCAGCTTTTGCCTAAGATACTGTATGCTGATGTCATAATGGGTTACCAGGGGCGTCATCAGCACAGCTTTAAAAAGTCGTGGATTTTATCGTGGATTGCTGAGCAGAACTACAGGACATACCAAGCAAATTCCCTACAGGTATTACATTTTCCATAATGCCCCAGCAAAGCTGCCAAAGCTTGAGCAGCTAAAGTCAGCCGTGCAGCCTGCAGACATTAAAGCATGTTTCATTAAAGCATGTTATAAAAAATGTTTAGTGTTAACTTGTTCTTCATTTCTCATCCATGGCATCCACGGTAACCCCCACTGTACTGTTTTTTGTTTTTTTTTGCCACAGTTGCACAGTGCCCCTAAAAACTGCTTGGCAAGCAGAGAGGTCAGGTGTGCCCCTCTAAATTTTGTGTGCCCCATACAACAAGTAGCCTAGAAATGTCCCAGAGGTTAACATAACATTTTTGATTCCCAGCCCACTGATTAACTGCCATTATGTGCTCACAAAACACCATCTGAGAGGAATTTTAGTAGATTATGACTTGACACACACTGAACTCCAAGACAGATCAAGGACATTATCTATCACTACACTGTTTAGTCCAGTCAATTCCTTATCTAATTCAATTATTCATATTAGTTCAGCTGTAATTAATAAATTTATGTAAAGGATACTGACAGATTGAATCCAGAGTCTAATTTGTTTTTCTGTCCTGTCAAGATATGTTTTTGGTCAAAGAAAACCCTACTGGCGAAACAGCTTACAGAAAGTGAAATAAAAGTATAACCTTAGTTTTACCAGAATACATAAAATGGATGGGAACTATTAATTCACCAGACTCATTATTGAAGGACATTGATACATATTGCCAAAAGTTTCTGATTCTAAAGGCTAGTAAGGAAAATGGAGCTTTCATCCTTGGAGATCTTGAGAGACAGAGAAAATCATAAAAGGCATTACAGCAGCTTCTGTAACTAGCTGCGGGAAAAACACGGTCCTGAGAGAAGCTGGTCTTGAAACGTAACGGTCGGTTGTGCAGTATTTAAGGCCGCAATTGACCTGGCACATGTACGGTGTGTACCTTTGCCTTGTCCAGGGATCGGAAAAAGGCTTGGTTTTGTTGTTTGTGCAAAAAACTTGTGAGTGTATTATGGCACCAAACAAAAGGAGATTTCTGAGGACCTCAGAAAAGAGATGTGATGCTCATCAGGATGGAAAAGGTTTACAAAACATCGCTACAGGTTTTTGGACTCCACCAATCCACGTCAGACAGATTGAGTACAATGGAGGGGAAAACGGAAATCCAAGACCATTGTTACCCTCCACAGGAGTGGTTCGACCACAAAGACACTCCAAGAGCACGGCGTGTAATAGTTGTGAGGTCACAAAGGACCCCAGGTGGTAACTTATACGCAACTGAGGCTCTCTCACATTGGCCTAATGTTAATGTTCATGAGTCCACCATCAGAAGAACACGAACAAACAATGTGTCATTCTGCGTTTGCTAAAGATCCGTGGACGAGCCAGAAGGACATTGGAAGAATATTTGGACAGATGAGACCGAAGAATAGAACTTTTTGGTTAAAGAAAGCGTTATATGTTGGGGAAAAAGGAAAAAACACTGCATTCCAGCAATAGAACCTCATCCCATCGTGAAATGAAACATGTGGTGTAGTAGTATCAGGTTGGCTGTTTTGCTGCCTCTGGGGCAGGACGGCTTGACACTCACTGATGGAACAAGAATTCTGGAATTTATCAGAGAATTCTAAGGAAAATGTCAGGACAGGACATCTGTCCATGAAACTGAATCTCAAGAGAGGTGGGTCATGCAGCAAGACAACGACCCTAAGCACACAAGCCGTTACACCAACGAATGGGTTAAAGAAGATAAAGTTCATGTTTTGGAATGGCCAAGTCAAAGTCCTGACCCTTAATCCAATGGAAATGTTGTGATGGAAGGACTGACGCGAGCAGCTAAAGCTATGTGAGAAACCCACCACATCCCAGAGCTGAAGCTGTTCTGTACGGAGGAAATGGGCTAAAGTTCCTCCAAGCCGGTGTTGCGGGACTGATCAACAGCTACAGGAAAAAACGGTTTAGCTGCACGTTAGTGCTGCACAGGGGGGTCACACAGACTGAAAGCAAAAGGATTCACATACTTTTGCCACTCACTAATATGTACATATTGGATCATTTTCCACCAATAAATAACGACAAAACGTATAAATTTTTGTCTCATTTGTTTAATGGGTTCTTTCGATATACTTTAGGACTTGTGTGAAAATCTGATGATGTTTTAAGTCAATATTATGCAGAAATAAAAAAATTATAAAGGGTTCACAAAACTTCAGCAATACTGTAATGTTTACAGCAAACCTCTATGCAATCACAGCTTTTTAAGTATTTAATGTGTGGAATTATTTGCAAAACCATATCGAGTTTTATCACACTTCAGAATTATTGACACGTTTTGTAGTTTTGTGCTGATTCTTGACAAATAATTCCAATTAAGTTCAATCAATTCCAGGTTGTAGCAATAAAAGGTGGAACAATACGCTGAACAAGGCACCAGTATAATGCTTTAATATGGATATAAAGTGGATGGCAATGCGAGAAACAGCCAACCAAATCAAATCCATAATTGATGAATCAGTACCGCTTTTATATCATCTCAACCCAATATGCAGGAATAACAAACAGGCCAACAAATATCAAAACAATTGCCGGACCACTTGACTCCAGAAACAGCTTTAACCATTATTGTGATGTGTCATTCATTTTCTATAAGTCTAAGGAAGCTAGTTTTAATTCAAATGGACTTTTCAAAAAACGTTTATCACTGATATATGCTTCACCGTCGTTTGGTCATCAAACCTCCCATCAGCTTGTCTCTGGTGTTATGTGCTATGATATACAGTATGTTAGCCTACACTATGTTATGCAGCTTTTAAGTCGATTTAAACGAACACTGGAAAGTATATTCGTGTGTAAAATGTTACAAAATAGACATACATTGTAAACCATAAGTATTAGAATCAGCTTAATGTTTCTTGTGACAAGCCATAAAGACATTTTCAGTGAGTGAGGACAGCCAGCTATTTTTTTGGCCTTGGCTTGTTAAAGTCCTATTGAAGCCATTTGAAGATCTGCGCCCCCGGATTGTGATGTGCAGACAGAACATATTTGGAACTACTTTGTCCCCTTGGTTCAAGTGCCACGAAAATGAAAGAAAACTGTGAACTATAGTGCTATAGAAACAGACTGAAGACTAAGAATTAATGAGATTGGCCCTCACAGGCACATACAGTGGGACCTGGACTGCTCAGGCATGGGAGACATCTTCCCCCCTACAGCTTTAACCCTACTGTGCATGCATGCTGGCTGTGCCATGCTGTTACGATATCTGTGGCCACTAGAGGCTAAACGGAATCAGGCAAGAACCAGATGAGGGGTGACAGTTAGTTAGTAGAAAGGAAAAGCACTAAAGGATTAGAGGGAATGGAGTGAAAGACAGTCCTTCCTGTTTCTGTCGCATTCTGCTTTATTCTTGTTCCATACTCTTCTCACAAAACCTTGTAGTCTGTGAAAAAGGTGCGAGAAACAGAAGTCTGACGTCATGACTACTTCCCCTTTTAGAATGTCATGAACTGCACCAGTTTTCATTTCCTGAGGAGACAATTTTAGCCTTGACGTGTTCCTATTTACACCCCGAGTCAAAGCGCTTACAGCTCTGAAAAAAATTGAGACCACTCTAAATTTTCTTAAAATCCACATATTTACATATATGGCAGCAATTCCATTCCAGTATCTGATGAATTCCAACACAGACACACCTCATTGTTATTTGGACCAGATGTCATTTACCGTGAATAAATGTTCCTCTCATTGCTGCAAATACTTACATTTACAACATTTAGCAGATGCTCTTATCCAGAGCGACTTACAACTTACACAGTCTAACATTCCAAGCTCCACTGGGTCCACTGTGTATGAGTGTGTGTGCCCTACGATGGATTGGCACCCTGTCTAAGGTTGTTCCTGACCTGTGTTCTATGGCAACGGCTCTCCCGCGACCCTGTTCAGGAATAAGTAGATGAATGAATGAAGTTTTCTGTAGTGTTAAGCATTAACAGTGGGGCAAAAAAGTATTTAGTCAGCCACTGATTGTGCAAGTTCTCCTACTTAGAAAGATGAGAGAGGTCTGTAATTTCCATCATAGGCTACACTTCAAAAACTATGAGAGACAACATGAGAAAAAAATCCAGGAAATCACATTGTCGGATTTTTAACGAATTTAAATTGTAAAATTTATGGTGGAAAATAAGTTTTTGGTCAATAACAAAAGTTCAACTCAGACTTGGTAACACAATCTTAGTGGCAATGACAGAGGTCAAACGTTCCTGTAAGTCTTCACCAGAGTTGGCACACAACTTGTAGCTGGTATTTGGCCATCTCCTCCATTGAGATTCTCCCTAGAGCAGTGATGTTTTGGGGCAACAAGGACCTTTTCAACTCCCTCCACAAATGTTCTATGGGCTGACGGTCTGGAGACTGGCTAGGCCACTCCAGGACCTTGAACGCTTTTTACGGAGCCACTCCTTCGTTGGCCCCCGAGCGGTGTGTTGGGATTCATTGTCATGCTGAAGACAAGCCACTTTCCATCTTCAATGCTTCACTGATGGAGGAGGTTTGGCTCATAAAATCTCACGATACACGGGACCGTTCATTCTTCCCTTACCAAGGATCAGTCGTCCTGTACCATCTGCAGAAAAAAACAGCCCCAAAGCATGATGTTTCCATACCCATGCCTTCACAGTAGGTATGGTGTTCTTGGGGATGCAACTCAGAATTCTTCTTCCTCCAGTTGAGTTTTTATCAAAAAGTTATAGTTGGTTTCATCTGACACAATTGATATTCTCCAATCTCTTCTGGGATCTCCATATGCTTCTCTGCCCAACTTCAGGATGGGCCTGTACAAATGTACTGGCTTAAGCAGGGGGGCACGCCTTGGCATGCAGGATATGAGTTCCCTCTCAGACGTAGTGTGTTATGATGGTAGCTTTGTTAACTTTGGTCCAGCTCTCTGCAGGGTCATTTCATCAGGTCCCTCCGAGTAGTTCTGGGATTTTTGCTCACGTTCTCATGATCATTGTGACCACGTGATGGGATTTGCGTGGAGACCCAGATCAAGGAGATTATCAATGGTCTTGTATGTCTTCCATTTTCTTACAATTGCTCCCACAGTTGATGATTCACAACAACCTGCTGCCTATGTAGATTTCACTTTTCCCAGCCTGGTGCAGGTCTACAATTTCTTCTGGTGTCCTTCACATGGTTGAGTTTGGAGTTCTGACTGTTTGGGGTGTGGGACAGGTGTTTTTATACAGGGGTACGAGTGGGGACAGAAGAGCTTTTTAAAGAAGCATTACAGGTCTGTTGAGAGAAGAAATCTTGCTTGTTTGTGGGTGACTAACATTACTTCGTTTTTCCACCATGATTTACAATTAAATTCTTTAACATCATCATGGACTTAAGTTGGATTTTTTCACCATTTGTCTCTCATAGTTGAAGTGGACCTATGATGAAAATTACAGACCTCTCTCATCTTTCTAAGTAGCTTGCACAGCTTGCACAATCAGTGGCTGACTAAATACTTTTTGCCCCACTGTCTATACCCTGTAATGTAACAGCAAGTTTCTATGTTTCTAAGAGAAGAGATATCATTTATGGCATGATGACAAGTGTTTACACAGCCATGTCAAGGCAACTTTTGACCAGCTATCTAGCAGCAAGGGCTTTAAAGGGGAAATTTGGCAAACTGCCAGACATGTGATACCCCTCACCAGAAGAAAGCCAGTGTGTGTGAACTGTGACAAAATCAAGTGACACATAACCCACACTAACATCCTCCCCACCTGGTTGACTGGGTTATGCTGAAGACATGACTGACACAGGTTTGAAAGAGTGGTTTGTAGGCCTTGGCTTATCTTGCAATGCATAATCTGCAGTCACACAACACTCACGCACATTCACGTAGGTAAGCACATAGACTCATGTGACCCAACTTTTCCTATGAACGGCTCATTTTAAATTATTCAAATAATCTATTGAGAGAAAGGTTTGTATTCACTGTAATGCCTTCAATAAAAATGACAATAAAATGGCATAGAAAAACTGTTACAATCCCACCCTCATAACTCATAACAAAAAAACTTCTTCCATCTCTTCCTGCCATCTAGTATTATCTATCTAACTGACAAAAATCCAGATTTGCTCTTATTTGTGACATTACCATTTATGGTAGACGTAGACTACCTTACCCAGAATGGCAGAAATGCAAATGCAGAAATCCAAATTTTTGTAGAATTTGTAAAAAGAAAAAAGACTGGTATGAACTGGTATAACACTGGATAGAGAATAACTTATTATTCTCTATAGACTTATATTTCTCCTTAGACTTTGTGACAAGCTGTCTGCCAGTGGCTCTTAGTCAAATACAGGGTCAAAATACATGCAAGCATTGAAATTAACTATGTCACAAAACTAATTGTATCTGTGAAATGCCTGGCCAGGCACCTCTAAGAGACTCAAATAATGATCTCTTCACTTACAACTTTGCCAACTCTGAAGGAGAAGGAGAGGGAGTGAGAGACAGAGAGACAGAGAGAGAGAGAGAGAGAGAGAGAGAGAGAGAGACAGAGAGAGAGATCTCTTCAGGTAAAATTACTGGATGTAACCTATTGCTGGAAAGTATACCGGTTAAAGTGGTTTAACAGTTTTAATTTCCCATACAGCATTCATTTTTCATAGACCGCCATACCATAGCACAGCAGACACAACAGCTGTAACACTTCAAGTAGCAAGTTGTATAATATTGTTTGTTGCTAGAAGCGCTACGGAGTGCTGAGTAGGAAGGCATCACCAAACACTGTACTGGTAACAGCTCACTAGCTAGTCATAGCATAGCATAGCATACCATATTAACAGCTGGGGAGGCTCCGTCACTAGGAGAGCCTGAAGAAGAGAAAACAAAGATGAAGAATAAAGAAAGTGAGACCGGAGATTCAAAAGCAGAAAGGAGCTCTGTCTGCAGTGTGGAGGTTTCTTGGTTTTAAAAATTGAATGCAGACCAGAAGGCTCTATACTGCAAAGTTTGTCAAGCCGCTCTTGTTGTTGGTAACACTAGCAGCTTAAACCATCACTTCAGTGAAAAACGTGTGTTGGAAGTGTATGCGATTATGATTGTTGGCTTCATTGCCTTTAACCAGCAGCGTCAGTGAAACAGTGAAGCCAAAGGCTCAGACATCCCTTGAAGAGGCATTTTCTCGAGACGCTAATGAAACTTAAGTTCCGGTTTTAGTACGTTCCAGTTTATATATTGTGTTTTTGGGTCATGCTGCCCAGCACTACTCTAACCACCATCTTTTTTCTCCAAAACACCCCACAAGCTCAATGCGACTGGGTACCCTTCTTGCCCATATGTCAAGGCAGTAGTACTGCTGCTGTCGCTGGGAAAATTATCTGTCAAGGTGCATGTGTGGATGGAGACACAGTTGAATGCTCAGTGAATTACTTGGTGATACCTGGTACTGGGCTAAGCAGACATTATTGCATGAATTGCTCCAGTGCTCTAAAACCCTATCAAGGTCTTTGGTTTGGAAGGAGAGTCCAACAGCATCTGCAATAGTCCAGTTCTTACAATACAATCCAGTTCTTACAAACATCCGCTGCAGCTTCATCCAAGCTGCTTCCGTCATCAGCTCCAGCCCCATCATACCCGGGCCATTTAATGCCGATGTGCATTACTTCACATTTTATTTGAACTCTATGACTCCATGACTTTAGTTTCGCTCTTAGATTTATCATCTACGCCGCCCAAGGAGGTTGGGTCCCTTTTTGAGTCTTGGTCCTCCCAAGGTTTCTTCCTATAACACTCAGGGAGTTTTTCCTTGCCACTGTCGCCCTAGGCTTGCTCAATTTGGGATTGGATGTAGTTATTAGGAGATAATCTAAACTTGTAAAGTTGCTTTGAGACAATGCTCCAAAATAAATCTGACTTGACTTGACTTGACAATAGTGCTGGTGTCAAGTTGGTGTTACGCACTAAGGGCACTTTAGAAACACCAGTTAGTCTAACACACGTCTTTGGACTGTGGGAGAAACCAGAGTACCCAGAGTAAGTCTAAACGGACACAGGGAGAACATGCAAACTCCACACAGGCAGATTCCGAGATCGGGATCGAACTAGGTACACTGGAGCTGTGAGGCAATCACACTAACCTCTAGTGTATGAATATTACATATCTGTAATGTTTATTGGGTATTATTGGCCATATTGTGTGTTAGATAGACTTTGAGGACTTTGACTTGTCCATTCCAAAACATTAACTTTATTGTTCCTTAACCATTTTTGGTAGAACCACTGTAGCTTAGGCAGTAAAAAACTGTATGGTAAACATGGTACTACATATTACATGGTTCTGATTTCTGTTGCCAAAAAACATGGAGATGAAATTATCAGTTTAATGTCTGAACTTTATTATTGTTATTATTATCAAAACAATCAGAGTCACTGTGGATAACTGGGTGAACACATTGTAGGGCATGCTACACTCGAGTAGATGAGCATAAAGCTTTTACAAAGTATTATTGAATGAAATAAATAATAGTTGCAAATTCAAAATCCTTGTACTAAAATATTAGCTGATAACATTTCCCATGCACACAAACTGCGACACTGATTGCAGCCAGATTACCTCTTCTTTCAGTGCTTCATGACAGTTTCATCACTCAGATGTCGAGTTTTACATCATTCTGCTTACATCTGTGGTTGTTTTTCCAGTGCTTTATTTTTGGGGCAGTGTTTCAAACTGTCTGTCTCTCTATAAACTGCTCTGACATCCATCTAGCACTATACAGTGTGTGTCATCTATTAGTAGAAATCATGTATTCTGTATATTTTTTGTTCACTAAACCCTGTAACAAACAGTTGGAAGGCAATGATAGCTGATTTCCATATCTTGTAATTTGATGAAAGTGTGCAATTAAATATCAATTAGTGCTTATTTGTATCAAAAGTGCTGATACAAAAATAAATATGCTTATTTGCAGACACAGCAAACAGTGGAAGTTTAGACTGTTACAGTTTTATGTACCAATTTCACACGTAATTTACTTCATTTTGGATGAGAGCAGTTTTGTGATGCTGCTTCAGTAGACTGTTGCTGTCCCTTGTCCTGTGCTGAAAAAGGACCATCTCTGCACTTCCTTATCCTTCTGGACAATAGAAGTGATTGCTACATCTACATGTGCAAACATGCTTAATTATGGATTTCACTGAAATTGTGAAATGGTCTGCTTAATGTTGTTAAGAGCTACAGTAACGTCCAATTAGATTCAAGTACAATCACAGTAGTATCATCCAAATTCAGTTCTTTCCCCTTCTAGCATTTTAAATGGTGTCCCTGTTGTCTTTTCTGGTGTAAGCATTTGATATGAGAGTGAACAGCAGATGGAGAGGTTCTGGTTTAGCCCCCATATTCCACTGATGAGGTTCCACACAGCCTTCCCTCTCCCTTATTTTCAGCAACTGCAACCAAATGGGGGAAGAACAGGCAATCTGTTCCAAACACACCCTTAAATCTCTGTAAAGAACCGAGCAGACAGACACAGTGCCATGAAATGAGTTTCTACCGCTAACCCCCTTTTACTTAATCTCCATGCCTTATTTATATTTATCTTCAAAAGCAGAAGCTGTCAAACCCTCACTACATCAGTGCCTCCCAATCGTGCAGCTCACTGGTAACGAATGATTGAACCTCCTGCTGCTGACACAAATACATTTAAATGATGGCTATACCATCCTTGTAATCATGATCAGACATCAGATTTATTGGTGTGTGTAAAATGGAGATATAATAAAATATATACAGAATACACACTCATTCAGAAAATGTCAGTGTTTTAAAACGTACTGCAATTGTCTCAGTTAAAACATGGGGACACAGTAGAATTTAACAAATGCCTTACATAGTGAGTAAGACAAAGTAGTAATGTGGAAGAATTTGTATGGTTGCCAAATTATCCCCTTTGATTTCCCTGTGGCTTAAAGACTGGTAATGAATTACAGTACCAGTTGCAGCTTGTGTCCTCCCAAAAGGTATCACTGGCATTGCTACCACAAAGATTCATACAAACAGCTTCTCAACGTTGTTTCTCAAACAGGAAAAGAAAAAAAAAACAGTTCAAAAGGGCATATGATCAAATTATCAGAACATTATCTGAGGAACTAGTAAACAAAAATGCACGATCTCAGACCACTCAAATCGTCGTCACCAGATAAATGGTAAGTCCACAGGCATTTCCATCAACCTTTCAACAGTGACGATATAGAGCTATGGGTCTGAACGGATACATAGACGTCAAGAAGCCATTCCTGAGAAAGAACAAAGAAGATCTACATTCAGTCTGGTGATTTGTTTTTGATTGAAGGCAGCACGGATGCTGATAAGACAAGCACATTGGATTAAATCATGCATCCTCTGGAATACATTTGATTCTTCTTCAGCAAGGTGGGAAGGTAAAGATGTATGTATGAAACAAAGAAGCTGCTGGTGTGCTCAGAGTAAAAGCATGTCAACTCTGAGCTGTAATAAGGGCAAAGGGTGGGAGCAGTAAATAACGGGGGGAAAAAAGGTATAACATTGTGGGCACTATTGGTTTGCATCACGTCACACACACAGACCCAGCCCTCACCTCGAGGTGCGCTGGTGACATGGAACCCAGCCATACACCTGGACTTATGGTGACTCACTACCTGGTCTTTTACCTGTGCCTAACCAGAGCAATGGTGAGACCCTTCAAGACTCCGATATAGTCAAGTCAAGTCAGATCTATTTATATATCGCTTTTTACAATAGAGCATTGTCTCAAAGCAACTTTACAAGTTTAGATTATCTCCTAATATCTACGTCCAATCCCAAACTGAGCAAGCCTAGGGCGACAGTGGCAAGGAAAAACTCCCTGAGTGTTCTAGGAAGAAACCTTGTGAGGACCAAGACTCAAAAAGGGACCAACCTCCTTGGGGGATATACAACTCACGCCTCACCCCGCTAGAGGAAGGAGGGCTGCTTACATTAGCTGTTTGTTAAAGATGTTTCTGCTCTTCCCTGACAACAAAATGAGCAGCTTGTATTTAATGGCCTTTCTGATTGGAAATTAGTTAATAGCAGTTTTGTCTGCTTTTGTGTAAAAATCCTTTACATTGGTATTTTGCTCGTTCAACAGTGGCTGTCTCACTTTGCAGTACTGACATTTTCCGTTAGGATTTTGACTAAGAGGGATACATCCCATTGGCCAAACTGGAACAGTCATGCTTGGTTCATTTCGGCAGCAAAATTCTGCATATTTCTTTTACTTTGAAAAGTCTCATTTTGACCTCAAACTTTGAGAAAAAATGTCTCAATGCCTACATCAAACAATGATAAAATATGTATATCAATGAGGGGAGAACTACAAAAATCAATCTGTAATTCATGACAAATGTTGGAAGCAATATATTCCCGTCCATCCAGCATCTGTACTGTACTGTAAAATCTTTTTTCTGATCATTTGTTTAGGTGGATGGACATGGTCTCAAGACCATCGTACTTTAAAGAGTTTAACACACTTCATAGATTATATGTATCTGAGTTTTATTTTCAGTCACTTTGAAGCAAATCGATAAATCATTGTGCTCTTTAGCTAAAGATATTTCTTTTAGTTTGACTGCTATTTAACTGACAAAAATACTTTCTTTAACCCTATTCTTGTGTGGTCAGGAGGATGGACTTTCATATATTTTAATTAGTTCCCTTCAGTCATTTTCAGAAACAGCTGATGTCACTAAACAGTAAATATTATGAAAGGTAAGGCAACTTCCATTAACACTGTTTGACGGACAACATTTACATTTCTGGGAAACAAAGACCCTTAGGAAGTGTGGATGGCATGCAAGAGGGGAACGTGACGTGCAGGTGATGACTCTGGGCCACAGCTAAGCTGTTTAATGCTGGTATCAGGATGGTGGGGCTTAAAACTCACTTGGCAGAAATTTGCACAGTAATCCATTTTCACGGTCATGCTCTACTGTGTCAGGAAAGCATCTGAAGGTTTATAAATATGCACTCTCAAACTAGTGGGTGTGATTTCAGCACTAGTGAAATAAGCATGAAAGAGAGAGGGAGACAGACAGAGCCCTTTCATACTGCATTCCCATCTGTACTGGTAATGACAAAAGCGCTTAAGCTCTGTAATTGCTATGCTAATGACAAAAGAGAAAAGTGAATAACAGATCACTGGACTCTTTTTGATTGTAGTCAGAACTTACTTGCGGTAGCTTGAGAAAAAATACTTCTTGTAACATATAATGCTCTACATGGCCTGGTCCCACAGTATCTCAGAGTCATACAAGCAGGGCTCCTTTTAGTTCTTAGAATTAAAAAAACTCACAGCAGGGGGACGGGCTTTCTCATACAGGTGTGGAATAACCTCTCCACTTTCATTTGGGACTCAGACACACTCCTAACCTCGAAGTCTAGATGAATAACATACTTACTTACACAGGCTTTTGGTTAATCTCTTTAGACTGGGATATGTAGTTCTCTTTAAAACGACTGGAGTCTGGGGTTGCCTCTGACCTGCCTGCTCTGTTGTATCCTTTGGCCTGGTAACAAGCCTGTTATTGGGCTGGGAGCATGGAACTGGGTTTCCAGGCTCATCTGGCCTTCTATTCTTCATCTGGGGATATCAGTTCTTGTCTTAGGCTAAGGGCAGAGCCATAGGGTCATTGTCAAAGAGATCTGTGGTGATCTGGGATGTGGGTTGTTGTCTTCTTGCCTCTTACATGCAATCACTCAGGTTTGTTGGTTGGGAGGTGGCTTGATGTCTCAATGCCTTTGATTCTTCCCTTTCTAGCTATGCTGTTTTAGTTACACTGAGTCTCAAGCTACACTCACACAAGTTCACATCCATTCATTCACTTTCTTGTCTGCTTAATCCTGAACAGGGTCACAGGAGAGCCAGTTCGTAGCTGGCACAACCCTAGACTGGAAATCCATCACAGAGAACACGCGTATACACAGGCACTCATACACCCACCCACACACTACGGCCAATTTGGGCATAATCAATTAACTTAAAGCATGTCTTTAGACTGTGGGAGGAAACCAGAGCACCCGGAGTAAACCCATGCAACCTCCACATAGAAAGGACCCATACTGCTCCACCTGGATCGAACCCAGGTCCTTCTAGCTGTGAGGCAACAGTGCTGCCCACCCACTAAATACTGCCAATACGCATATCCTCTATGATATTTTATTTATAAGTACTACTCTCTACAATAAGTACTATATGATATACAGTAGCTTTATATTCTCTATTTATTATACTCTTCATAATTGTATTCTTTTGAATTGATCAAAGTCCATATCTTATTCAATTCTATTTTATTTTATTTATTATATGTTCTTTAAGCTTCTTTTAGCTTCTGTTTATTTAAACAATTATACAATCATCATTCATTGTCTTTTCCGCTTATCCTAGTAAGGGTCGCGGGAGAGCCTAGCCGGCAACACAGGGCACAAGTCAGGAACAACCTTAGACAGGGTGCCAACCCATCGCAGTACTTAAACAATTACTATAGGCTTATTAACTGGGCCATTTTGTTTAATTCTTACGTTTTCTTTAATTCTCCTCATTCCTTATTCCTTATAAGGTTTAGTGAGTTTTTCACCTTAGGATCACTCAGTTATTGCTTTGGGCTTAGATAGCTGGAAAGCTACTTTAAGACAATGCTGTAAAAATACAATGCACTGTAAAAAGTTTGTAGAAATAAATTTGACTGTGACTTTAAATATATTCTACAACTATTGTATTTTATCTCAAACCTTTTGTACCTTTTTGTGATGAACCATTATTGTTTAACATTATATTTTCCATTTCACCTAACATGTAATGCTATAAAAACATGAATAATGTGTGTTTTTTAGTGTGTGTGTGTGTGTGTGTGTAAGCCTTAGGGCATTGTGTAGTGTCACCAGGCATCAGACAGACTGGGATGTCACAGAGCTATGCACATGGCCTGATACAGGCTGATTAGGGCTCCCTCATCTCCCCAGTGTGCACGCTGACTGAGGGAATCAGACAAGGTCGCTGAGAGTTTCCATGACAACCAGACACGCAAGCCACAAGGCTTCAAAGATGCCGTTCAGTGCTTTTCTCTCCCCATAAATGCTTAGCTTGCGTTCTGTGTGTGCATGAAGCTTCTGATGCTGGAACCACTGCTTCAATTGTCATCTTAACACATTGCAATTATGTTGTGTAATTACTGTATGTAAGTATTTATCAGTCTCTCTATTAGAATACAACCACAAATTCATAAAATACAAGAAATGTATGCGCAGTATTAAAATACAAATGTAAAAAACAGGATACAGGTGCAAGTATTTAGTGTGACCTCCCCTTACACTTGAGCAGTAGCAGCATCTGGCAGCTTCACTGGGATGCCAGGTTGACCCTTCTATCATCCAGAGACGTTTGATGAGGAATGGTCTTTTTGGAAGTGTAGCAGGCAAGAAACCACTTTTTTGAAATTGGAACATGATGACGAGGCTAAGATATACTACAGATTGGAATGAAGATCAGTGGTATTATGGAGCGACAGATTCAAGTCCTGGAAACAATCATTTACAATATTTTATATATGGTTATTAAAAAATTGCTGAAACAATCACAGTTCCACTGTGTGATGGTCTATCCCAGATGCCCCTGAGCACAGAGACATCAGTGCATGGTTAACATAAGACTTGACTTGTTTTTTTGCACAGTAACGTTTTAAGTGCCATATTTGAATGTAACTCTGTATTGCAGCGCTTGACAATAGATTGCCAAAGTAATCCCTTGCCCATGTGGTTCTTTCAGCTATTGATTAATGATGGCAGTGCCATCTGAGGGATCGGAGATGACGGACCATCCGTTTAGGATTGTGCCTTTGCCCTTTACACGCTGAAATTCCTCCAGATTCCTTGAATCGTTTAATGACATTATGCACTGTAAAGAGAAATATTCAAATCCCTTCCAAACTTCTTTTGAGGTTGTTTTTAAACATTGCTATCATTTTATCACACATTTGCTGACAAACTGGAGCTCATCAGACCTTTGCTCTTCAAATACTCTTTCGTGGATACTGCTTTTGTGTCAAATCATGCTTACAGTCACCTGTTTGCCCTCGTCCCAAGTTTAGTTAGAGTGAAATTAAGTGGACCAGAAAAACAAGAAATATCTTCGGTTCATAGTGTCTGCAATGAAACACAAGTCAAAGTACATGTAAGACACACTGCATTTGTTTTTCATTTGCATTTTCCATACTGTTCCAACTCTTTTTTCTGATGTGAGGTTAGCAGTGGCTCTTGGAGGAATCTATTGTAAAGTATCTTAACATTATTCATTAACTGAATCAATGTCTAAGCTCTAGAAAGCATGTTGTTGTGATGACAAACTAGCTGCATCTCACTAAACCCTTCCACACACCCTGTTGTACATAACATGTACACTCATGATCAAAAGTAAATAGACACAAGCACACAGGAACACAACCAAAAATACACACTCAAATACACATGTTTGACTTTCTAACACTGTAAGGTCTTTGCACTCACATGATATTATTGTAGCTAGTTAATGCTACGCCTACGCCTAACCTCAGTAATCTAACTTGTAGTTCAGTTTTTGTTTTTTTTGTTTTTTTTAAAGCAAATTTCTTTTTGGGGACCAGCTCTTTTTATCTTTGTGTAGACAGTTGGTCCTCACAAAGATATCTAAACGTATAACACACACACACAAATTCATGGTGTTATTAGTTGCTCTTTAAATCCTCTAACATTTACATTTTCTAACATCTAAGGGATATGTCATGCTCATCAATGCCTAAAACCATTATTAATTTTATAAACTGTACTAAAACCGCTATTATATGACAACCATAAATCACATGACCTAAATCTGTATTTTCATATCACAGCTACATTCAGTCCTGGCACATATGGGTTTAGCAGATCTGTGCCCGGTTCTTCCAAAACACCCCAAGGGGATGACTGCCTTTGTTTGATTACTCTGACACATTTTTGAAGCTCAAGTGGATTTGGGATTTAGTTTAAGCTTTAATGAGCTTGAGCAATAATGATATTTGCTCTTCTGCTACCAGTAAGAATTGCACTACATTATATTATTTTACATCTGAAGTACAAAAATGTAGGAAAGGCATTGGGCCTAAACCTAAGTCAGATTTTGGTGTGTGTTAGGGACAAGTGAAATATTTGGCTTACCTATATGTGTACATAGTTTCTATAACCCTGCGATAGAGTGGTTTCCACAGTCCAGGGTGCCTGCACAGAGTGAGTTTCTGTGCTCAGATGACACAGCATACCCTTTCACTTTTTTTTCACATTTTTTGTTGTGTCCCTATGCTAAAATATAACAAAATTCAACTTGTCCCCGGTCATTCTACATTCAATACCCCATAATGAGACAGTGAAAACAGAATTTTATTAAAAAGAAAAATTTATTAAAAAGAAAAAACTTACATTTTGCATGGACATATGCATTCAGATCCTTTGCCGTGACACCTGAAACTGATATAAGACCTCACACTGCATATCAGAGCAAAAACCAAGCCATGAGGGGGAAAGAACTGCCTGTAGAGCTCTGAGACAGGATTGGGTGGAGGCACAGATCTGGAGAAGGCTACAAAAAATCTGCTGCATTGAAAGCTCCCAAGAGCTCAGTGGCCTCCATAATTCTTAAATGGGAGAAGTTTGAAACAACCAGGACTCCTCATAGATATGGCCACGCCACCAAACTAAGTCATTGGGGGGAGAATGGCCTTGGTAAGAGAGGTGACCAAAAACCCAATGATCACTCTGGCTGAGCTCCAAAGATTCTGTGTTCCGCTGGGAGACACTTCCAGAAGGTCAACCATCACTGCAGCACTCCACCAATCTGGGCTTTATGGCAGACTTTGCAATCTTTTCATTGAATATTGTTTCTCACAGTCTGAGAGTCTTTTGCGTCGTTTCTGTGTCTTTTACTGAGGACAGGCTTCTGTATACAGTATATAACTGATTTCTGAGTACACCCCTGGCTTTAGTAACTAGTAGCAATAACTTTATGTAGGTGTTTTCGTTAACTGACTACCAGCCTCTGACCTTTACTGAGAGACATTTTGCCCACTCCTTCATGCAGAATTGAACTGTGATGTTTAAACTGCAAAGTTTAATGGTTTTTTGCATGGTGATCCTGCACTGAAGTTCTGGGGGTTTTAAAGATTTCATTTAGCATATTACAGTCCGCTATGAGGTTACATTTGCAGGGTTGGCCTGGCCTGGGCAAGTTGGCAGTGGTTTGAAGACTTGTAGATTATCTTCCAGACAGTGAACTTCCAATAACCCCTATCAGAGTCTCAAATGCATCTGCGACCTGCTTTCTGGAGGAACAATCTGCAGTAATCACGTAATGAAGCCATGTCAACAAGCAGCAGAATCTCCCTTGAATGTTACCAACATCTTGTGGAATCCACTGTCACACATGTACACATCTTTTGCTTCCAAACTCCACTGGAATTGATTTTAAACATTGTAATTCATAGCAAACTGCATTCAGAATTCATTGCTTTCCACATTTTCTTATGCTTTCATATTTCCTTCCTGCACCTACCCCTGCAATAACTCCATGCCCTTCTAGGGGAGACATCCCCCACTTTGGGGAACCACTGTCCTAAACATATTTTCCTATAAGTAAATAAAGAGAACTAAATTTCAGGAAAAGAGTCATTGATGCCAGTTGGCCTAGGAAAGGTTATCTCTAATGGGTTTGGACAAAACCAATCCAGAGTCAGTCAGACTGACAGTACAAATGGAGGACATTCAAGATCCTTGTTGCCAGGAGTGGTCGACCAACAAAGATCAGTCCACGAGCAAGGCCTGTAATAGTCCAGAAGATCACAAAAGAATCCAGGGTAACTTCTAGTCAACTATAGTCCACTCTTATTCTGGCTGATATTAATGCTCAAAAGTCCACCATCAGGTGTCCATTTTTCGACTTCTCTGGACTCAGAGGCATCTGGGATGGACCATCACACAACGTAAACGTGTATTGTAGTCAGATAAATCAGTATTCCAGGACTCTGTCATGGTATGGAATATATATATTGGGATAAAAGTTTCGTTATTGTGCACAATAAAGCAGTTTAACAACATTCGAACAGCAGCGGGAGTCAGAGTACCGAGGATAAATACTAAATATTCTCAACACGACCACCAGGTGGCAGACAAGACAAAGTAATAACATACCTCACTGAGCTTCTCCACTTCATGGTAATCTTAAGTAAAAAAAATATCAGAGTTAAAAAAAAAAAGATCATGGATGACGTGTCGAAAGCAAAAAGCAGCACTCGTGGTCTTGGAGAGGGTTTTACCTTCTCATTTGTGCAATATGATCCAGGAAAGAAACCAAAACAAAACACTAATAAAAAAAAAATTACTACTAATAAAAAACACGATCTATGTATGGACTGCCTGTTAGTGTTAATCAAGAAAGCAGCCAGTGTTGATGCACTACGTATAATACGTTTTTATATGAACCAAGAGATATATTGGGCATGACATAAGTATAATGCGTACCACTTTATCACAGATACAAAGGTTCATTAAATAGTATTAATTCATGCACTATTTCATGAGTGAAGAATTATTAATTCATACACGTAATACCTCAGAAGTCATCATGACTATGCATAAACTGAGCATGTGTCATGCATGCCTTCGTGCAGGAGCAATATGTGATAAGGAGCAATATATGACATGTAGAACATGAATGTCGCATTACTAAAGCATTAGTTCTTCATGAGTTCATGTTTGGGCCCCTCAGAATAACCTCTTACTGTGTAATGTATTATAGTAAGTGGCAAACAAACAAAATCAACAATACCCAATCTTTACATGACAACCAACAAGTGCATATACGCTTACGCTGGCTTTAATATGAAAACTTTAATATTCATTTGTTTGCCAGACACAATTATCTAGACCCATGGCACAGATGTCAGAGATTCTGACTAATTGGAGTGCCACCAGTTTCATATTAACTGTTCCGAAATAAATATGAGGTAGTTCTAGAAAGAACAGAGAACCACAACTAAACACAAAGGTTGGGATAAAAGTGACAAATCATGGTTATAAATAGTAACATAAAGTAACATAAAGAAAAACATGAGCTAAATAATAAAGCAGTATTAAATCAAAAACAAAAACAAAACTAGACACCTTGTCTCAACATCTAACTGAAACCAAAGAATAACATACAGGTACATAAATGATTTACATTTCTCAAATTTATTCGATCTTTATGTGCCATGGAACTGATCATAAATGCTAGTTCTCAAAGTAAATGTTATACATTCATGTCTTTTCCAGTTGTGATGACAAATGGCAGCTGCAAAAATATATTAAAATAGACAGATTTTAGACACCCTAGATTTTGAGTTTTTATTGAGCTGTATTGCCCTTTTCTCAAGGTGGAGGAAATGACAGTTAAGGTGATCAGTGGTAGGTATTTTTTATTTCTTTATAGCAGTCACTGAATAGGCTATGCATGCCAACTGTGTTATGTGCACTTTGCACACACCGACACACAAACATTAAATGTAAATGTATCATGAAGTTTAATATAGTCTATAGTCTTTATCATAGCATAGCAAACCTTATAAACCTTTAAACAGCTGAGCTTAAAAATCTCATATAATTTAGGGAGTAATGGATTGACAGGGTAAAGTCAAATCAAAACACTTACTCTATTGGCAAACTCAGGGCGCTAGCATAGCTGCTAATAGTACATGCAGCCTGTATTCCAGAGGACTCAGTTCCTTTCAGTTGGCTGTAATGAATAACCATTTTAGGACCAATGGGGACTTATTTGCACTAAGAATACAGTACTGTATATGTAAAAAATAAATAAAAACAAAAGAAACACAGCAGCGATTTTGCACTATGCAAGAGCTATTGTGAATCTGAATCCCTGAATCACTGTGTACTGACTCGTAAATCGTGAATCATGAATTTTGAATCAAGTTTTGGCTGAAACGAGCGAGCACTTCGACTCATACAAGTTTGATGAATTCCATCACAGAGACACCTCCTGCTACTTAATGATGTACTAATTAGGTGATCTCCTGAACCAAATCTTATTTATTGAGGAAAGGTAAAAGACACAAGAATGCATCTTCTTTGTTATTTTGACCAGTTGGCATTTACAGCAGATAGATGCCTTGCTGCACATAAATAGTTTTACTGGGAATTTGTCAGTAATTAATAGAATATTGTTACGAGTCCACGGAGGGGTCTGGGCAGCTCAGCGGGGTCAAGATGCCACACCAAGTTCCTAACTTGGTCAGGGTTAATGGACGGACCCCCAAGAGCTAAACAAGACCCAATCAGCGATTGCTGATGCTCCATATGAGAAGTGGGGACTTCCTTAAAGGAAGTCCCAGGAGCTAATGCTAGGTGCTGGTTTGGTCATACCATTCTGTTATGAGTCGCACTGTGAAAAAGAACAAAGAAATATACAACAGATTTTAGGACCCAATCACAGTTAGCTCCAGATGAACCAAAATAGATTACTGAACCAAAATAGTAAATGAAATGAAAGACAAACCAAAGTCAGCGTGGCTGGGTATCGAACCCCGGGCGACAGCATTGGTGATGCACAGGCTTAACAGTGATCACCACAGAGCAACAGAAACCACACCAGACCAGGAAGCTTTTAAAGACAAATGAAAGTGCCCTTCTAGGACGGACTCAAAAGCAAAGCAACAGATAAATAACATGAGTAACACAAAAGACAAGGGTAACAGTTCCCTAAAGCGCTAGGAAGCACTGCGCCGAATTAAACTGCTGAAATGAATTATGTTCCGAATTAATGGAGCGAGCAGCTCCCTCAAGGGGAGAGAGAGAGAGAGAGCGATGACATAAGCGTCAGTAGGAGCGAAACTGAGAACGCTCTTTCTGACAGAGAGCAAAGCGAATCACGGCATCTGCAAAAGTTGTCAGCTTGATCCGGACACAATAAGAGATGAGAGGAGGCAAGGACGCCACTCAGTGCTTCTCCTGAGTGAACGCAATCGCAAGGGGGAGGCGCCAACTCCCCGATCATGTAGAGAGTGGAACTGAACAGGCCCACAAGGGCTGTAGCAGCGAGGGAGAACGTGGGGGTCTCACTGCCAGAGTGAGTGAACCGGGAAGCCACAGCGGGTAACGGAGAGGACGGTAATGGGGTGCCGAGGACAAGAATAAGAGTCTGACCCTACTCTAAAATTCTAAGCCCTAAACGTTACCTCTGAACCTCCTGGTCCATACTATTACTGACAGTCTTCTAACCGCCAGCTACCCCACTTTCCCTAACAAAAACCGTGAACTGCAAAAAGGCAGGGCTGCCGTGTGAGGGCAGGTGCAGCACACCAAACCGACAGCGTGGCTGACACAAAGTGATGGTACAACAACCTGTGTGGGCTAAAAGGTGCACTTATATAGCCAACAACAGGTGTCGGTAATTGGAGCGCATTACGCCACATCAGTGCTGGAACATGCGGAATGCGCTGAGCCGACCCATGCCGCAAAAGGGAGTCGACGCTGGCCTCTAGCGGCCAAAGAGAGACTCCCAATAAATATTAAAAAATGTTCCATTTCATTCAAACACATACAGCACCTACAATTAGTAAAATCTGAGAAACTGATGGTGGTCTCTTCAAGTTTTTCCAAAGTTGGATAGTACCCCCCAAAGGGGCGGCGTCCCGATGCCCCTAAGTGCTACACAAAAACCCTCCCCTAGCCTGTCTAGCACGCTCCAGATTAAGCATCTGACAGACAGGCGGGGCCCGGTATGCAGAACGCACCAACAAAGAGGGGTTGAACGGGAGAGCGGGCCAACATGAGCCAAAAATTAGGCTCAGTATGGGGCTAGGACTAGCCACAAGCTCAGGGGCAAATCTCGACACAGGCAACTCAGGGGCAGAGCCTGGCACCGATGGCTAAAGGGCGGAGCTTGGCACCGGCCTTTTCATGGGTGGAGCTTGGTGCTGGCGGGTCAGGGGCAGAGCTTGTGCTGGTGGCTCAGGGGCAGATCTCGGCCACCAGCGTAGAGTGGGCGAGCCCGGGAAGCCACAGCGAGTGACGAAGAGGCCGGTAATGGGGCGCCGAGGACGAGAATAAGAGTCTGACCCTACTCTAAAATTCTAAGCCCTAAACGTTACCTCCGAACCTCCTGGTCTGTACTATTACTGACGGTCTTCTAACCACCAGCTACCCCAATCTCTCTAATTTTTGCAATTTCCGAACTACAAAAAGGCAGGGCTGCCGTGTGAGGGCAGGTGCAGCACACCAAACCGACAGCGTGGCTGACACAAAGTGATGGTACAACAACCTTTGTGGGCTAAAAGGTGCACTTATGAAGCCCCAACAACAGGTGTCAGTAATTGGAGCGCATTACGCCAGATCAACGCTGGCACATGCACGATGAGCCGACCCATGCTGCAAAAGGGAGTCGACGCTGGCCTCTAGCGACCAAAGCGCAACTCCTGATAAATATTTAAAAATGTTCCATTTCATTCAAACACATACAGCACCTACAATTAGTAAAATCTGAGAAACTGATGGTGGTCTCTTCAAGTTTTTCCAAAGCTGGATGTATGTGTATATAACTTGTGGTGGTGTTGTGTTAGTGTGTGTAGTAGTGCTGCTGGAGTTTTAAACATGGTTAGACACATCAACCATATTGCTTCACCTTGTAGATGTAAAGTCAAAGGCAGTAGCTCATCTGTTTTTTCACAGTTTGTGTTAGTCACTGCAGTGCTGAGAATGATCCACCACCCAAATAGTACCTGATTAGTGCTGGACCTCTGGGGGGCCTGACCATTACAGAACAGAGTAAAGGGGACTAACAAAGTATGCAGAGCAACAGATGGACTGCAGTTTGTAATTGTAGAACTACAAAGTGCATCTATATGGTGTAGCCAATAAAGTTGCAGGTGTGTGTGTGTGTGTGTGTGTGTGTGTGTGTGTGTGTGTGTGTGTGTGTGTGTGTGTGTGTGAATAAAGTGTTTGTGAACCCTTTAGAGTTTTATATATTTCTACATAAATATGACCTAAAACATCATCAGATTTTAATACAAGTCCTAAAAGTAGATAAAGAGAACCCAGTTAAACAAAATATTATACTTGGTCATTTATTTATTGAGGAAAATGATCCAATATTACATATTAGTGAGTGGTAAAAGTATGTGAACCTTTGCTTTCAGTATCTGGTGTGACCCCCCTGTGCAGCAATAACTGCAGCTAAACGTTTCCTGTAGCTGTTGATCAGTCCTGCACACCGGCTTGGAGGAATTTTAGCCCATTCCTCCGTACAGAACAGCTTCAGCTCTGGGATGTTGGTGGGTTTCCTCACATTAGCTGCTCGCTTCAGGTTCTTCCACAACATTTCCATTGGATTAAGGTCAGGACTTTGACTTGGCCATTCCAAAACATGAACTTTATTCTTCTGTTAAAACCATTCTTTGGTAGAACGACTTGGTGTGCTTAGGGTCGTTATCTTTGCTGCCCATGACCCACCTTCTCTTGAGATTCAGTTCATGGACAGATGTCCCTGACATTTTCCCTTTAGAATTCTCTGATATCATTCAGAATTCATTGTTCCATCAACCAATGCCAAGCCGCCCTGCCTGCCCAGATGCAGCAGAAAAGTTTTGCTTGCTATTTTGGTCTCATCCATCCACAAAACATTCTTCCAGTAGCCTTCTGGCTCGTCCACGTGATCTTTAGCAAACTGCAGACGAGCAGCAATGTTCTTTTTGGAGAGCAGTGGCTTTCTCCTTGCAACCCTGCCATGCACACCATTGTTGTTCAGTGTTCTTCTGATGGTGGACTCATGAACATTAACATTAGCCAATGTGAGAGAGGCCTTCAGTTGCTTAGAATTTACATTTTAGTCCTTTGTGACCTCACCAACTATTACATGCCTTTGCTCTTGGAGTGACCTTTGTTGGTCGACCACTCACTAACCATTTCCAGCCTGATGAGCATCAACAACTCTTTTTCTGAGGTCACTAATATGTAATATTGGATCATTTTCCACAATAAATAAATATAATGTTTTTGTCTCATTTATTTAAATGGGTCTTTTTATCTACTTTTAGGACTTGTGTGAAAATCTGATGATGTTTTAGGTAATATTTATGCAGCAATATAGAAAATTCTAAAGGGTTCACAAACTTTCAAGCACCACTGTACTGTGTTTTAGAGTCATTTAGCGGGAGCTGCGTTTAATTCCAGGGTTGCCAGATCCCATTATGTGCATATAAGAAATTTCTGCAGAAAAATAACGCGAGTTAAGTTGTGTTTCTATACACTACAGTTATGCAAAGAAGCTTTAAATGACGTAGGCTAACACGATTAGGAACTGCATCGACACAAAGAAGAATGGAGGAATTTAACACAGTGTTTTTCTCTTTTGCAATACTTCGTTTTTTTCGTATTTTGGACTTTTTCCATTCAGTTTTTCTTTGTGTAATTTCAAACTTTGAACAGGTGGTTACTTTTCAGCAAAATAATTACTCTAAATGTATGTACACAACCAAAATAATAATAATAATCAATGCAGAGGCTTAAGGATAGGAACATGTATGTCCTTTAATGGCCAATTCAGACCTACATCAAGATACTGACTGAACTTAACAATTCTGCAAGAACAGACATATATTCTCCAACACAAATGAGCAAAACTGAGAGACATATCCACATAGACTTATTTCCATAACTAAAGCAAAAGGTGACTTTATGAAGTATTAAATCAGGCTAAGCTAATTTTTTTTTTCATCCCTGTTATTCTAACCTTTTTCATTCTACCATAGCCTTGTTTCTCATTACTTGAATTGTGTAAGGCAAAATGTCTAATTAAAGTTGGAAAATATTTTTTTTTAATATTTCAAGGGCTATATTGGTGTTTTACAGGCAGTTTATAAATATATTTTAGTTATATCCTCATAGCATATATCTATTATGTGGCTGCATCTGTGGCAGATGTATTTCTACACAATGCCCATACTTACTTAAGGCTTTAGTGGCCTGCAATCTGTAGTCCTGTGAACAATGACTGTGCATCGCTTTGAAATACAGTATGTTGTAAGTGAATGAACGTTGCTATGCTAAACCATGAGCTCATGTTAACAGATAAGTATCTATGTCATGACTGATGTTTTCCTTCTATCACGTCACTCAGGTTGACTTTCCATCATGTCATTAGAAGCCTGTTCGTGGGTTCTGTTTTACATAACCAACTGAAGTCCATCTGGGGGAAGCTAAACTAATACTAGATGTCCATCCTCCAAAGAGCAGAAGACATACACGCACACACACACACACGCACGCACACACACACACACACACACACACACACACACCACATCCTGCATCCGGTCCCAGACCACTCCTGTCAGGAAGAAGCATGCTAATAAGTTCACCAGCCCACCCAATGAAGAACAACATCCTCTCTGGAGGACTGTTTTTACAGTTAGCTGTTGCTCAAATCTATCAGCAGATATCCTCTCTCACTGGAATAATTACCTGTTTCTGAGACGTTTGATGTGTCATGTTTCTTGTATGAAAGAATCCACAGAAAATCTCTGACCTGTTGATCAGTTCCTGAATGTGACTAGTTTAATTAACTGGACAGCTTATATGATTTACTTCATAACTAACAATGAACAGTGCACTGTATCAAAGTGACTACAGTTGCTTTGCAGTCATAAAACCCAATTTCTGGAACTATGTCTCCTTTTGTCATAACTTAACACACAGTGGCCAAATCCACACACGGCATGCTTGTTTAAAAAAGCAAACCCTTCATCTAAAACTCTTTTAACTTCTAACTCTACATACAAACACCACATCTACACACTGAAGTAATAAATGGAAAATACTACTAGCCTGTGTTTTTGAGTTTCAAAGTGCAGTGCAGAGGTATTTGGTTTATTCAACATCGCTTTCAGCATCAATGGCTATTTAACAACACACAGGCCAATTTAGCATAATCAGTTAGCCTAATGCATGTATGTGGACTGTGGGAGGAGACCAGAGTACCCGGAGTAAACCCACATGGACACGGGCCAACCGCCACACCCCGTGTTGCCATCTGCAGGGCACAGAAAAGTCTGTCATAGTACTCATACGTACATATATACAGGCTATTTATCCGATATGTATACACCTTAAAGTAAAACAATTACAAGTGGATTTTTGCATGAACAGCACTGCATCACACACATGCTGTATATACTGTCCTACATAGATAATGTAAAAAAGAAAAAAGAAAAAAAGCAGAGAGTATGGTGGCAGGTGAAGCACAACAAACTGTGGGTCTTCAATGAACCAACTGTGTACCTGAGCAGCCAGGTAAAGCTTATGATGTGCTAGACGGCAACAAACCTGGACTGCTCTGGTCCATTCCCCTGGTGATGGAGAATGATTATGTTGCACAGTGTGGAAGGTGATGGCGTTTGACCAAGAGTGGCATGACGACTGACCACACTGCCCAGGAACACTGACAATGGCAAGGTGTCCTATGACGTTCCTTCCTCTGTGCCTTGGGAGTTCAGATTAGGTTGGACCTTCCACCCAGCTTCCCAAAAATGCAGGGTCAGCCATAGTGGCCCAGATCTCATCCATGATGGTTGCTCATCCTCTTCCTCATAATCTTTTTTGTCCTCTTCCTCACTGTCCAGTATCGGCTTCCATTGTTGTGCAAATCAAGGTATCTAACGAATTGTGTAACAGTTGTCCCTGAATATATTCATTGTAAGCAATAACTGTATATTGTGAATTAATATATAGGGTTATGCATTAAAAGAACTTTAATTATGAATGCAAAAGTCATTTTCAAGTTTTGCAGAAGTGCATTCTCCCCTTCACATGACTCCCAGTGATTTGGTCCACTGCTTACCAAACACACACACACACACACACACACATTAGTCCGCTGTGTGAGTGTCTAGAATCTGTTCACACTGGTTAGTCTTCAGCAACGAGCTACTATGCAAACGTTAACTCAAAACTGCAAATATAATCTGACATTGTGTGTGTATTGGAGAGGACTTCACGAAGCGATACATGGGTCACGATACGATTATATCATGATACGATGCATACTGCGATATTCCACACATTTCACTGAAAACATAAAAACAGCTGACATACAAGTTGTACAATCGGAGTGTTTCTAATACATCACATCACACTGATAATCCACGGGACAAATCAAGTCAAAACGCTGAACTGCGACATCTACAGGAGTGGAGACTGTAGTTTACACCCCATTTCAAATGTGACTTTTCTTCCTTCAATAAAATGTACATTTTGAGTTAAAAATCGATGTAGTACTGTATATCACAAAAATGAATATCGCATTATACTGCTGTATTGATTTTACACAGCACAGCCCTACTTCTACCACTCTACACAGTAGAACAAAAACACATTTTATATTGTACCCAGTCTGTATTCCATTACGTCGGCTCATGGTTGAATTTTATGTCTCCTAATATGTTGCTAAGTAACTGGATTTTTTTTTACCGATTTTTAAGAAGTTTGGTTTGTTTCAAATGTCAGAAGTATTTCTGATACAGGTTACCGGCGGTGTGTGAGTGTGGTCTGTCATTTAGACTGTGGGCATAAGTATGAGTACAGTGTGATCTCCTCTAATAGAATCTTCATTCAGAAGCATCACGAATATGGTTTCAGTGTGAATTTGCACTGTAGTCATTAAAAATGTGGGACTGGTCTAATCTCAGGGTCTGCTATATTAGCTTTACAGGAACATATTTTGAACTGTCAGTACAGTTATAAATGCAGAAGAAATACTTAAATGAATAACTAAATCAATTCTTCAGAAATATATACTTTCATCATGTAATGTATTATGTATGTATGTATTGTATGTAATGTGTGCAGCACATGGTTTTGCATGATCTTGATGAAAAATGCATGGATGTCCGTAGAAAAGATGTTGTCTTGAAGGCAGTTTATGTTGCTGCCATCACAGAAGTGTAAATGAGCTTTGCCAATGGCACTGACCCAACCCCATACCATGACAGAGCCTGACTTTTGGATTTGTTGCAGATAACAGTCTGTGTGGTTTTTGTTTTCATCTTTGTTCCAGAGCTAACAACATTCATATCTTCCAGAAAAACATCTGGAATACAGATTCGCCTGACCCCAGTAAACATTTCCACTGGGTGATGGTCCACCCCAGAAGACTTCCAGCTTAGAGAAATTGATGCCGCTTCTGGACATGGTTATATATTTTAGCACAGTAAAGTTTTAAGTGGCATTTGTGAATGTAGCTCTGTATTGTAGAGCTTGATAAAAGGTTTGATAAAGGAATCCCTTGCCCATGTGGTTCTATCAGCTAGTGATGAACGACGGTTCTTGATGGAGTGCCGTCTGAGGGATCAGAGATCACAGGTCTTCAGTTTGGGCTTGTACCCTTGATATTTATGAACTGAAATTTCTCCAGATTACTTGAATTGTTTACTGATATTCTGCTCTGTAGAGGAAGAAATATGTAAATCCTTTCCAAATTCCCTTTCTTTGAGGAACATTGTTTTAAACACTTCAATAATCACCCATCTTTACTCATTAAAGACTCAACCTTTCGTGGATACTGCTTTTGTACCAAATCATGATTACAGTCACCCGTTGATATCACCTGTTTGAAATCACGTCATTATTTAGGTTTTTTTAACCTTATTACTAGCCATAAATTGCCCCCTCCCAACTTTTTTGTGTTTTTTGTTATGAAATGTCTTGCAGGCCTGAAATGCAGGAACAAATGAGATGAAGTTGACAAGACAAAACATGACATATCTTGGGTGCATACTGTCTGTAGTGAAATGAAAGTCAAAGTAAACTTTAGACATGCTGTTTTTCTTTTTTGCATTTTCTGTTTCTGATTTGGGGTTGTACTAGTCATCAAAAGATGTAATTGTTTTGTAACCAGTAAAAAAAAGGTATGTCTTTAATACACACATTAATGCAAGTACAGACTTAGGATCCTGATGTGCAAATTACTGAGTAATTTATAAGTGAGTCCTCATACCAGTGATTTTTCTCCACATGCACTCTACAGCAGCACTCAAACATAATATGGACTGAGTAGGCTACACTTAAGTTACAGTGGGGGCCAAAAGTCTGAGACCAACAGTCATAGTAATGCATCCAAGTTGATGTTTTTCTAAAATATAATGCAGTGTTTTTCCTTACAAATCATTTCATCAGTATAACAATTTGAGTGAAAAGTTTGGCAGGTTCTCAATCTTGCTATAAAGACATAGTGTACTTCATCAAGGATAGACTTCATACGTTTGTGCAAAATCACATGATGCTATCACAACATTTCACAGCATTCCAAAGCGCGTCTTGTGTTGTTACTGAATGCTTGGCATTCTGTGTCTTTGAGTCAGCAAAGTCAACAAAGCTTACGTATTGTTCTTCTAATGGTGTGTCCACTTCGGTCTGGCTGATGGCGGTTTGCATACAAATACAGTTTTGGCAAAGCATTTTAGAGTGCCTTGCTCCATACCCTTAGAAACCTACAAGTTAGTCATAATTTGATGCTGAGGAAGCCCCTTTATTTCAGTTGTTGTGGCTTGCACATGAACATGTCAGAGATCACTGACATCACATTGCTGCTTCCATGTTTAGGAGCCTACACATGAAAGTGATGGTTAGTGCCTATACCTTGTGTTGTGTTTGTTTGTTTGCTTAGTTTTAATTTACCGTCGCTCTTCAGCATCAATGGGCATTCCATGACAGACACAAGGTTGTATATATATAGATATATAGATAGATATATATACAGAGAGAGAGAGAGAGAGAGAGAGACCAATATAGAGGTCGGGGCCAATATAGTGTAATCAATTGTCCTTGGAATGTGGGAGGAAACCGGAGTAAACCCACACAGACAGTGGGAGGACATGCAGACTCCACACAGAAAGAACCCAGGTCGTTCCATCTGAGATCAAACCCAGGACCTTCTTGCTGTGGGGTGACAGGGCTACCCACCCAGCCACCGCGCCACCCCCCGTGTTGTAAAAATCTGTTTGTGATGTTCTAGCAGTTAAGTTACGCACCGACATTCGGACAGATCCCATAGTTAGTAGTGATGATTCTCCGGAGCAGAAGTACCCTGCTGGTGGAATGACACATGCACAAAGGAAGTTAAAGAAAGTAGCCAACCCGTCTAATTCCATCTTGTGTGCTGATGACCCAGTGTATGAAAAAGAAGTTGTAGATGCTGAACCAGCCAGTCTGGAGGCAGAACCCAATATGTGCAACGAGTCTACCCTTGAATCGTGAAAACCTCATTTCAGCTCAGCAAAATGATTACTCCTTGACTCAGTGTTTCCAGACTGTGGTGGGTAAATCAGACTTGTTGGAACACTTTGTCACTTATTTTTTCAAATGGAGTATTGAGGAGGAAGTGGTTATCACCCACTTAGTCTGAAGATTGGAAGGTGACATTGCAAGTTGTTCAATGTATGTACTGGCACTCACCTATGTCTGCCCTTGTTCCCGTCATAGCAGAATTCACAAGACATACAGTGGTGCTTGAAAGTGTGTGAACCCTTTAGAATTTTCTATATTTCTGCATAAATATGACCTATAACCATCAGATTTTCACACAAGTCCTAAAAGTACATAAAGAGAACCCAGTTACACAAATAAGATAAAGATATTATACTTAGTATCATGGAAGTGTATCATGGCACGAACAAATGAGATTTCTGAGAACCTCAGAAAAAGAGTTGTTGATGCTCATCAGGCTGGAAAAGGTTACAAAACCATCTCTAAAGAGTTTGGACTCCATCAATCCACAGTCAGGACAGATTGTGTACAAATGGTGGAAATTCAAGACCATTGTTACCCTCTCCAGGAGTGGTCGACCAACAAAGATCACTCCAAGAGCAAGGTGTGTAATAGTTGGCGAGGTCACAAAGGACCCCAGGGTAACTTCTAAGCAACTGAAGGCCTCTCTCACATTGGCTAATGTTAATGTTCATGAGTCCACCATCAGAAGAACACTGAACAACAATGGTGTGCATTTCAGGGTTTGCAAGGAGAAAGCCACTGCTCTCCAAAAAAGAACATTGCTGCTCATCTGCAGATCATGTGGCTATTGGAAGAGTGTATTGGAAGACTGAAATAGAACTTGGTGCATCTGGGCCAGGATGGCTTGCCATCACTGATGGAACAATGAATTTTAAATTATATCAAAGAATTCTAAAGGAAAATGTCAGGACATTTATGCATGAACTGAATCTCAAGAGAAGGTGGGTCATGCAGCAAGACACCGACCCTAAGCACACAAGTTGTTCTACCAAAAGGTAGGTAGGTGGTTAAAGAAGAATAAAGAATAAAGTTCATGTTTTGAAATGGCCAATCCAAGTCCTGACCTTAATCCAATGGAAATGTTGTGGAAGGAGCTGAAGCGAGCAGCTAATGTGAAGAAACCCACCAACATCCCAGAGCTGAAGCTGTTCTGTACGGAGGAATGGGCTAAAATTCCTCCAAGCCGGTGTGCAGGACTGATCAACAGCTACAGGAAACGTTTAGCTGCAGTTATTGCTGCACAGGGGGGGTCACACCAGATACTGAAAGCAAAGGGTCACATACTTTTACCACTCACTAATATGTAATATTGGATCATTTTCCTCAATAAATAAATGACCAAGTATAATATTTTGTTTAACTGGGTTCTCTTTATCTACTTTTAGGACATGTGTGATAATCTGATGATGTTTTAGGTCATATTTATGCAGAAATTCTAAATGGTTCACAAACTTTTAAGCACCACTGTACTTTAGAACATTAAGACACTTTAAGCTTTTTACTTAGAACAGGTCTTAATGTGAAGAATAGAGCTTAATGTAAAGTGATTACCTTTGAAGATCTTCTTCTTTTTTTTCTTCTTCTTCTTCTGCTTTCGGCTTCTCCCTTTATCAGGGGTCGCCACAGCGAGTTAAACGTTTCCACCTCACCCTGTCCTCCTCGTCCTCTACTCTCACCCCAACTCCCTGCATATATTACCTTTGAAGATGAAATAAAAAAATTAAATTAAATTAAATATTCTTTATACCTAAACATTTGGCACATTTTTTTCACCACTTTATAGAAAATTGGAATCAGTAAGAACCGGAATCAGAATTGGAATTCCAATTGATAAAATGCAAACACATCCAGCCCTACACATTACCAACAAGAATAATCATAATATTAAAGTTAAAAAAGCCTCCTGTATCAGAATCTGTATCAGTTTTGGCAGTTTGGTATTGGAATCTGAAAAAACGTGGCTCGGCCCATCACTAGTGCTTTTTACTCCGGATTGGAGTTGTAAGCCTGTGTGTGTCATGTAAAGATGTCGATAAAGTATTATGCTCAAGATGGCTCCCACGTCGTGGACCCTTCCTTACATTCTGCAGTCCTACCAGTCACTACCATTTGCACTTCTGCTGCAGGATACTCCCCGATGACCTTTACAAAGTTAGGATCTACTTACCATGGGTACACTTGCTCAATGCTGTGGCACTAATTACGCTTCCTGAGAGGTTGGATATTTGTTTTCTGAGACTAAGTAGGAGTTTGTTGCTTTAATCAAAGACTTCCTTTGTTGTAATTTAGAGTTTGTTCATAGAAGGGCTGTGACAATGGGTACCTTCACACCATACACTGCTAGGGACTACATTTGGGAGGAACCAATGTGGAGCTCCAGTGGAGCTCCCCCGAGAACTACATGGGCTTTTTTATTTGCATTCACACCGCCAGTAGGAACGCTGTGTGACTTTGAAGTGACGTAAGCTGCGCAAACTTCATTTAGATGACTGAAAATTGCTTTGTACCTCTCCCGTCTCATACAGGCTCAGTAAAGCCCGAATCTCACTGTTGGTCCATTTGTCTGTGTTTGTTTTTCCAGTTTTAATACAAATATTTGTTGTTTATACAGTTACTGGTGTACAAGTATATTTAAAAATGGCATTTGAGCTCATAGGAACCCTGAGGGATGTAAGTATGCAGTGATTAGTCCAAACGTAGTGACGCAAATGTATAGTGACTGGGCCAGATGCGAGCGCCTGTGTTGAGGGTGGAGGAGGCCCGGTTGCTAGGTATGACGCATTCTTTTGAAGACTGTGATTGGTTGTCAGTCCTGTCACTCACTCTCTCACACACACAAACACACTCTTAATTAGGGAAATACTGTATAGCCTATTATAAGCCTTATAACAGGCATAGAAATAACAGGCATAGGTCATTTCTGTGTATTTCACACTAATCGCACATGTGTGTTTATTTTCTTAATTTTGTTAACAGTGTATTTACCATGCTGGTCATTTATGTAACTTACTTAATCAATTGGATAGCCTATGCACTGGAGAAAATGCAGCTCTGCTTTCAGGTATGATTGCTGCAGTGTCTAATCTATTTAACTGGTGGAGTTGGTTCATATGTAAGGTTCCTTTCAGGTGTTACACCATTGTTGCGCTCAGTAGATGTGAGCAAATCTCTAATAAGGTCAACCACAAAGATTATTCCTGCACGATCTAATCGGTAGCATTTGATAATCTCACTGTTATTCAGTGTTTGGAGAACGTTCTGCAGCCTCGTCATATTTCCGGATATTTCTCCTCTGCTAAAAAGAACCCCTAAGCCTCCTAAAAGCCTCTCTGCTCCTAACATTTTTTCACCTTAGAAGCTCAGTTCGGGGGTAAGATGTTTTATGAATAACTTTTATCTTTTTTAAGAGGGAAACTACTCTAGGAGCTACTCTATATATTTATGAATATTTATGAATAAGGCACCCAATTTTTGCTCTTAAAATGTAAAAAACAGAAAGAAAAAAACAGAGAAATGTGATTTTGAGTGCGAAGGCAAACCAAAAAAAAAAGCCCTGGAACAAATGTAGTTCTTAGGGGAGCTCCGTGACGGATGGTTCCTCCCAAATTAGTCCCTAGAAATGTTTAGTTTTCACACCAAACAGTGATACACCAGCATCACTATGTCTGGACCAATCGCCGGACTATTATGACACTAAGAGTTTCTATATGCTGAGAAAAGACCCTACCTACCTTGAAGTAGGAGCTAAAAACGTCCATACACATGGTGTTAAAAGAACTATGAAAAAGTTTCTTCAGTGCAAATATGCCTAAAGTGGTCACCAATACTCTGCCAGGACCTCACCTTCTTGGTGAACATGTGAACCTTCTTCCTTGGGGTTAAATCTTGTATGGAGGGGATAGTGTTAAGAGCCATGCTGCGGCTCACTAAAGTTGTTGTATTTGTCTTTTTCTGTACAGTATACAGTTAGCCCGAGCTCACAAGAACTTATCCTAGAACTTCTCATGACTAGTATTATGTTGCCATTATTCCCAGAATTACCCGCTGACATAAATACACACTATGCAACAGAGATTGCATGGTGGTGTGAGGGTTATTGTGTCATCAGTTCTGTCACTCTGATGAGTAACCCTCCACTGATATTGTTTATCACCAGTTAGCTAAAACTGAATCCTACCTTGTCAGAGGCATGGGACCTGGCTTTGGATGTAACACATACCTCACACATTGCTCTCTCTCTGACTCACACACGCACACAAACGTAAATAAATACATTATTTCTTATTCCAACAAGCAGTAGCAAATAAAGGAATAGAAAATCCTGCATGCACCATTTCTTGCTATGATTTAGGGTATCTCACACTTAAGATGTCAAATCGTTTGTAAGAAAGCAATTGAAATCAAAGAAATCTGTCTCTAGACTGGAAACAGGGAGTCCAAATAGTGGCAAAACAGTCTCTGAGATGGCATAAAGAAGAAAACCTTAGTGGAGTTAAGATCAAATCCCTCCACCTGTGAGCAAAGATACAGTGGGACTATGATATTAAGCTTACATTTACAGCATTTAGCAGACGCCCTTATCCAGAGCGACTCACAATTGATACAGTTTTACAATCCAAGCATTTGTGGGTTAAGGGCCTTGCTCAAGGACCCAACAATGGCAGCTTGGCAGAGGTGGGATTTGAACCCTGGACCTTTCGGTCTGTAGTCCAGTACCTTAACCGCTAGGCCACCACAGTCCACCAGGCTTGTGATAAGTTCTGATATACTCATTGACAAAAGAAATTAGCAAAACTCGTCATGCAGTTATTTCTAAGGCAGATATGTAACCGATTACAGGTGTGGTCTGATTAGACGCTGGGTCTTGATTCAAGACGACATAAAAGTGCTTCTATTGCTGCTCTACAAAAAGGTTCTCAGAATCTACTTTTGGGTAGTGTACCTTTTGGTGAGAGATCGTTGTGTGCTAGAGTCAACGATGCACACTGCCACAACTGCTGGTGTGATGGATGAGGATCTACAGCTCCAGCTGCAACATCTGTGGGCAAATGTGCCACAGGATACCATACAGAATCTGTTTGCCTCCATTGCTCAACCGGATCTCATCTTATATCCGGGCCAGAGGTGGTCTAACAGGGTAACAAGGTAACTAGATCCTCCTTTCAATGGGACAGTTTTCCCCTTCTGTTCTAGTACTGTTATCGCATACATATATCATCACTGCATTCACACATATAAAGTAGCATTGATTCCAACAACTCCTTCTGGGTGAGTTATGTTTTTGTCAATGAGTGTATAATGCTATAAAAATGAACAATGAACAGAACTATGCTGAAAACACAAAAGATGTTAGATGTATGTGGAAAGCTTTGAAGGCATTATAAATAATGCTGGTTACATTTGTGGCTGACGGGGGAAATGATTAAATAAAGCTATTGCGTAGAGAAATTCTGCAATTATTTTCTGTAATCCTAGACAAAGAATTCCAAATAGAGCTATTATGTCATGTGTAGCTAAGAAATAGGACAGGCAGGGAAGGGGGAAATGGGAGGGGAGGTACGAAAGAAGGCAAAGAGCAGGGAAGGAGGGATGGTGGGAGGGGACTGTGTCCACATGCTGAGGGCCGAGGGTACACATCCTGTGTCACTCTGTTCCACTCACATTTCACATGACCTGAGAGGATGTTGAGCAATCAGCTTGCCCAGCAGAGGTGCACACATTCACTGGGAATGAACATTTCCTACAGGCACATTTTCTAATATACCGCTATATAGCATGATGCAACTATTTATGCTGTATGTGTAATACGTTCAGCATGTACGCACACAAATCCAGGTCACTTCAGTAGTGTAGACATGAGGAGTTTTTAGACCTTAGGTGTCCAGTTGCAAAAATAGCACCCATAACTGCAGCAGTGAAAAGCAGCAGCATGCACAGATACAAGCACAGAGAAGCACAGACTGATTACTGTAACCTACTAATGCTACACCTACGGCTAACCCTAACCTTAACCTCAGTAACCAACTGGCAAACATTTGGCTCTTTGAGTTTTCAGTAATAATAAGAATAACAATAATCATCATCATCACCTTTATTTACAGTATCTTTCTTATAGTTCAAAGTGCTTTACAGTACATAAAATGGCATAAATTCAGTCAACAAAACTAAAACTAGTGAAAAAGCAGGAATCAAATGAACAGAGACGCTTGATTAAAATGAACAGATGACTGAATGAATACCCAGACCAACTCCACAGTTGTTTCCTTCATCAGCTCCAGCCCCACCATACCCGAGCCACACCAGAGGGCAGTAACTCTCTCGCTCCTCCGGGGGGGCTGGGGACGATGTGCCCCCAAGAACTTTCCTGCCGAAGACTCGAGGAAGACCCTAGAGTGACTCTGTGTATCGGACTACATAATGCTTAGTTTTATGTTATTTTATTTAAACTATTACCATAAGATTTATTGGATGAAATTAGTTTCATTCTTATATTGATCATCTGCACCATCCAAGGAGGATGGGACCCTTTTTAAGTCTTGGTCTTCCTAAAGGTTTCTTCCTCATAACACTTAGGGAGTTTTTCCTTGCCACTGTCGCCCTAGGCTTGCTCAGTTTGGGATTGGCTGTAGATATTAGGAGATAATCTAAACTTGTAAAGTTGCTTTGAGACAATGCTCCATTGTAAAAAGCACTATAGAAATAGATCTGACTTGACTTGGTTTAATTCAGCATGTCACTAATGCAAGTACATGGTGTCGTGGGGACATGTATTAAAAGAGAGTACCTGGGTCCCTGCCAAAACTAAAACTGCTTGGGATCAGTTTCGAAATGAGATCATAGTTTGGGAACCTTTTCAAATAAACTTTTTTTTTTTTTAAACAAAACACAGCAAAATGTCCCCACATGTCTCTCTCTCTCTCTCTCTCTCTCTCTCTCACACACACACACTCACACACACACACACACACACAAAACCACCCTTCACTCACCTACTGTCCACAAACCAGTAGGCTCTCATCAACCCTAGCTCAAAAAGGACCACCATCATAAACCACAACCTCTTGCGTAATGCCCCAGAGGCTTCCTGAAATCCTGATTTTTACTTGTAACATGATCACAGAGAAGATTGAATCATCTTTACGTTACAGAATGTGCTAATGTCAATGGAATTACATTCTTTCAGCAGCTCTACGCCATTTCACAATAGAGCATATGTTCATGACAGCAGTCGCCGTGAATGTGGAAACACCGACACTAATGTTTTGATGAGTGTGTGTCAGTTCACAATGCATTGCCTCAGTCCAAAAGGGTTTATGCTGCTGACATTGACCTGAACTGAAGTAAGACATACAAAGCAGTGACCTCATCAAACAGCTATCCTGGCTTTCTGGAGACATGACAAAGCTGATAGTACTCAAAATTCCATCCAAACAGTGGCGCCTTTGCATGTGTCTGACACACCATTTCTAGAGGTTACAGATCATTACGTTGCTCTCTTCACTGTGGTCAGACATTTGATGACAGTTATCGTTGCCCACAATAGAGAACAAAACAGTTTCCAGAAGATTCTTACCCAAGCAAAGTGCTGAATCTCAATAGATCTACAGCCAAATAGCAGAATCAAGACAATAGAATGGAACTGAGAACATCCCAGCCAACTGAAATAAACCTAACCACAGAGCAGAGATGGAGGCCTGGAAGGAGTGGGGAGGCCATTCAGACGGTGACTGGCTGTTATTAATAGAAATATAACACAATAACTACAGTGGATGGATAAGTACTTGGTAATGTTTAACCTTGTCAGACACTCCCTATATTCCATATATTCCAGACAGTGTGCGACATCTATGACATGATTCAGAAAAGGATGTGAAGTGGGATTTAGGTCATCCAGCGATTATTAAGGCCACCTCTCTCGTTTCGGCCAGCCATCCCTCCATTTTTTCTCCCTCTGGATGAGGAGAGAAATATAGACCTTGTTTTGTCCATCTGAGCTAGAAAGAAACCTAAAGATAGTCCTTCAGAGGGAACATTCTGTGAGCGAGACAGACACACAGTGAAACTGTTAGTATGATAATGGATGACCTAAGAGCACTAGATAAAAGGCACAATCACTGTTCCTAAAAGTCTTTCCCAACTGCAAGTAAGCGGGAATAAACTGATAAAGTGTTTGCTGGTCCTGGTGTGGCAATGACTGATAGTCACAAACTGTATTTGTCAGTGTAACAGTGCTATTAATAGTATAAAAGACTTAATCCATGTGAGAGAAACGAAATCACGCTCTGTGAGATGGTGTTAGGTGTAAGGTGAGAAATTAGACCACACTGCATGAGGTAGCAGTCACTGTATATTTGGCCATCACAGTGGAAACAGACAAGGCTTTATTGTGAACTAAGCAGACAGACATTAGCAAATGGTTCTGTCTAATGACAAGTCACATGCTTTTTTGTTGCAATATAGTCATCATATTGCCATAGAGAATGCAATAGCCCCACAACCTTAAGCAGTGAATGAAGCATGGGAAAATGCGTACGATTCGTGTGACTGTGTAAGTAAAGGCGAAATGAATATCAACTTTCAATTCATAGACAAAACTGAATAGCAATCCCAAACACAGTACTACATGATCTTATCACTCTAAGCGTTACAGGGACAGAGAGGGAAAATACTATGTTGGGCAATGCTGCAGTGTGCTCTGGGAACTAGGAAGTCCAACACATCCAAGGGATCAAGGTTCAGAATACTTCATACCCCCTCCCCCTTTGGAACAGTTGGGTGAACAGGCAGTTTAACCACACACACACACACACACACACACACACACACACACACACACACACACACACACACACACACTCTCTCTCTCTCTCTCCATGGGAAACAGTTTTTTATTAATAGTATGGTCAGGAATGTGTAAATATTGGCCCCTTTACACAGTGCAGACTTGCTTATGACAATGACTGTGTCGTATGCAAAGGTTTGGGAACCACTAGTCAGATGGCTTGTTTTGCTGATTTTCTACTAAAAACAAGACCTTAGCACAGCATTTCCACATAATAATTTGCAATAGAAAAACGAATGTGTAATTAATAATCATTTCTAATATATCATAACATTTGATGTGTGTAAAAGATCCAAATTTTTCCAGATGACCTGCTAGTGTTTTTGTGTCAGAACATAATTGACATGAAAATGATTTGTGAAGTTTTATCCTCACTGGGAATATGAATAAAACATGTCATTTGGCCTGGGGTGCCCAAACATTTGCCTAATAATAATGTGTCTTGCTTTCAGGAAGATATTGTCAATGGGTAATGTGATATTCGATTCAAACATGGTCTGAGTGTTTTAGTCAGCCTTGCAGAGCCTCTTAGTCATTGAAATGAAAGCAGGTCTCATTCAACAGCACAGAAGAAACCAAATCCTCTAAATGCACATGTAGCCTGAGAAATCCATTATCCTCCACAGGCTATCCAATCAATACTCACTTCACTCTTCTATTTATGCACTATAGGCTTCTGAGAACCCCTTCAACTAAACCAGCCCAAATCTGATCATTTATCTGGGCTTGAGAAGAATTAATGAGGTGATTGAAGAAGACCTAAAAAAAAAACCCACCCACTTCATTGCGATTAACCCTTTCACATTAGGAATCATTCTCTTTAACGAGGGGCATCTATGCATACTTGCATACTCCATCGAAGCATTTTGAGCCTAGCCAACCAGCCCAGGACAAAAAAGACACAGTGTTTACCAATACTGCCAAACTTCCTCAAGCCCAGTCATGTTTAGATGGCAATTAAGCTTATGTTTTTCTAAAAGTCAAAGTTCAGTCAGCTTGGATTGTGTAAGCTGTGCTGCGGATGTACCACATATATCTGATCCTATATAAATGTGACACGTGATTACCTTTGTTTTGCTGTGCAGTGAAAAGGTCCTTTCCTGTGCTAAGTTTCATTTGTAGTCACAAGGACAGCTACTGTGCATGAATCTGTGTGTGGGTCTACGTGCAAGCACAAATTAATAGTGGTGTGTGTACTGGCTCAACTGAAACCATAAGCGGCTGTGTGGAAAGTGCTACATGCTAGTGCGTTTACTGATTGTTGTCGCAGCAACAGCCAGGTCTCACTGCATGCTTCAGAAATGACTCATTCTTGCACATTATTGGGCCTGCCATCATAGGAAGGAAACTACAGTCTTAGTCCAGCACCAATGAGGTTTTTTTCGTACATGGTAAATTCTCATCGCTTTTCATATTTGTGGTTATGCAGGGGAGTTTAAGAGGCTATTCAGGAAAACAAATGCAGACAATAAAACTGTTACAGACTGAAAGTGAGCGAATAAGGCCAAGAATTACCCCCAAATCCCAAAAAGGAAACCAAAGGTATGATTACCCCTACATGATTTTGACAGTATGACTAATTTTCTACACAAACTAGCCGAAAAACCCACATCAGTCTCCTCTGCAAAAGCTGGTTTTCCACCGAGATAGCCGCTACAGTTCCTTAAGCCATGTCACGGGGAATACCGGTCTCAAATATGCTTTCTCTGGCTTGATGTATTAACTTGCATGAGAACAAGCGAAACCCGTGACGTGCTGTACAGTAGTTCCTTTTTCCGAAACTTACTGGAGCGCTGAAAGGAGACATAAATGAGAGAGAGAACAGCTTCCTTTTAGCCTCAGGTTTCTCGGTTTGTCCTGCCACTGCCTGCCTACACCACCCCTCTGCAAGATGAAGAAGTGCATAAGTGCTTTTCTTTTTCCAGTGAAAGTAGTGAGAGGCGCTGAATATATCGTGTGCCTGAGATATAAAAAGGGTAGAAGGAAAGTTTCTGTTCCTTCTGTTCAGGTTCGAGCTGAATGTATAACTTGAATTCCCAGCCACATATGGCAAGTATAACTAACAAAATACTCAGGAGCACAATTGACTAACTACTTGTCAACAAACAGGAGACAAACACCTGACTGAGACAGCTCTCACTTGGTTTTTCCCAAACCACAGGTCTGGCATCGGACTTTCCAATCTCAGCCATGTCCATTTACCTTTAGTCATTTAGCTGAAAACGTTATCCATAGTGACTAACAACCGATACAATCTTAGAATCCATCAAGTGTGAGTTAAGGGACTTTCTCAAGGACCCAACAGTGGCAGCTTGGCAGATTTGAACCCTGGACCTTCTGGTCCATAGTCCAGTACCTTACCCGCCAATCCACCACATTCCCCACTCTCATATCTCAGACACTGATGTCAGATCAGCATTCTGTAGTCACACTATGTGTGTGTGACACACTATGCAAACATTTGAGTCACATCCTGAAATTCACATGCAATCTGCCTCAAAGCTCTCACTCTTTTTGGCATGTTGCATGCACGCTACATGACTGACCCCGTTTCATTCATCAGAATGGGAGATTCACTTGGAATATGTGCATGTGAGCGAAGCTAAACACTCCCTGGCTGGTTATCATTGCACTCTGATTGCAGGGCTTTACAGCACAGTAAACACTGGTGCCCTGCTGTATTGCAATGACAGGCAGTACTGTTGCCTGGAGTTGCATATGATGGCATACAGTACAGCACTATCTGGATGTTATGTCATCACACTAACATCTCCAGGCACACACTACCTGACTTACAAGCATCAAAAGACGAACATATAGCCAGTAGTTTGCATTAGGATGGTCCTTTCAATTTCAGAATATAACTGAAGATGAACTTTTTCGACATTTCTCATTGTGCTGTACTAATTATTGTTCCGTTCCACCTTACATATTGCTACACGTTCCCAGCCCCTGTTCTTTCTATCATTACTCCCATGAGTGGAAATCAGAGCAGCAGCAGCTATAAAGTTTCAGAGAGGAGGTCCAGACAGCCGGTTGAGCAACATCTCCTGCCCTCCTCTCACTTCATATTCTCCATTCAGCCCCTGGGGCCAGAGGCCATGTATGTACATGGCATTACCTCACCTCTGCTAGCTGAGAGGCTTGCATGCCTAGAAAGGCTTGATCTACGCATACAGTGGTGCTTGAACTTTGTGCACCCTCTAGAATTATGTCCATTTCTATATAAATATGACATGGAACACCATCAGATTTTAACACAAGTGAAACACAAGTGAAACACAAGAGTTAGATAAAGGGATGCCAATTACACAAATGTGACAAAACTATTATACTTCAGTCATTTATTTATCGAGGGAAATGATCCAATATTGCATATCTGTTAGTAGCAAAGGTATGTCAACCTTTGCTGTCAGTATCTGGCGTGACAGCAAAAACTGCTACTAAATCTTTTGCTGTTGATCGGCCCTCCCCATGCCTCCATACAGAACAGACTCAGGTCTGGGATGGTGGTGTTTTTCCTCACATGAACTTCTTCCACAACATTTCTATTGGATTAAGACCAGGACCTTCCAAAAAGACTTCATTCTTCTTTAATCCTTTTCAGTAGAATGACTAGGGCCGTTGCCTTGCAGCATGGCTGATCTTCTCCTGAGAGTTAGTTCATGGACAGATGTCCTGAGATTTTCCTTATGTGTTCATTGTTCAATCAATGAGGGGAAGCTGTCCTGGCCCAGATGCTGCAGAACAGGATCAAATACACTACCATCACCATGATACAACTACTACTAATACTAATACTACTACTAATACTACTAATAATAATAGTATTTTCCGTTTTTATAGTGACTCTCATACCCAAGATCGCTTTACAGACAGAGAAAATACTGTGAGAAGAAGAAGGTTTTGAACTGAGTTTTGAAGGTGTAAAGTGAGGAACAGCTACAAACACATTGCTGTGGTAATGTTTTCCATAGTTTAGGGGCCATGAAGCTAAAAGATATGCCGCCAGTTTTAGTGGACAATCTAAATTTTGGGGCAGACAAGCAAACTGTATGAGAGGACTAGAGTGCTCGGACAGTGCTGTAGAGGTGCAGTGGCCAGACCACAATGTTTCACAGATGTGATAAGGTTCGTATGCTGAAATGTAGTGTCTTCTTTCTCATAACACTATGTAAAACAAAAAGTTCCATTTTGGTCTCATCCATCCACAGAATGTTTTCCCAACAGCCTTCTGAATTGTCCACATGCCATTTGATGGCAAAATTGTTTTTGGAAAGCAATGGATTTCTCCTTGCAACCCGCCATGCCCTCCATTGTTGTTCTATTTGTGGACTCATGAACAATAACATGAGCCAATGTGATACAGATATTTAGTTGCTTAGAAGTTACTCTGGGACTATTACACACCCTGCTATTGGACTGATTTTTGTTGCTTCACTCTCCGCTCCTAGTGAGGGTGACAATTGTCCTGAACTCTCTGCATTTCTACACAATCTGTCTGAAGGGTGAAGAGTCCAAACTCTTCAGAGATGGTTTTGTAACTTTATCTAGCCTGCTTTTGCCATGATACACTTCCGCAAACATGTATTGTGAAGATCAGACTGTGGTAGATGTTGTTCTTTAAATACAACAGGGTGTCAACTCACACCTGATTGCTATCCCTCTGAATTATTACATCTGATGCTAATTTCACCTTCAAATGAAAGGATCACTTTTTTTTTTCCCCTACAGATATGGGATCATTTTCCTCAATAAATAAATGACCAAGTATAACACTGTATTTTGTCTTGAGTGAAAGTCTGATGGACTTCAGTGTAAATCTAATGATGTAATTTGAATAAATATAGAAAACTTTATTTTATTCATATACTTTATATTATCCACAAACTTTTCAGTACTTAGGATAGGAGGCAAGAGTAAAAGTAAGAGTATGAGGCAGTGAGAGCACACCTGTGAATGCCAGAGAAAAGGAATGGGTTATGCAATAGCCTTGGGATTGCACAACCTATCCTCATTTGTCGCCAACAGGAACTGTGTCAACACATAGGCAGGGAAAAACAAAGTGGCCATGGCAACTATCTGTACACAAAGTGGTGATCGCATATTCAAATGACGCCATGCAACCACTCCACTCCCTCCCATGATCAGTTGAAAAGGAAGCAAAAGGTGCTGATCCAAGGTTACACCTTTGTCTTGCAGTTTCATGTTAACATGAGCTTAAGTTACAAGGGGTAAAAGGTCTGGAGTCACTGGTGCGTCAGTGATTGCAGGATAAATGCTAACTTGGTCATGCGTAGGACTCAGACAGGTGTAGCAAGGGCATGCACATGTAGCCCGGTGTGGGCAAGCAAACCTCGACACCTACCTCTGCTTGTGTGCACAGCTGATTCATTGTGAAACTCTTTGCTCTGAATGAGGAAATTAAAACGGGGCCAACATCCTGGAAATAGGATTCCACTCAAAAACACACTTGCTTAAGGTCACGATTTCAACACACATATTTCTGTGAAATGTCTAAATTATTATCAGTCAACTATGTGTAGGTCACTGACATGCACAGTAAAAAGTGCCAAGTCTCTCCCGAAGGTGTGCTTCTCTAGTACCACTGCTTTAATTGACCAGTTTCAATGGTATATGGTATTCGCAGAATGCAAAGCCAAACTCGACTTGTCTGGAGTTCTCAAATGGAATAAGCCTGAACCCGAGAGCACAAACTCTTTCGTCTGTCATGGGCATGCAGTTTAGATGATCTGGGGTGGGGAGAAAGCTGGTTTCCTTTGTAGGTGAGCTATTGACAAGACAAATGAAGCAGAGACAGGAAAAGAGTCTTAAAGAGAGAAGGCAATATGTCAGAAATAGAGGTGGAGTGAGGGAGAGTGGGAGAGAGACCCTCACTATAAGAAAAATACTGCTGTCAAGCATTACAGAGAGTTTCATCAGAGGTGCATGTATTGTAGTCTACTGCCACTACCCTAAGCTAACAAAGCAGTCTTTTGTGCACTGTTAAAGTGCACTTCCATTTTAAGAGCTATATGAAAACGTGGGGGTGTTGCGTAATAAAACTGCCAATGGTTACTAGTTGTTGTTATTTAATTGTTAACAGCTCATATGAAGATGCAAAAAAGAAGGCCCTTTTACATTTACATTAGTCATTTGGCAAACATTCTTATCCAGAGCGACTTACAAACCGTGCAAACAATTGAAGGTGTTGCAGAGCAAGTACTAGACAATCTATAAATATTCATTACCAGTCGGACCAGAAACGAACACGATTCAGAGACTGACATGGCAAGTTTCTCCAGTTTGCCGCTAAGTGTACGTGTAATAACATAGAACACTTAAAGAGCTGAGGACGGCTTGACACAAATATAAAAAGAGCAAGCGAAACCAAAAGCCCCAACCCTTTAGAGCACGATATGGCTGTGACGGATAGTCAGACATGACCAGCTATCTAGTGTTCATCACTGGAACCCAAGCCTTTGTATAAATCAGATATATCACTTCAGAAATCTTGCTTGCTGCCCTCCCTTGCTTGTGGGCATGTTGTGTCCTTCACTTCCCCTATGGATTGCCCAGTGAAGTTCCACAGGAAAAAATAACCATTAAGTAAGTCGGATACAAAGAAACACACAATGGTGACATGTCAGCCACACCAGACATACACCAGGAGTACAGCCACCACCATGACATACACCCAAAGTAAGTACAGCCCCCATGATACACACCAGGAAGAAAACAGTCACACCATGATACACACCAGGAAGTCCAAGCAGCCACCACCAGGGATACCCCAGGAAGAACAGGCCACCAGGATACACAACCAGGACGGACAGCCACCCAGGAAGTACAGCCACACCAGGCTGACCACACCCCAGGAATACAACCCACATCCAGGACGTAACAGCCACAACAGGAAAGTACAGCCACACCGCCACACCAGGATACACACCAGGAAGAACTTCACCACACCAGGATACACACCAGGAAGTACAGCCACACCGGAAGTACAACAGCCACACCAGGCTACCATACCCCCGGAATACACAACCCACACCAGGAAGTACACTCCACACCATGAATACATCCACACCAGGATACACAACCAGGAAGTACAGCCAAACCAGGAACAAAAAAAAACACCAGGAAGAACGCACACCAGGATACACAACCCCGGAAAGTACATCAAGCCACACCAGAGTACATCCACACCAGGCTACACCCCAGTACTTACACACTCCACACCAGGAATACACACCAGGAAGAACAGCCACCCCATGATACACAACCAGGAAGTACAACATCCACACCAGGAAGAAACAGCCACACAGATACACCCAGGAAGAACAGCCCACCAGGATACACACCAGACGTACAGCCACACCGGAAGTACAGCCACACCAGGCTACACCCAGGAAGTACAAACAACACACCCACACCAGGATAGCACACCAGGAAGAAAACCAAGCCACCCAGGATACACACCATGAAGTACAGCCAACCATGATAACACCAGGAAGAACAGCCACACCAACACACCATGATGTCACCTCACACCAGGATACATAATAGGAAGTACAGCCACACCGGAATACATACCAGGAAGTACAGCCCACCAGGCTACCCACCAGGAAGTACACCCAACCAGGCTACACACCAGGAGGAAATTACACCCACACCAGAACACACCAGAAGTACAGCACACCAGATATAACAACACCAGGAGTACACCCACACCAGGATACACACCAGAAGTACACACCCCACCAGGATACAACACCAGGAAGTACAGTCACACCAGGATACACACCATGAAGTACTGCCAACCAGGACATACCCAGGAAGTTACAGCACACCAGTATTACCCACCAGAATACAAAAACCCACACCAAGATACCACCAGGAAGTACACCCACACCAGATACACACCGGCAGTACACCCACAAACCAGGATACCACAAGGAGTACACCCACACCAGGATACACACCAGAAGTCACCCACACCAGGATACACCCAGGAAGTATCAAGCCACAACCAGGATATACACAGGAAGTACACCCACACCAGACTCACCAGGAAGTACAGCCACACCACACCAGGATATACACCGGCAAGTACACCCACACCGGACATAAAAACCCCACGAAGAACAGCCACACCAGGATATTACCACCAGGAAGTACAACCCACAACAAGGATACACACCAGGAAGTACCCACCCACACCATGATATACACCAGGAAGTACACCCACACCAGGCTACACACCAGGAAGGTACGCCCCCACCCAGGCTACACACAGAGTACAGGCCCCACCATGATACAACCACCAAGAGTAACCAGCCACCGCAGATATACAACCAGGATAACAGGGCCACATCATGACATACCCCAGGATGCAACCACCAGGATAACACACCAGAAGTACGCCACACCATGATAACACATCAGGAAGTACAAACCCCCAACCAGACACACCCAGGAAGTACACCACAACCAGATATACAGCAGGAAGTACAAGCCACAACAGGATGTCACCAGGAATTACATCCACACCAGGATGTACAACCAGAATTACAGTCACACAGGATACACACCAGGAAGTACACAACCACACCATGATACACACCCGGAAGTAGCAGCACACCAGGAAGTACAGCCACACCGCTACACACACCAGGAAGTACAGCCACACATGATACACACCAAGAAGTACAGCCCCACCATGATATACCCAGGAAGTACAGCCCATCATACATACACAGGATGTCAACCCACCAGGATACACACCAGTAAGTACAGCCACACCAGGATACATCAGGAGTACCAACACAATAACACCCACACCATGACACACCAGGACTACCCCCACACCAGGATCTACAGCAGGAAAGTACAGCCACACCAGGATGTACACCAGGAGTACATCACACCAGATGTACACCAGAAGTACACACAAGCCACACCAGGATACACACGCAGGAAGTACAGCCACACCAGATACACACCAGTAAGTACCGCCACACCATGATACACACCAGGACGTACAGCCACACCAGAACATACACCAGGAAGTCACCCACACCAGATATACACCCGGAAGTAACAACACCCCCACCAGGACATAAACCACCACGAAGTACAGCCACACAGATATACACCAGAAGTTCACCACACCAGTACACCCAGGAAGTAACACCACACCAGGATATACACCAGGAAGTTAAACACCCACACCATGGCTACACACCAGGACGTACCGCCACAACCAGCTACACACCATGAAGTACAACACACCAGGATTACCCAGAAGTACACCCCCACCAGATACCACCAGGAAGTACACCCACACCAGATATCACCAAGGAAGTTAACCCACATCACCAGGATAACAACACAAGGAAATACACCCACACCAGGCTAGCACACCAGGAAGTACCCCACAACCAGATATACACCAGGAAGTACACCCACACCAGGCTTACACACCAGAAGTACACCCACAACCAGGCTACACACCAGGAAGTACAAACCCACAACCAGGATATACACCAGGAAGTAACACACCCCCACCATGATACCACCAAGAAGTACAGCCACACCAGGAGATACACCAGGAGTACAGCCACATCAGGACATACCCAGGATGTACAACCACAAACCAGGATACACACAGAAGTAACAGCCACCAGGATACACCTCATGAAGTACAAACCCACACCAGGACACACCAGGACATACCCCCACACGCAGGATCTACAGCAGGAAGTACAGCCACCCAGGATTACAACCAGAAGTACATTCCACACCAGATGTACACCAGGAAGACAGCCACACCAGGATACAACACCAGGAAGTACAACCACACCGATCCACACCGAGGAAGTACAGCCACACCATGCAGTCAGCCACACCAGGCTACACACCAGGAAGTCAGCACACCAGGCTACACACAGGAAGTACAGCCACAACCATGATACAACCCCAGAAGTACAAGCCACACCAGGGATATACCCAGGAAGTACAGCCACATCAGGACATACACCAGGAAGTAACAGCCAACACCAGGATAACACACCAGGAAAGTAACATCCACACCAGGATCACATCATGGGAGGAAGTACAACCCACAACCGGACACCCAGGAACAACCCCACACCAGGATATAACAGCAGGAAAGTACAGCCACCCATGATGTACACCAGAATCCATCCACACCATGATTGTACACCAGGAATACAGCCACACCAGTATACAACACCAGGAAGTACAGCACACCAGGATACACACCAGAGTAACAGCCACACATGATACCCACCGGAAGTACAGCCACAACCAGAAACATCCACAGGAAGTACAACACCCACACCAAGGATATACACCAGGATGGTAACACCCAGGATGTAACACCTACAAAAACAACCGGATACACACCAGAAGACAGCCACACCAGGATATACATACACCACGAGTACAAACCCCACCAGGATACACACCAGGAATACAAACAGCCACCCAGGCCTTACAACACCAGAAGTACACCCACCCAGGATACAACCCCCGGGAAGTACAGCCACACCAGGATCACTCCGAAGTACACACCCACACCAGAATACAACACCCGGAAGTACAGCCACACCAGGCTACACACCAGGAAGTACAGCCACACCAGGATACACACCAGGAAGTTCAGCCACATCAGGACATACACCAGGATGTACAGCCACACCAGGATACATAATAGGAAGTACAGCCACACCAGGCTACACACCAGGAAGTACAGCCACACCAGGATACACACCAGGAAGTACAGCCACACCAGGATACACACCAGGAAGTACAGCCACACCAGGATATACACCAGGAAGTACAGCCACACCAGGATACACACCAGGAAGTACAGCCACACCGGGATACACACCAGGAAGTACAGCCACACCAGGAAACACACCAGGAAGTACACCCACACCAGGATATACACCATTCTGTCAGTTATATAAACAGCTCACTGTTGTGAAGACTAACGTAGCACTTATATTTCATATATATAATAATGTATTCACTTTAAATAGCCTAAAAAGCAGCATTGACTCAGGTATTTTATGTTGGCCATGTAGTTGTACTTTCATTTTTGGAGCTAGTTTTGGCTTGTACATTTTATATCCTCATTTGTGCCAAGATCTATACTAGGGTTAGATGGAAAGAGCTAATAGACTGAGTGGCTCCCTCTTTTCTGGTCTATGATTAAGTCCATCGTAGTGTCACTTCCGGAGGATATCCTTGTTCTCCAGGATGGGCCTGCCTGGGGACAGAAATCCAAGGATAATTGTATCCGGAGTCCTGTCCACTCTCCTGGCTCTGACTCCAGGGCTCCTGGTGACAAAGTTCTGTTGCTACCAAAGCATTCTTGAAATTAAAAAGTGCCAGGGTCCCATACAAATTGAGCTTTGCAGCATAGAAATGGAAAGTCACAAATTAGGTCCATGAGACATTTTTTTTAAATCAAACGTACAGTTGTAGTAAGCAAACAGATATATGAAAATGCACAATCTAGCTTCTTTGATTCAAATGTAAAGCACACACTGGCTATTAAAGTTTTGTTTCTAAACATTCCATAAATTGCCCCAAAAGAGAATTAAAATAGATTTAACCCTATTTTCCCATTCGCTAACAGTGCTAGTCATCACATGTCTATGTTTGGAAAGACAGTGGTTTCAAGTGCTTGTTGGGAAGCACCAAAATCTCCCCCGTTCAAAGGCAACGTGCCACCTACGCATTTTCAGAGAAGGCACATTGCTCAATCTTAACATAACCTTTTTCTTTCTTTGCCTCAGGTAAAACAACAACCCCATGCCATCACTTGGATTTCGAGTTCTTCTCAACTACAAAATCTCCTGAGACCGTCCATGTCAGAGCCTAATCTACTGTAGTTATAAAGCATGAAAAGTGATTATATGAGTGATTATTTGCGGTAAACCTCACAGCTTAGACTCTTACACCAACGTTTATAGTGGTGAATGGACAGGCATATTGTTGAGTCACTCTTAAACCTGCAGCAAAACTAAGACCTCAAACTGGCTTTATAAAATGAACTGTATTCTGCCATAGGTGTTAATAATTAAATGGCGTTATGGAAATTTGAACATCCATTTCTCATAACAATAAAAGTCACCGCCTGGGAAAACACTTCACCAGCTCACTGGGGTCAAACCTTGTTACATGTATACCTGCAGTGTTTGCTAAAACACTCTCATGGTTATTGAGGAAATAATTCTGTTTTTTCTTGTGTGTGTAAAGCAAATTTCTGCTTCCCTCTCTCGTTCTCGTATTGATCAATATATAACCTGCATTACCACTCAAATTTCCTCCACTAGCTATCTTTCTCTCTGTCAGCCTATGGTTTACTCATTTGGCCCCATGTTTCATTACATCTGTTATGGAAAGCATGTGATTCAGAGAGAAAGGCAGCTGACTCAACCACTTGCATGGGAGTGTACTGGAATTTGCAAAGTGCCTCACTCAGTGCAGTGCAATAGTTAAGTTAGAGGAATCCAATGAAATAACACAGAATTTAGATGTGATACGGTTTTTATGTTGACTTAAACCCATAATTAGGCACACTGTACAAGGAGAACCAATAACCAGTACTAGTACCACAAGCAAGTAAACAAAAAATAGATATGAATGCTTGGAAAATGCTGACCAGAAGTCCCATAAATGAATGCCTGCCATAATTATCCCCACCTGTTTCAATAGGATGAAGTACGACCCTGTCTTCGTGCCGCACAGAACTTTTTCAGCCATGTCCTCATAGATCATAGAAACTTAGATCTATACTCCTTATATCATTTAGTCCCTGCTAATGTGAAATCAAAGTCACATAGCTTCTGCAGGGATTGCTGCCAAAACCTGGAGAGAGACATCTTAGTCTCAAGGTGAACAATATGAGCTAGTATTTAAAGATAGCTACCCCCACAAAGTGCTCAGCATGGTTCATGGGGCACAGCTCCTATAATCTCCCTCACAGCACAAGACTAATAAAGTGCTAATTAACCCCGTTGATTAAGCAGTCCTCCTCCTTAGACAACTTCATAGATCTATTTGTTATCGCGCCAAGGGTCTTGTTCTGTGGTTGAATAAACCAGCAACAGATGCTCTAAAAATGCTTCAAAGTCAAACGTCCCATGTATATTTTCCAGTTGCTGAGATGTCACAAACACTTAACACATGCACTGGAAAGTTTTTTTTTTGTTTTTTTCGAACCACACAAAGTTAGAACCATCTGAACTGCAATCTACATTAAATAGGTCACATGTGCTAATGTCGCTGCTGATATTATTTGGATGGCGAGGTTCTGACTTTTCTTGAGATCTCCGAAATAGTGGTATTAAGATGAGTCGTAAAGTTTCAGTTGCATTCATGTGTCTGATTTCACAATTACATAGCGAGGGGACATGTTTTAAGAAGTTCTGAAAACTGCTGAGTTAAGTGAATTGCCGTCTGACATAGGGCTAAGGAAGAATTTCAGGCAAAATTTCCTCTAAATAGACACTTTCGGCGCATGACGATTGGGGAAGTTTACCAATTAGGTAATCTCGGGTCATGTCTCTTGCCTGTGAGGACACATGACTGAAATGTGCCTGCCAAAAGTTTTGTTAGTCAAAATATCGACAGCATTGGCTATTTGACAAAACACAGCCTTTAACTGTACTGTAATCATTTAGTGGCCTGAATCCACAGTCTACCTCAAGTAAAGCAATCTCAGGCTTTACGTGTAAGCGGCATGCTCAGTAGAAATACAAAGCTCAGCTAGCGATGCCTGTCTTTTTGCACTTTAAATGCTGATAAGAATCTGTAAAAGACACTGGAGACATTCAGTGAGCAGAAGAGGACTACAACAGGCTAAGCTGTAAACTTCTTCCTCAGACCACATGCCTCAGAACTGCCATTTAATCCCTTGAAATTACTAGTGCTGCGCTCCACACCAACTGTATTGACCGAGCAGTCTGCAGCACTTCCACAAGCACACTATCAGTAAACTGCCCCAAGAGCAAATACACAAGTAGGGCTGTTTCTACAAAATGACATATTGATGTTTGCTCATTCATAGAGTGAAGTGCCTGTATTTACTCAACCAGAATGGAACAGAAGTGGTCCTACCCTAAACAAAAACAACACAATGGCTAAAACCTCTCTGGATTATAGACAGGGTGTTTTGAATCCACTTAAAACAGCAGTGTACGGACTAGGTCCAACACGTAAACTGATCAGGAGCGGTCGGGTTTCAGCAAAAGATCTCGATGGCGGCACTGCTATCTGAAACAACCACCACAAAGCAAACAGATCAACATTTGACATTTTGTTCTTAGAGGATTAAGAATTTCCTGTAAACTCTGGGGTTGATAGGTAGCTGGGCTAGCCAGTGCAGTAGCTATGTGCTAACATTAACAATATATTCTTTCTCTTGTGATTTGTTTTGGTTCTATTCTAAATCGTCTACTGTGAATACAAATGCAAATCAGGACTTCTAGACTGCAACATACGTTATTTGAGCTGCTTTAAACTACATTTCTTGGGTAAGACAATATACACAGTATAGGTGTTTGTCAAATCCCAGTTAAGTTACGTAACAGCTCTCTGCCTTTCTGCCTACATCCACAGCAAATAACCAGAATGAGGGAGCAGAGTAGGGTGAGAGGGGCAAAGCCACTGTCCCGACGGAAGTGTTCAATTCATTCAGTTCCCAGAACAGCTGTTGCCCAAACAGTCCAGTGATTATAAGGGCAAAGGCTGGACAAGGACAAAATGCCTCAATGCAAAACATGCAGCAGCCATACTACAGAGAAACACATTTCAAAAATGTAGGTAGATTTCGATACTTCATTAACACCAAAATATTTAACTAAAATGTAACTGCTGCAGTTATGCTCAAGCTCTTAAAATGAGGCATTCTTAAATAATAATAGTATACAAGAAATATTATTATTATTTATGCATTATGCATTGAGCATGCTTCTATTTTTAGAAGTGTTAAATAGGCTTCCAGTACTGTTAATACTCTGCATGCTGCCAGTTTAAGCTTAAATAGTAGCACAGTGGTCTAATATTGAATAAGTGGCTCTGAGTCCTGATCGTGCTCGCTGCATTTGCAACTGGATATGTCTTAAGGAGATTCATCCCTTGGAGCAAAACATGAGTATGCAGAGTTCAAGTGGTATGATGTTTATCTACAGACAAACTGCAAATGCTTGAACATCTTAAGCCTTTATGTTATGATCAGGACTATGTCGATTAATTTGTGTGAAATACATGAATCTTGTCTTTGGAATATTGTGGCTTTCACATCATTCCTGAACCATTAGGTGGGGAATACACAACTCTATCCTTTGTGCCCGAAACGCAGCAGTTGTATTTGTCAAGCCCATCTACATAGAAACTGGCACTTCACAGTTACAATACTTACACCTCTTGACTTAAGAGTCTAAATATGTCTTTGAATTGTTGAGGTGCAATTGTGGGAAGCTAAGACTGATACTGTATTTAATCACATCAATATTTCGAAGGCAGACACAGATCTATATAACTTTAGAACTGTAGTAAAAAGAGTGTTTGTCATTATATAATGTAACAGCAAGGGGCTTTTTGGTCAATAAAAGGAAAGCAAATGTTGTTGTTGCAACCACTGCACCACTCGAATACTTAGATCAAGGTTCTTATTCATATTTTCTTCCTCTTTTTGGTATAGGCACGCTGAAATGCCTTGCAAAGCCCAATGTGACACTGGAGAAATAATTGCAGAACAAAAGCACAAAGCTGCCATTCTACTTTGCAACCACAAATAATGCCAAATGAGCTGTCTCCGTTCCCCGCACAGAAGCTGATCCAGAGTTTTACTACTTTGGTAAAATGCTGATTTGGGGGTTGTTCAACAGCTGAGCTTGTAAGAGAACTCCACCCTGTCCTTTCACAACTGAGAGCACTGCTAATCACACAAGACACAAGTTTTTAACGAGGTGACAACGGCCAAGTTTCAGTTTCAGTCTGAGCACAAATAACAAAAAAAACTTTTCTCAGGTCTACTGTAAGGTAAACAGGGATGGTGACACGAGGTTGTGTAGTCGGTCTCAGGAGAAACATCTGTGACCATACAGAAAAGCCCACTCAGTCACATAGTGGCAAAGTTAATTCAATTAGACTTTCCACTACAAATACATAAGCCAAGCCCTCTCTGTGATCTAATTAACATCACTGTGTTTGTGTGTTTGCTTGTGTCTAGAGAATGGCACAGCCATCAGTGAAACAGCTCTATGAAACTAGCCTTGTGACGTGGCCATTGCCAGAATGTATTTCTTGAGCTTCTGTAGACATATTTGGTTGTAAAGGGATCAAATCCTTCATTAAGCAAGAATTTTGAACAATATGGATAATACTCATGAGGATGCTTTGTCTCAGTGCAGGAAGCCTGATATTTTCACACAGGCATTTCTGCACCCTGATAGCTAGAGGGTTTCTGGGAAATGCAGAACATCCTGTCCTTTTCCTCTCTACTACAGTGGTGCTTGAAAGTTCCATTTAGAATTGTCCATATTTCTGCATAAACATGGCATAAAACATCGTCAGATTTTCACACAAGTCCTAAAAGTAGATAAAAAGCACTCAGTTGAACAAATGAGACAAAAACATTACACTTGGTCATTTGTTTATTGAGAAACATGATCCAATATTACATATTAGTGAGTGGCAAAAGTATGTGAGCCTCTAGGATTAGCAGTTAATTTGAAGGTGAAATTAGATTGTGTACAAATGGAAGAATTCAATCGACCATTGTTTACCCTCCCCAGGAGTGGGCCGAGGAAGCCAACAAGATCACTCCAAGAGCAAGGTGTGTCATAGTTGGCGAGGTCACAGAGGACCCCAGGGTAACTTTCTAAGCAACTGAAGACTCTCTCACATTGGCTAATGTTAATGTTCATGAGGTCCACCATCAGAAGAACACTGAACACCAATGGTGTGGCATGGCAGGGCTGTAAGGACAAAGCCACTGCTCTCCAAAAAAGAACATTGTTGTTCGTCTGCAGTTTGCTAAAGATCCATGTGGACAAGCCCGAAGGCCATTGAAAGAATGTTTTGTGGACGGATGAGACCAAAATAGAACTTTTTGGTTTTTTTAAAAGAAAAAGCGGCATGTTTAGTCGAAAGGAAAAAACACTGCATTCCACATAAGAACCTTCATCGGCCATCTGTGGTGAAACATGGTGGTGGTAGGTATCATGGTTGGGGCCGTGTTTTGGCTGCATCTGGGCATGAACGGCTTGCCATCAGGCGATGGAAACAATGAATTCTGAATTCGGGTATCAGATAATTCTAAAGGAAAATGTCAGGGACATCTGTCCATGAAACTGGAATCTCAAAAGAAGGTGGGTCATGCAGAAAGACAAGCGACCCTAAGCCCACAAGCCGTTCCACCAAAGAATGGTTACAGAAGAATAAAGTTCATGTTTTGGAATGCCAAGTCAAAGTTCCTGACCTTAATCCAATGGAAATGTTGTGGAAGGACCTGAAGTGAGCAGCTAATGTGAGGAAACCCACCCAACCATCCCAAGAGCTGAAGCTGTTCTGTTTACGGAGGAATGGGCGTAAAATTCCTCCAAGCCGGTGTGCAGACCTGATCAACAGCTACAGGAACGTTTAGCTGCAGTTATTGCTGCACAGGGGGGGTCAAAGCAGATACTGAAAGCAGAGGGTCACAATACTTTGCTTACTCACTCATATATAATATGGGATCAGTTCCTCAATAAAGTAAATGAACAAGTATAATTATTTTGTCTCATTTGTCTAAACTGGGTTCTTTGATTACTTTTAGGACTGTGTGAACATTGATGATGTTTTAGGTTCATATTATGCAGAAATAGAAAAATTCTAAAGGGTTCACTGATCAACAGCTACAGGAAACGTTTAGCTGCAGTTATTGCTGCACAGGGGGGTCACACCAGATACTGAAAGCAAAGGTTCACATACTTTTGCCACTCACTAATATGTAATATTGGATCATTTTCCTCAATAAATAAATGACCAAGTATAATATTTTTGTCTCATTTGTGTAACTGGGTTCTCTTTATCTACTTTTAGGACTTGTCTGAAAATCGGATGATGTTTTAGATCATATTTATGCAGAAATATGGAAAATTCTAAAGGGTTCACAAACTTTCAAGCACCACTGTAATAACGGGAAAAGAGACCTGTGTTAGAAGCATGTTGGAGTTGTTCTTTAACATCCAAGATATGTCAAAGGATCTCTAAAGGAGCGCTAAAATGCAAAGGCTAGCTGCCGTATTGGTCTAGATGTGGATTCAGAGACACTTTGAAGCATTAGCTTAGATGATGGGATTCATGGTGTGGCTGACACATTTCCACCTTAATAACCAGGCAGCTGGTCTCCAACTCAGAGTCCTGCTGATTGTGGAACATCCCCGGAAGCTTGTGTCGCCCACAGACACATGCACTCTGACTCAGCCTGAAACCAAGAGAGCTGAGCAGCATCCTGCCGCCTCAAACATGTCTTTCAGCAGGCTGAGGAGCACTAACTTTATCTCAGTATCTCTTTGTCTTAGCTGCCTGGTCCTGTAACATTCATTTAAAAAGAGAGTTTAAAAAAGGGTAAAGTCTTAATGAAACAACACTGACACAATGGTATGGCCACAGATAGGCCAGGGTATATCGATATAATTCAAGACTATATTTAGTTACTGTTGTAACTGTGTATATTGTCTCTATTTACATCAAAACATTTATTTACACTTGTGTTATTCTGTAAGCCTGTTGTATTTTACTGTAATTACATCTCTTTCATGGTGGACTGGCTTTCTCTGCAACACAGACTTCTGTTAATTAATGCTCAATTAGATTTGGTCACCTTTCAAGTCTCTCCAGGTGGTGTGCTTTCACTTGACAGATATGGGATCTTCTAGCTTACTGGCTAAGGATCTTACATTGAAGTAGAATGGCTCTCAAAAAGCACAAGAAGGGTATAACAAGATCGTAATTTTCACTCTCCAAAATACCATTAAGAAGTATGCAAAACAATACCCTCATATCACTGCAAAGGATCTGTAAGAAGATGTGACTGGTATTGGAATAGTGGTGCACCAGTCCACAGTGCAATGCCTCTTGCAAACTGCAAGAAGTATCCAATAAAGTGTTATATGTGAGCTCATCACAAACGTCAACGTCCGACTTGTGCAGCACAACACTTAAATATACCAACAAGACATTCTCGTGTACTGTGGTCCTGCGAGACTAAGACTTAACTGTGTACAGCTTCTAAATGTATGTAAAAATTAGATTCATTTCAAGAAAAGAACACTGAAAATCTCTGGAATTCAAAAGGTGCAGTCGAGCATGAACCCCGAACAGGGCGCCAGTCCATCGGAGGGCTGGGTAGGGGTCGCTGATCACCAAGAGGGGATGATCCCCCCTCCAAAATAAACAGACAGTATGGTGTATGGCAGAAGTATGTCATAATTCAGTTAGTTCTATGCAGAGAAACAAAACATTTATTTATAATTTGAGTAGAAATCTCCAAACCTGCAAAGGACTGTAAATACAGCAATTGAAAGGCCTACAATGATAACACAGCACACAAGAGTACGTGTATGTGTGTAAGCAAAAGAATAAAGGCCATGTGATCCTTTCCACTTTAGTACTAATATTACTACAGCAACAGTATAGTTCATGCTTCTACTGGCAAATCTGCAGAACGTACACTATGCTAAAATAAACACGATCTATAACCTTCGATTCTATTCTATATCATGCAGCCTGATTGCATGTCCTTACAGTAAACACTGCAAGGATGGTGCAACACCAGCATTAGTGTTGACTCATAAAAGAGGTGTGGCATATGATAAGCGGGGCAGTGCTATGGCTAACGTGCATGTAGTCGTTTTCGTGTAATATTTTGCAGTTATGCTACATGTTGTGCTTTAAAGAATGAGAATGAGTTGGCTTGCACTAGAAGCCATTGTTAAACGCGCTTTCAAAGAGTGTACTCCGGTTCAAAGGAGCACGACATGGATTCACTGTAACGATATCTTCAATCCAGAAATATTGCTTTCTTTGCACAAAAAAGCGCCTTTTGTCGACTCTTTGCGCCCATATGCGAACTTCCCAGCACTGTACGTGTGTTATTGCGGCGCTACTCTACAGATGTCGTCAGACTCGATAGGCGGAGCTGGAGATGTTGCAATCGCGCTAAGTACAGCATCATCGAGGCAGACTTGTGTCACCCAGAAAAGCATAATAGGAGGCGCTGATCAAACTGAGAGCTCACAAGTCGGACGGAAAGGCGGTGGGGTCACGTCTGATTTGTGATCACTTTTCGTCAGGGGATTCTAAGCCCCACTGAAGGCTCGATATCGACAGCAACGACCGAAGTCTTGCTGTGCTGTGTCTGCGAACTTTGTACAAGTTTGTTCTGATCCCAGCTAGAAATAGCAGCTCCTATAAGCGCGTTTGATTTGATGTGTTTGTGGAAGAGCTGTAGTTTACGCGGTGATTAAAGACTACGCAGTCATACTGGAGAAGATTGACGCCGTTCGTTCGAGGAGCAGCCTTCGTTCCGTTCCGTTCCGTTCCGTGGGAGTCACGAACAAAGACTTCGGTGCCACCGGAATCTCTCGCCGGTGTTTCCATTCGAAGACTCGTTAGCGTTTGCTCGCAGCTGACCAGATGAAACTTGCCGACGTCTGCAACTGAGCAGAATACCTTCCCATTACCATCCCAGCATCCCAGTTTGGATTTTACTGCAGCCAGAACTCCGAGTACTTTCCCAGGACCAGGCGCCTCTATATTGACTCGTGGCAGTTACTCAGCCTGACAAAGAGTTTCCTGCCTACAGGCTGTTCGCTCGGTATCATATTTAGGCGTTAGGGTTTTGTTTCTCAGGCTGAACATGTACGCGGACAAGTAGCAGGCTACAGGACTGACGCTGCAGTAGTCTCAGTGACCATTGTTCTGATAGTGGAGAGGAGCGAGTCCTTTGTCTAGCGGCGAGGTGAGTGCTGCTGCTTTACCTACTGTCACAGTAACACTGACAACCGCCTTGTTTTGTGTCAAGCAACTTCTGTTTCTATAGTTTGTTCGATCACAGGTCTTACTTGGGAAAGTGAAAAAGTCTGGGTTGAACTTTAGAAAAAGTGATGGTGCAACTCTTCACTGTGCTAAAACCCCAGCAGTTTTGGACAATGCTTTGCTGTTCAGCCAGCTTTTCTAGCAAGGCTATTTGAGTTCACCATACCAGCACTAACCCTCATATACCAACGGTCTCGCTTTTTCCAAAACACATGATTTTTTTTATTCAACAGAACAGTGTACCAGTGAGGCACAATGCTAGGACTTCGACATTTTTAAAGCGGATGCATTTTCATGGTTCTTTTTAGACTAATGGTTCAAACAAAGGCAGTGCTATTTGTAACGATATGAGTAACCGTATGTGTAAACTACCACATAGGCTAGTGGAAAAACGAGACTGCGCTACGTCACGTAATGACGCGTGCTTGAACGTGGAAGAGCTCGGTGTGACTCACTGGCAGTGACTGGCTTTCGACAGAACAGTAACTTGAATAAGAGCCTGGTTGCATCAAGCGACGCTGCTCAACACAGACATTTTAGGCTGATTGATGAAACAGCGGATGTGATTCAGCCTTGCCTTCTCTCGAATCGTCTCTTACTTTATCTCCCCACTCGATGCCTACGCAGTGTGGCACTGAGCTTAGATTGCTAAAATGCAGTGGTATGGGCCTGACGAGAAGTTGCTTAACAACCAAAATGACCTTGTTCGTGTCTAGGTATTGCATAACTGTTGTACATGGCATATGGGGTCCATGTTGGTGCTGTGACCTTGCGTTCAATTATGCAGGTCATTTATAGGTCAAGGCGGCTGTGTAACTCTCCTACAGACCACAATAAGCACTGCTGCCTGAATATGTAAAAGTCACCTCAACTATACTAACTAGATAACCTTTTCCATGCAGTAACCTTTGTTTAATCTCTCTGTTTTTGTAGATGAGTGTGAACCTCTCGGTGCCCACCCCCCCACTGCGGCTGAAGCGAGTAGACTGTGAGGACTCCCACAACACTCAGACGCCAAAATGCAAGCGTCGCAAACTGAGCCAGCCCTCCTCGCCTGGCTTGGCTCCCTGCCTTCGGCCTCAGACTCATTGCTCGGAGCAAACGGGTCCGGAGAAGCTCTGCGTCTCCTCTATCGGGCCCTATGTATTGTTGGAGGCTGTGGAGGGCAATCAGACATACAGAGCTGTCCATCGTGTCACTGAACAGGAATATACCTGCAAGGTGAGCTCACACTCTGGAAATATGATAAACAGGACTAGTGGTTTTGTACAGTATATCACTGTCTTATGGTTTTCTTTTATAGATCCAGTAGGCTGTTCGGTCGAGTGACTAGATGTTCGTTCTTTGTCTCCAAACAGCGCTGTGTGCTTATCTGTAATCAAGTTTTCTTTCACGTCTAGGTGTTTCCTATGAGGAAGTACCATGAGCTCATAGCGCCGTACACCCGCCTGCTTCCCCACAACAACATCTGCAAGATAGCCGAGGTGATAATGGGGGAGCAGAACGTCTACATATTCTTCGAGCGCAACTATGGTGACATGCACTCGTATGTGCGCACTTGTAAGAGGCTCCAGGAGGACGAGGCGGTGCGTCTCTTTAGGCAGATGGCGGCAGCAGTCGCACACTGTCACGAAAATGGCGTCGTTCTCAGAGACCTCAAGCTGCGCAAATTTGTCTTTACAGATTCACAGAGGTCAGTCCTTGAGTTTTTTCTACTAGGTAACAAAAGGATAATGGTAATAACCTTATACCATACCATGTATGTAAAGAGATCGCATGACTCTGCGGTTAGATGTCACCTCTAGCGACTTGATCTAAAGACCGATTCTCGTCTGTCCCCACAGAACAAAGCTGGTCTTGCAGAATCTGGAGGACTCGTGTCTTCTGAATGGAGATGACGACTCTCTCACAGACAAGCATGGCTGCCCAGCCTACGTTGGGCCAGAGATCTTGAACCCACGCCACTCGTACTCTGGGAAAGCAGCAGACATCTGGAGCCTGGGAGTGGTTCTGTACACCATGCTGGTGGGACGATACCCCTTTCAGGATGTGGAACCTGCGGCGCTGTTCAGCAAAATTCGCAGGGGTGCTTTTACCGTCCCGGAGACTTTGTCGCCCAGGGCCAAGTCTCTGGTGTACTGCATGTTGAGGAAGTCGCCCTTGGAGAGGCTCGAGGCCCCAGACATCTTGCTACATCCCTGGCTCCACTGCAGCATAAACACTTATTCCAGCCAACATCCCAGCTCCAGGCACTCTGCCGACCAAGTGGTTCCACACTTTGATGATGCAGACCGTCACTGAGGCTGATGAGGTAGCAGAATGCATGCTCGTTCGACAGCCTCTGTCCGTTTGCACCGTCACTTCTTAAGGCCAATCGGAGTCAAGACTCCACAACAAACAGAAGCGGGCGGTTGTTTGTCAGTACGTCTCAGTCAAGGTTTTGGCCATTGTCACTGCAAACAGCAGTTTGATGGACGGTTTCTTGTAGCTGAAACTCAATTGTGATATGGTCTCATCACAACAAAACAACGATGTGAATCGTTGGACCTTCCTCAACCCATCAGACAGTATTGCCATGTATGTACACATTTCATACAGTGTACATTTAAGTTATTGAAAAGACTTTGAACCACTCGTTTGATACCTCCGAATCCTGAGATACTTGATGCACACTGCGTGCCTTTTAGTTTGTACTGTTTACATTGAGTAGTAGAACATGGAAAGTGCCTTTTCGCCAGGGCAGTGAACATTTTCTTGGAGTTACCTACCAAAGATTTAAATAACTATGAAAGCTGTTCATTCACTGTGTCACACACTGATAGGTCAACGGGAAGTGCTCACTCCACCATCCACCCCCATCACATGAAGGTTTCAGAAAGGGTTTGCCATTTTGTACCAGTCTGGAGCCGTGTCTGTTTCCTCTTGGTACATCCTGGCTTCGATTTGCTTCCAGAACATGGCAGAACGGGTAGGATGAAACCTTCCTGCTGTGTTCAGATGTAGACAGTTAATTGTACATAAAGTTGTGCTACACTTTTGTATGACCGTTCAGGATGAGGTTTCCTATTTGTCAGGTTTGCTGTTCTGAGGAGACCTGTGATCTCATGGCATGGTGTTTCAGTTGTTAGACAAGTTAAAAACATGACCTAAGGTATGAGTCCTGTCTGTTGTGTGTGCTGTGGTTGGCCAGAGTTAGATCCTGACTCGTACCACAGTACGTTTCCATCTAATGGGACGTGGTGTGCGGAAGTGTGTAACGCGTTTGGCACAAAACAAAGGCATTAGTGGTGATTAGTGATGCCTGCATGTAATGTTTTTGACCATCATGTCTGTCTTTGTGAATTTGTAAATATTCTTTTTTTTAATTGTGGCAACAAAAGAACACTAAATTTTTATTCTCAGTTCAAGGGTTTGATGTACTTGTATTTTTTAAGTATTTTGTTGTTGCCAGAACAAAATAAACACATTTTTAAACAATTCACTTGCTTTTAACACTGTCCTACCTAACTTTTTTGTTTTTTGCTAAATGCAATGAATTACTAAAAGCTTTACAAACCTCAGTTGGGAGATTTATTTAAACAGCACTGAAGAGCATACAGCACACAGACCCAGGGAACCACTGTTTCTCCTGCAATGCCAATTGTTCGAAAACTTTTGTTTTATTCTGACAAAACCACTCAAAATACGCGACTTTGCAAAGCTCAAACCAACTGCACCTTTGTTTCCCACAGCCTTTTTGGCTGCTTTCTGAATAACCCCCCATTCATACTGTGGGTATAACAAAATACTCTTTCATAACATTCAACGGTCTTAAAATAGTCTGTATTCTTATTTTTATCTAACATAGGCCAATGCAACAGAGTCAAACGGAGATGCAGACAAAAAGAGCATCATCATCTGGTCACACCATATTAATACACACAATCAATTCCTAACAATGTATTTATAACTTTTTTTACTCAAAGCTGGTTTGAGCAGCTGCCATCTCCAAACAAAAAAATGCTAACTTGTATTGATCATATATTAGTAATAGAAATACATTCTATACATCAGGGAAAACCCTGAACTTGACTGAATCTGGACCTGGTCCAGATCTAAAATGTTCAGCAGAGGAGACCCCTCATTATAGCGTAGTCTTTAAGAGGAAAAACAGCAAAATAGCAAATTCAATACCTTTACACAGTCAAGCAAAGTTTAGAATCCCAGGTTCATGTTAGGGTGCATCTCCATTTTGGAATGTGGAAGTATGATTAATAACAGAAGATGCCTTAATAGAATATCTCCTAACTGCACTGTTGCTCTGATAAATGTACACTGGAATCGTTATCCAATTAAACCTCATGTTCACACAAGACATCGTAGTCATATATATATATATATAAGCCACACTTAAGGTTTTATATAATGAAAAATAAAACATTTATGGAATCTTTAGCTAATATTCAGGAACACAACAGTGGTTTACTTGCTGGACCCTCTGTATTCGGATTGGTGAAGGCACCAGGAATAGGCCTTTAGCTCTCCCATTATGTTAGTGTCCTTCCCCTGACCCAAACCCACCAACCCAACACCCCAGTCACGATGGAAAAAAGAGAAACACATTCTGAGTTGCCAAGTCATGCATACAATAGTTAAAAAAAACCACATGACTCATATCTTCAGTGCTTGGTCCCTTAAAACATGGAAACACGACGGTTAGAAGCATCAGCATGACAGTTCTAAAGCCTAGGAAACAAATGACACCGCAATGGCATGGCAGGACTGCGCCCTCTGGTGGCAAACGACTTCGGACGAACATTGAACGTGGTATGAAAAAAGGCCAATTGCTTTGCTACGTTTAAAAAGACCAACCTGTTTCATTACCAGGCTGTGGTGTGCTGTACCTAGTACAACAATGACATAAAATATGTCATATCATCTTATAAAATGGGGCAAAGCCACTCATGCTAACTCACTGCACTGGATTGTGCAGGTGTCTCACACACACACACACACATGGAGTCCAGTAGTGGCTGCAGAACCAGCATCCAGACACGCTCATTAACAAGGAAAGTCTGAGCTGTCACTGAATACCCCAGTGAGGATCTATTACAGAACTAAGATTTACCCTGTCATGGTGTGACAGCACAAACTATGGAAACAAGCATGGAAAGGTTAAGAGTGGTCAGGCTTGTTCAGAGGCATTCAGCAGTAAATCTTGAGATTCATCCAGCCTTCACTGAGCACACAAAGCGCCGTACCTGCAGAGGAAAACATCTGTCACATAAGGCAAGTCATCTTTCACAATTTAGCTTAGTTTATTAAACTGCTCATCAAAACATGGATTGTAAATATCACTGGTAAATAGAACTGGTGACCTAATGAGAGGTACATTTAAACCGGTTCTAAACAAGACTGAAAATTATATTTACACCACAAGGCCTATAAATAGACTCACCTACAAATAAACAATGTTTCTGGAGCAATAATAATTATCCATTGCAGTGATTTGGTGTGGATTCCAAACGGATGGCTGAAAAAGGCAACACAGCTTGACTTTCTCACATGGTAACCCGCCCACCGACTGACTAGCGGTTCTTATCCATTTTTGTCTAAGATGTTCATTTAGCTAAAACAGTACTAAGCTACTCTCCATGGCTGTGTGACACGTGTTTATAGTATGTTTGTACACATACAAACGTGTGCTACATAAGGCTGCACTGGAGTGTCTCATCCATGCAATATAGTGACATTACTTATGGTACAGTGGGGCAAGAAGTATTTAGTCAGCCACTGATTGTGCAAGTTCTCCTACTTAGAAAGATGAGAGAGGTCTGTAATTTTCATCATAGCTACACTTCAACTATGAGAGACAACATACAGGAAATCAACACTGTAGGATTTTTAAAGAATTTAATGTAAATCATGGTGGAAAATAAGTATTTGGTCAATAAATTTGGTTCAACTCAGTACTTTGTAAATATAACCTTTGTTGGCAATGGACAGAGGTCAAACGTTTCCTGTAAGTCTTCACCAGGTTGACAAACTTCAGACGGCCTGGACATGTACTGGCTTAAGCAGGGGGGCACGCCTGGCACTGCAGGATCTGAGTCCCTCTCGGCGTAGTGTGTTACTGATGGTAGCCTTTGTTACTTTGGTCCCAGCTCTCTGCAGGTCATTCATCAGGTCCCTCCGTGTAGTTCTGAGATTTGTGCTCACCGTTCTCATGATCATTTTGACCCACAGGATGAGATCTTGTGTGGAGCCCCAGATCGAGGGAGATTATCAATGATCTTGTATGTCTTCCATTTTCTTACAGTTGCTCCCACAGTTGATTTATTCACACCAACCTGCTTGCCTATTACAGATTCACTCTTCCCAGCCAGGTGCAGGGTCTACAATTTTTCTTCCTGGTGTTTCTTCGACAGCTCTTTGGTCTTGGCCATGGTTGAGTTTGGAGTCTGACTGTTTGAGGCTGTGGACAGGTGTCTATTATACAGATAACGAGGTCAAACAGGTGCCATTAATACAGGTAACGAGTGGAGGACAGAAGAGCTTCTTAAAGAAGAAGTTACAGGTCTGTGAGAGCCAGAAATCTTGCTTGTTTGTGGGTGACCAAATACTTATTTTCCACCATGATTTACATTAAATTCTTTAAAAATCCTACAATGTGATTTCCTGGATATGTTTCTCATTGTGTCTCTCATAGTTGAAGTGTACCTATGATGAAAATTACAGACCTCTCTCATCTTTCTAGGTAGGAGAACCTGCACAATCTGTAGCTGACTAAATACTTTTTTGCCCCACTAAGTTAGTAAGATAATCATCTCCTTAAATAGCATTAGAGTTAGATAAAGCTTCCTCCAGTCCTGCTAAAGTCAGTATTTAGCCAGTGACAGTGCTCACATTGGACCTCAGATAGCATGTCTGCTGGGTGTTGCTTCGGATAAAAGATCTGATTGCATTTGAAATAATTTCCTGATGAACTTTTGAAAGGGTGACTAAAGAGGTGTGTATCGACTGCAATGAGTACTGCTAGTAGTGAATCACTTAATACTTGTGTGATCCTACACAAGTACACACCTATTTCCAGAACATTTTGTAAAGTGCTACAAAAACAAGAATGTGTAATTTGTCCGTTCCCGTTCAACCTTTATTTAACTGACAAAAGAAGTACGAATTTTAAAGCTTGGGCTGACAAACTGGGTATTTGGGGAAATAAGCACATTTTGAGTTCGAACAAAAGTTAGCATGGGTACTCAAGTACTTGTCGCCAGTTTGTTCCAGACGTCACAACACAAGTACCAAGATCATTTTTGCCCCATAAGGAATAACAAAAACTGAGTGCATCTGTTGCAGACCACAAGAAAATCCACACTGCATAAGGCATTATATACATGAATGGAGTTGTATAGTACACAAACACTTTATACAGGGTGTCTATATAGGAAGTCCCACTTTAACATTGTTCATACGCGCACTGATGTTTGGTGCGTTACCCACGGGCCCCACACTGAATCGATGTAACATGGATAAAACATGGACTGCTTTTGCCTCATATACAACTCCAAATCAGAAAAAGTTGGGACAGTCTGGAAAGTGTAAAATTAAATATGCAGAGTTTCTTACACTGACTTTTATTTATTCGAAGACAGTACATTTTGTCAACTTCATTTCATTCGTTAATAAACGTCATTCCTGCATTTCAGGCCTGTAACACATTCCAAAAAGGGGCAGGGGCAACGTATGGCTAGTAATGTGCTAAAAAAATGAAAAACCACAATACGTGTTTCCACTGTGTGATGGTCCATCCCAGATGCCTCTGAGCCCAGAGAAGTCAACGCCACTTCTGGTTAACATGAGGCTTGGTTTTCAACAGTAACGTTTTCAGTGGTATCTGTGAATGTAGCTCTGTATTGTAGAGCTTGATAAAGGAATCCCTTGCCCATGTGGTTCTGTCAGCTATTGATGAATGATGGTTCTTGATGCAATGCCATCTGAGGGATCAGAGATCACCCCTCTTCAGTTCAGGCTTGTGCCCTTGCCCTTTATACTGAAATTTCTCAGATTCCTGGACCATTTAATGACTTTATGCACTGTAGAGGAAGTAATATGTAAATCCCTTCCAGTCTTTCTTTGAGGTACATTGTCTTTACACATTTCATTACTTTCCTCACACATTTGTTGGTAAACTGGAGGTCCTCTGCCCACTTTTCTCCACAAAGACTCAGCCTTTCATGGACACTGCTTTTGTACCAAATCATGATTATAAACACCTGTTTGAAATGACATCGTTATTTAGTTTTGTCACCTCATTACAAGACCTAAACTGCCCCATTCCATTTTTTTGGGAATGTGTTACAGACCTGAAATGCAGGAATGGATGTTTATTAACAAATTATTTGTTGACCAGAAAAAAACATGAAATGTCTTGGGTTCATACTGTCTGCGATGAAACAGAAGTCAGAGTAAATGTAAGACACACTGCAGTTTTTTTATTTGCATTTTCCATACCCTCCCAACTTTCTGAGTTGGGGTTGTAAACCTAAAAACAGCCTCTCTTACGTAGGTCTTACGAGTAATACATTTACTTCATCAACACCCTGTATACGAAAACAAAAACAGTAATCAGAAGGAATGCAAGCAATATCATTTATTATAAATAAGTTAAGCACTACCATAGTTCTCACTATTTTCCCTCTTTGGTTTTCTATTTGCACTAATGTTCTTAGGACCCAGGGTGACTAATTTGCACTTGGAATATATGTAAAAATAAAAATAAATATATCTAAAAAAAAAACACAAGTGTGTTAATAGCGGAGATCTGCACTGAGCTGAGACTGACATTTGTCCTTTGTCTCGGCTGGACAGGACATATGAGCTGTGCATCTCCACTCATAAGTTCTAGTAAGTGCACCGAGTGCAGAGATCATTGTGCACTGAGAACGGGTTACAAAGGGGTCGAGTGCCGAGAAATGACTGTCAAGTTACGCCATTTGGAAACATTCCACATGAATCAGTGACACTGGATACATTGGTAACATACATCATATTCTTGTTTTTATTCCGTTATATTCAAGAATATTCCAGAAAATATTGGTTCTAAAACACTTCAACAATACAGCTATTATTGATGAGGTTAACACAAAATTACTGGGTAGGTCATGGCAATGGAATAGGTTATCTTGATATTTTATTAATTAAAAATAATTCCAGTGATCATTCTTACAGTGGGGTAAAAAAGTATTTAGTCAGCCACTGATTGTGCAAGTTCTCCTACTCGTAATTTTCATCATGGGTACACCAACTACGAGAGGCAAAATGAGAAAAAAATTATTATTAAGAATTATTAAATTTAATAGTAACTTATGGTGGAAAATAAGTATTTGGTCAATAACAAAAGTTCAACTCAACACTTTCATCTGACCACATGATATTCTCCCAATCCTCTTCTGGATCATCCATATGCTCTCTGGCAAACTTCAGACGGGCCTGGACATGTACTGGCTTAAGCAGGGGGACACGCCTGGCACTGCAGGATCTGAGTCCCTCTCGGCGTAGTGTGTTACTGATGGTAGCCTTTGTTACTTTGGTCCCAGCCCTCTGCAGGTCATTCATCAGGTCCCTCCATGTAGTTCTGGGATTTGTGCTCACCGTTCTCATGATCATTTTGACCCACGGGATGAGATCTTGTATGGGGCCCAAGATCGAGGGAGATTATCAATGGTCTTGTATGGCTTCCATTTTCTTACAGTTGCTCCCACAAGTGATTTATTCACACCAACCCGCTTGCCTATTGTAGATTCACTCATCCCAGCCTGGTGCAGGTCTACAATTTTCTTCCTGTGTCCTTCAACAGCTCTTTGGTCCTTGGCCATGGTTGAGTTTGGGAGTCTGACTGTTTTTGAGGCTGTGGACAGGTGGTCTTTTATACAGATAACAAGGTCAAACAGGTGCCATTAATACAGGTAACGAGTGGAGGACAGAAGAGCTTCTTAAAGAAGAAGTTTACAGGGTCTGTGAGAGCCAGAAATCTTGCTTGTTTGTGGGTGACCAAATACTTATTTTCCACCATGATTTTACAGATAAATTCTTTAAAAATCCTACAATGTGATTTCCTGGATTTTTTTTTCTCATTTTGTCTCTCCTAGTTGAAGTGTATCTATGATGAAAATCACAGACCTCTCTCATCTGTCTAGGTAGGAGAACTTGCACAATCAGTGGCTGACTAAATACTTTTTTGCCCCACTGTATATACTGCTTGGCCCTATTAGGATCCGTGTTTTCGAGTGTGCCCTCACCTTTCTTCATCCATGTTCTCCTCTTCCTCATAGCTTCCATCTTCCAGGTGTAAATCTAGTTCTGTTCCGATGTTTGAGTCCCGTGGAGCCATGAAAAGGCTATAGAACATGCATTATAAAAATCAAGCACAAAACACGATGTGGTCCATATTTGAACTCAAGCTTACTGTGTACATCAATAAATATGACGGAGTCACTGTACCTGACAGAGTGGCATGTGAAAAATACAATCCTTTTGAGCTTCTTATTGTAGAAGAAATAGTTGAAGGACCACAGGTTTCCTTCCTCTCCATATGGGTCAGAATCCAGATCTGGTTTATAGCTGCAATGACAGAAAGAAGTCAATAGTAGACAATAACCATAAGCATGAAACTCCAAGCCCCCGAAGAGGCTTAATTATATGGGTTCCCATACATATTACCAAAATAATCCACCTAATCAAACCTCAATGACTGCAAAAGCCTTTCGAGTTACCATAAGACTACAAATTTAGGACAGTTTAGAGTCATTTCTGTAACAATGTGCATAATTCAGAGCAGTGGTATGGTCTTATCCAAATGTTTGGGCACCCCTGATTAAATGACATATTTTGGTGATGAAACAACTAGATGAAGTTACTAGCAGTCTTTGTATTCATGCTTCTAGATTTTTCCCGTTCTTACTTGCAGTGTTAATTTTGTTGACAAATGATTTTCGTGAACGACCCTTGTTTCCCTAACAGAAACGAGACGATGACTAAACTAAAATGAATGAAAAATGACAAAAACTAGAACTAAATGAATTGACACTTGTCCACGAATAAAAACGAGACGACAATGTTTGGCAGAGACGAAATCCAGTCAGATCTGGAACCGGAACAGATCCAGTCATAACGTGAGTACATGTGGAGAGGCGGGACGAGTTGGGTAGCCATCCAATCAGTAATGGGGTAAGACGCAGACGTTTGGTCTGACCCTGGACCAGCTCAACAATGCCAACGCCTGAGAGAAAGAGGAGAGTGTATGGGTGCATCTCTCATTTGATATCAAGGAAAACAAGACTCTCTGTAACCAGTGTGGGGCGCCATCTCCGGTAAAAACACAACAAAGCTTAAACATCTGCAGGCATGTCCTCCTGAAACTGTGGTCATGCTACCAGCTCCTAAATGCAAATAAGGTTGGGATTAAAGTATGTTTTCAGTTCAGGATATATTTTAATTTTGTCTGAAAAGTGTTCATATTATATTTAAGGAGTGTTCGGGTAACATGGCTCCATTTTATACTGTAATTATGAATAAATGCATATAAGTCAAGTCAAGTCAGATCTATTTATATAGCGCTTTTTACAATGGAGCATTGTCTCAAAGCAACTTTACAAGTTTAGATTATCTCCTAATAACTACGTCCAATCCCTAATTGAGCAAGCCTAGGGCGACAGTGGCAAGGAAAAACTCCCTAGTTCTAGGAAGAAACCTTGGGAGGACCAAGACTCAAAAAGGGACCCAACCTCCTTGTGCGGCGTAGATGATAAATCTAAGAATGAAACTAATTTATCTAAACTAAAAAGCCATGGAGGGATAGTTCAAGTAAAATATGCACAACGGCATGAAGTGGCCTGATACACACAGTCACTCCAGGTTCCTGAGGCTAAGCAGGAAAGTCCTTGATAACCAGAGGAGGGAGAGAGTTACTGCCCTCTGGTGGCCCGGGTATGGTGGGACTGGAGCTGATGACGGAAACATCTTGAGTGAAGTTTAGCTTTTATAACTAAAACTAAACTTACTTGCAGAATGTTGCGTTCTGCATGCACAGCATGTCTGGGGACTCTGAAGTCCATTCCAAAATCTTTTGTTTCTTAAAAGTTGACAATTAGGTCCGTTATACATTTGCTTGTCGCTTTCGGCGTCAGTGGCTATTTAACAACAGACACAAGGTTACATCAAAACTAGTCCTACAAACTCCGATCGGGAAAACTTGGCATAAGAAATGAAGCTAAAGCATGTCTTTGGACTGTGGGAGGAAACAAGATTTGGGATTAGTTGAGATACACCTTTGGTAACTACTGCTCCCTCAGACCAGAGAGCTTGTTTATTTGTGTTTATTTAACATTGCATCAGCATAAATGGGTATTCACTACAGGAGCAAAAATACATAGACACTAGATAGTCACATTCATTCAACTAACTGCTCTAAACTCATCTGGCTTCTGAGTGTAGTGTTGTTCTGCACGCTTCTGCCGTTGACTTCTGTGATGAAATCACATGCAACATTTTTCCAAATGACTCTGGCATGCAGATGATGTTTGTGTAAGAATTCCTACACTGTAGATGAGCTCCCCACTGCTCCCATATCACCCAAAGGTTCCTGCAGGTCCTTGGCAGTGATGTAAAGAGGTTTGCTTTGCATACTTCAGCAGTCTATCAGAGATCATCTTGGTCTCCGAGGTCTTGTCCAGGCCTGAAAAGGTTCCTTACCACTTCTTCTTAACAGCAGGAACATTTTCAGGATTTGTTTTAATATTCTACTGTTGTGTAAGAGTAGACCAACTTCCTGAAAAGATTCATTTGTAAATTTACCAAGCTCTGGAATTGTCTTGACTCGAATCATGTCAGTTACGTTTGGAGACCTTACAGAACACAATAGAAATGCAGCTAAACATTTGCACATGGCAAATTTTGTGTTGAACTTTTTCCAAAATGTATAAATTCACCAAATAAAAAGCAGTGGCACATTTGCAGAAATATTACATTCGTTCTTCTTCTGTGTGTTATTTAATTAGACATGTTCATGGCTGATGTAACAACTGATCACTTTTCCAACCTCGCTAGTTTTTTAATTCATTTAATTAATTTACAGGACCGTTTCCTTTTATTCTCATTACCTGAATCTTGTAAGATAAAATATGCGAAGACAAAGGTATTGTTTTTGGGAGTTCTGATTTCAGGCTGTAAGACAAAATAGTGACTTCAAAGGGTATGAAGATGTTCTACAGACCACAGAAGACGTCAATGCGTCAAGATAGAAATAGCAAACCAGAGTTCTGGCTAAAACAGTGTGTCTGTAGGGGTTTAGGTGCTGCAGGTTCCTCCTACATTCCATAGCCATGCTTTAGTTGACTGGTCACTCTAAACTGGCCCATGACCATGACCTTGTGTCTGTTGTGGATACTGCCACTGACGCTGATGTGACATTACACAAAACTAATAAGCACACATTTACATTTACGGCATTTAGCAGACGCCCTTATCCAGAGCGACTTACAACTTATACAGTCTTACAATCCAAGCAATCGTGGGTTAAGGGACGTGCTCAATCACCCAACAGTGGCAGCTTAGTACAGGTGGGATTTGAACCCTGGACCTTCTGCTCCAGAGTCCAGTACCTTACCCACTAGGCTACAACAGTCCCACACAAAAGCTGATTCCTCTCACGTTTCCCACGTTTCCTCTGTGAATTAAACCACCTGTCTGAAGCAGTCAGGAGAAGGCATGTGCTTACGTTTGTGTGGCGTCTGTTCACTATGGTCTTTGTTTGGCTCTATGCTTGTGTTCCATGTTTGCACAGGTTAATTGTGCCGTAAAAGGCATGTTTAAAGCACACCTGATTAGATACCAAACCAGCATTTGATATCAACCCTAATAATGATTATCAGTCTGATACATCCCTAGAAAAAATCTATTACACATGTTAACATTTTTAAAAAATCCCAAAAATGAATAGGTTTTTGTGACTTTTCTCAGATTGTCAGGACTGTAGGGTGGTGCGAATCAGTACCTGTAAATATCACACTCAGCCAGAGTGATCTCACTGTCAATGGCCTCCCAGAGCTGAGGTTGCAGGCGACTGTATGCCTCCCCAGCAGCAGCAGACAGGCTGCTGTTCACTGCATTAAACACCTGAGAACGACACCGTAATGAAATGCCTTATGTTTTGTGTTTCACGTGTCTCAGCTGGGTATTCATACATTAAGGTCTTACCATAGTATCCATTCTCCCGACATGTGAATTAGAGAATCTGATCAATATCTACAGCACTTCCTTTGAATGTTCCCTGGCACAGTGCACAGAGTGACACTGTGGCCGTGTGTCATACTCATAACCCCCAAAAAAACAAAAAATAATCCATCATAAATGCAGCGCAAAGAAAATGTCCCCACACGCTTGGTGCAAGGTGATAAGTTTATCAGTCGCCTGCATTCATGCCTCACCCGAAATATTCTCACATCCTGTCTGACACATACAGTGCAGCAAGAATTGCTCAAACGCCTCACGGACACAGGAAGCACTCAGCTGCATTGCTTATCAGTATTATGTGTGTAAGTCTTTGCACCCGATGACCTCCTCCACAGCTTCCACAGAATTACTGTCGTCCACAGAGGGGCAGTATGACTGCAGGCTTTCATTCCAAAGGCATGCGTTATTTCACCTGCCATCTCTAAAGCGTCCCACGGTGAACCAGCAGCCTGTCTAGAGTGATATCCCATCTTGTGCCCTGTGCTCCCGGTTAAGCCCCATCCCATCCCCAAGCACAATGATGAACTGAATGAAGTAGGAATGAAAGCGAGTGAACGCTGTTTAATCAGATGTCTTATTAGTTAAACAACTCATTGTCATGTTTAGCTTCGGTGAGGCTCAAATAAATACCTGCAGCCACATCAGTCTTCGGCCACTGAGGTTCTCCACTGATCTCAAGGCACTGCTACTTTGTACTGCTCAAGCTAATCGGTCGTCTTCTCTCTTGTACTAGTCTAGCTTTCAGTCTCTTTCACTGATATTCTGTCTTTTTCTTTAGCATGTCACGTACTCTCTTACTAAGTACTAGCTTATCTTTGTATGTGCTCTCACTCTGCCGGCACCACCATTTTCCACAAAACTCTCAAGTTATTCCTGGCTTTCAATCCAATCTGCCACTTCTTTGGTTTCAAATCAAAATTAAATGATAAGAATTGTCATCTACTAATTCCCAAAAGCAGTACCTACAGAAATCATTTGGACATGTTATTAAGCAGAACACTGAAATCAATTTCATTACCAATACAGTTACCAATTCATGCATCATAATAAATATGCTTATTGCTCTTTATATTTGTGTAAAGAATTATCATTTTGAATTATCATGCACAAAAACGTCCTTACCCAGTTGACACTGGGCTCTCTACTGAAGTCATGGCCTCTGGTGCGGCTGAAATCGTAGTCTGGCCTGAAGGACTCATTGAGGGTAGCAATCAAGTAGAACAGAGTCTTTCTGCTGCACTTATCAGAGAGTGGACCTTCCCCTTCATCGCCGCTTTGGCTGTGACTTAGCCTGGACGGAGACATAAGTGTATTCAGCACAAGCCAAAGTCCACATGTGGCCTGACACTCGATGCACGTACTTGTTAGGGCTGAGTCCGGACGACTGCGGAGGGGACAGTGCCTCCAGCACATGAGGCAGTCCGCCCTGACAAAACTGCTTAAACATCTGCTTGTCTTCACCTGCCATTTTGCAGGAGTAGCTTTCAATCCTAGCAGGAAAAAAGGCATCAGGAACAGCCAACAGACCAAGTTGTACACTTTCATTGTTTCGTTACATTCATCAGTTACTAGAAGAAATGCATTATATTAAAAAAATGATAATAATGGTTTAGTTGTGCTAAAGTTTTGGTTAGTTTAAATATTTTAGAAAGCATAGAAGCACAAAAGTCATTCAGATGAATATCATTATAAAAAACTACTGCATTACAAAAAAGGTTAGAAACATCAAATGAAGAAAAAATAGATGTGTGTCAACTACGAAATTATATTTAAAAAAACTGTTGTAGACAGACCAACAGTGACACTGGGGTACTTGAAAGCTCCAGCAGCACTGCTATGTCTGGTCCACTTCTCCCAGTACAACACACACGAACACTCAGGGAGTTTTTCCCTTTCCACTGTCGCCCTAGGCTTGCTCAATTTGGGATTGGACGTAGATATTAGGAGATAATCTAAACTTGTAAAGTTGCTTTGAAACAATGCTCCATTGTAAAAAAAAAAGCGCCATATAACTAGATCTGACTTGACCTGACACGAACCCACCACCACCACCAAGTCAGTGTCACTCCAGTGCTGAGAATGATCCATGACCATTAGAGAACAGAGTAAAGGGGACTAACAAGTATGCAGAGAAACAACAAACGGACTACAGTCTGGTATTGTAAAACTACAATGTGCTTATATATGGTGGGTGGAACTTATAAAATGAATAACGAGTGTACACACACACACACACGCGCGCGCAGGTGTACCTAATAAAGTGACCGGTGAGTGTATATGCCTTCATAGTTTGTGAGTACAGCCACTGGATACACACTTTTTCTCCCTAGAATTATGATGTCAGTGTTTAAAATGAGTGAAAATCACCTACAGACTTACCGTCCGATTATCTTGCAGTCTCCCGTCTCTATGGTGAGCTGCGTGTTTATGGCCTCAAAACTCGTGTTTTCCAGCAGCTTCATTCTGTATTTGTTTACGGCTTTGTTGACAAGCTAACGAAAATGGCGCCCTGGGTTTCACTGCTTGTAACTTACAAACTTTCTACATAATAGCTAAATGCGCACAGACCATATGCCTAACTTTCAGACCACAGAACGCGTAGACCTTTACGGTCTGTTCCGACGCCGTAAAGACACGCTGAAGTATCTGAAGTATCGACTCGGGTTAGCGTTAGCTTGTGGGCCAGGAGATCCGTTAGCCTGGTAAAAACACAGTCTCTCTAAGTTAGTGCACACGCATAAAAACGTCTTCGCGTAATTTAAGGGCGCTTTAAAACTCTTTGTCGAGGGCTTATCGCACTTCCACGTCTGATAAAAATGTCGTCCTTCTTACTGTGAAATTTCCAGCACCTTCCATTAAATGTAAAATTACGAGAGAAATTAGGCATCCCAGCTACTGGATCAGACCGAAAGCAGAATCACAAGGCTTATTTAAGCCCGTCTGGTGTGTCGTTATCAGAAACAGAACAAGGGCTATGATATTTGTGTTTGTTTTCAATTCCGCTCCACGGACACCTAAACCCTCCTTCAAAACACAAACCCGATACACTTCCTTCCTTCCTTCCCACGCAGCGACAGCAGCACTGCTCCCTCACTGACACCGAGTGGCTGGAGTGCAGCCAGACAGTAAACCCCACGGAGGGCTTCGTCACTTTGTTACAGGAATAAAAGGGCTTACATTGTTGAATACATTTAAATTGTAATTCAATGGGATGAAAAACATGGTCAAACTACTGCAGGGGAGGAACGATAGATCCATCTTTGTGTTTAGAGCCTAAGGAACAGCTCAATCCTAGCTAGAGTACGGACAGACCTGTCACGGACTTATAGAGTGGACAACTGTACAGCACAAGCTAGCATAATTAGCCTGTTATCGTTTTCTATCATGATTAATGACGTACTTTCACAACTGGAAAGAGGACTGGGAAAATGCAGATTTATTATATAAAAAGTACAACAAAATACTAGGAAAGTGGGAGAATGGTCTTTAGATTTCCATTTTCTGGAGAGGAGACAAAAAACATTGTATTTCACAAGGCAAAATGCAGAGTCCTCATTTGTTTGTTGGTTGGTTTATCAGCATCAGTGGCCATTTCAGCGACACACACAATTATATCTACACAATTTATACCAAGACTAGTCATATATATACCCGGAGTAAACCGATGCAGACACAGGGAGGACATGCAAACTCCACACAGAAAGGATCCAGGCCACTCCACCCTGGGATTGAACCTTCTTGCTGTGAGGCGGCGGTGCTACCCACCGAGCCACCGTGCCACCCTGGCAGAGTCCTTAAAATTTTTTAAAAGGGTAAAATGTTTTCAATTATAAGGGTTACAGTGGTGCTTGAAAGTTTGTGAACCCTTTCGAATTTTCTATATTTCTGCATAAATATGACCTAAAACATCATCAGATTTTCACGCAAGTCCTAAAAGTAGATAAAGAGAACCCAGTTAAACAAATGGGACAAAAATATTATACTTGGTCTTTTTTTTTGTTGAGGAAAATGATCCAATATTAGATATTAGTGAGTGGCAAAAGTATGTGAACCTCTAGGATTAGCAGTTAATTTGAAGCTGAAATTAGAGTCAGGTGTTTTCACTCAATGGGATGCCAATCAGGTGTGAGTGGGCCCCCTGTTTTATTTAAAGAAACAGGGATCTATCAGAGTCTGCTCTTCACAGCACGTTTGTGGAAGTGTATCATGGCACGAACAAAGAGGAGCTTTCTGAGGAGCTCAGAAAAAGAGTTGTTGATGCTCATCAAGCTGGAAAAGGTTACAAAACCATCTCTAAAGAGTTTGGACTCCAGCAATCCACAGTCAGACAGATTGTGTACAAATGGAGGAAACTCAAGACCATTGTTACCCTCCCCAGGAGTGGTCGACCAAGATCACTCCAAGAGCAAGGCGTGAAATAGTTGGCGAGGTCACAAAGGACCCCAGAGTAACGTTTAGCTGCAGTTATTGCTGCACAGGGGGGTCACACCAGATACTGAAAGCAAAGGTTCACATACTTTTACCACTCACTAATATGTAATATTGGATCATTTTCCTCAATAAATAAATGACCAAGTATAATATTTTGCTCTCATCTGTGTAACTGGGTTCTCTTTATCTACTTTTAGGACTTGTGTGAAAATCTGATGATGTTTTAGGTCATATTTATGCAGAAATATAGAAAATTGGAAAGGGTTCACAAACTTTCAAGCACCACTGTAAATGTAACCAGTTACCCAGAAGCATAGTCCTCTAAATTGTTGAGTCTTCCCTCAGAGCAACATTTTTAAACATATCCCAGTTTGTACTGTCAAAGTAGTCTTGAAGCACCAGATCAGTTTCTTAATTTCATACTGTGACAGTTTTACTTACTGAGATGTGGTCGGACTAGCCAAAGGGCAGGAAGGGCCTTGTAGGAACCCTTCATGTTGCTGTAGACTTGGTCTAGTATGCTAATCGCCCTTGTCAAGGGCAACCTATGGAAGGACATTCCATAGATTGCAGTTATTAATATCGCCAGCTACAATGAACAAAGCATTTGGGTGTGCAGACTCTTTTTTTATTGATGATGTCATGGAGCCCCACACTCCAAATCTGATGATGTTTTAGGTCATATTTATGCAAAAATATAGAAAATTCTAAAGTGTTCACAAACTTTCAAGCACCACTGTTTGATTTGATGAAGGGCTAACCTGGTTTGTACATATAGAGAAACAAACTGGAAAAAGTTCCTTATTTTAAGTAAGGATATGATTGTTGCTGAAGTCGGGCTGCAGCTATATCTGTATGGGACTATATCTGTAGGGTGTATCAGTCTGCCTCTGACAGTTTATTGAAGCTGGACAGGATTCAACACCAAATCCAAAGATTATTTTATGGTGCCATATCTACACCAGTAGCAGCTTTACAGGTTGAAATGGGAGAAGTTCCACTGGAGATAAGAGGACAGCAGCTTAATATAAATATAAATTACATTTTAATTATTTTGCTATTTAAAAAGGACAATGCCACCCAACTTAAATATTAAGCCATTATTGGAAAAAAGAGGAAAGAACAAATTAAAAGCTTTGGGTGCCCCAAAGAAGTCAGAGAAGTGGAAATAATTGAGGCAAAGCTAAGCCCGACAGTGCCTTTCTCTGTGATACCTCTATGGCTGACTGGAGAACCAGAAGTAGACATGGAATTGTTAGACAGGAAATAGAAAGATGAAGATGCTTTAATAAACAATAAATATGTAAGAGCATAACGAAACAGAATATTACAGATATGTACACATACAACCCCAAATCAGAAAAAGCTGGAACAATATAAAAAATGCAACTTAAAAAGCAGTGTGTCTTACATTTTCTCTTTTATTTCATTGCAGACAGTAAAAAACAAAATAATTATATGATTTTAAACAGGTAATGTCAACAGTGGATTGTAATAGTGACTTGGTACAAAAGCAGCATCCATGCAAAACTGACTCTCTGCAGAGGATCTTCAGTTTGTCAACAGATGCAGAAAATTCTTGCAAATTCTAGTTTGAAGAATATTCTCCAAAGAAAGACTGGAAGGGATTTACATATTTCTTTCTCTACAGTGCATAATATCATGAAACGATTCAAGATAGCTGGAGGAATTTCAGTGTGTAAAGGGTACGGATGCAAGCCTAAACTGATCTTTGGTGATCTCTGATCGCTCAGACCGCACTGCATCAAGAACTTTCATTCATCAATAGCTGATAGAACCACCTGAGCAAGGGATTACAACTGGGATGGACCATCACAGGGACAGCATGAATTGTGGTCAGACAGTTCAATATTCAAGATCTTGTTGTATGGATGGTGTATGCGCCGGATCATCCAGCCTGTTAGCAGTCCAAAAGCCGGGCTCTGTCATAGTATGGGATTGGGTTAGTGCCCTTGGTAAAGGTCATTTACACGTCTGTGATGCAGCATTAATGCAGAAAAGTACACTGAGATTTTAGAGCAACATAAGCTGCCTTCATCTTTTCCAGGGACATCCTTGCAGTTGAAGGCAATGCAAAACCACATGCTGCACACATTACAAAGGCATTGCTGCAGAAAAAGAGGGACTGAAAACAGGGTACTGGACTGGCCTGCCTGCAGTCCTGACCTGTCCCTAATACAGAATGTGTGTAGAATGTGTGTAGCCCCGTACTTTTGCACATCTTAAGACGTATTTGCAGGAGGAATGGGACTAAATAACACTTGAAACACGTCATCACGTGGTATCCTCTGTGCCAAAATGTATTTTAACTGTTGTGAGAAGGAATGGCAACATTACAAAGTGGTAAATGCAGGAATGGATGTATATTAACAAATGAAACGAAGTGGACCAGAAAAAACATGAAATATCTCAGGTTCATTCTGTCTGCAATGAAATAAAAGTCAGTGTTAGAAACACTCTTTTGTTTTTTCCCTTTTCCATCCTGTCCCAGCTTTTTCTTATTTGGGGTTTTGTGTGTGTGTGTATACATACATACATACATATATATATATACATATACACACACATATATACACACATATATACACACAGTGGGGTCAGAAAGTATTTAGTCAGCCACTGATTGTGCAAGCTCTCCTACTTACAAAGATGAGAGAGGTCTGTAATTTTCATCATAGCTACACTTCAACTATGAGAGACAAAATGTAGAAAAAAATCCAGGAAATCACATTGTAGGATTTTTAAAAAATCTATTTGTAAATCATGGTGGAAAATAAGTATTTGGTCAATAACAAAAGTTTAACTCAGTACTTTGTAAACATAACCTTTGTTGGCAATGACAGAGATCAAAACGTTTCCTGTAAGTCTTCACCAGGTTGGCACACACTGTAGCTGGTATTTTGGGCCCCATTCCTCCATGCAGATCTCCTCTAGAAAGCAGTGTGATGTTTTTGGGGGCAACACGGACCTTCAACTCCCTCCACAAATGTTCTATGGGGCTGAGGGTCTGGAGACTGGCTAGGCCACTCCAGGACCTTTGGAAATGCTTTTTACGGAGCCACTCCTTCGTTGCCCGAGGTGGTGTGTGTTTGGGATCATTGTCATGCTGGAAGCCCCCAGCCACGTTCCATCTTCAATGCTCTCACTGATGGAAGGAGGTTTTGGCTTAAAATCTCATGATACATGGCCCCGTTCATGTCTTCCCTTAACCACGGGATCAGTCGTCCTGTCCCCTCTGCAGAAAAACAGCCCCAAAAAGCATGATGTTTCCACCCCCATGCTTGTCTGGGGGCAAGTAGGTATGGTTTTGTGTTTCTTGGGATGCAGCCTCAGCATTCTTCTTCCTCCAAAAACGACGGAATTGAGTTTAAATACCAAAAAGTTCTATTTTGGTTTCATAATTCTGAACCACATGATATTCTCCCAATCCTCTTCTGGATCATCCCATATGCTCTCTGGGCAAACTTCGCTAGATGGGGGGCCTGTCGACATGTACTGGGGGCACGGCCCCCCCGCAGGGGGGGGCAAACGCCCGGGCACTGCAGGATCTGAGTCCCTCTCGGCGTATGGAGTGTGTTACTGATGGTGGTAGGGGGCTTTGTTACTTTGGTCCCAGCCTCTCTGGGTCCAGGTCATTCATCAGGTCCCTCCATGTAGGTTTCTGGGATTTTTGCTTAATCGTTCTCATGATCATTTTGACCCACGGGATGAGAGCGATCTTGCGTGGAGCCCCAGATCGAGGGAGATTATCAATGGTCTTGTATGTCTTCCATTTTCTTACAATTGCCTCCCACAGGTGATTTATTCACACCAACCTGCTTGCCTATTGTAGATTCACTCTTCCCAGCCTGGTGCAGGTCTACAATTTCCTTCCTGGTGTCCTTCAACAGCTCTTTGGTCTTGGCCATGGTTGAGTTTGGAGTCTGACTGTTTGAGGCTGTGGACAGGTGTCTTTTATACAGGTAATGAGGTCAAACAGGTGCCATTTATACAGGTAACGAGTGGAGGACAGAAGAGCTTAAAGAAGTTACAGGTCTGTGAGAGCAAGAATTCTTGCTTGTTTGTGGGTGACCAAATACTTATTTTCCACCATGATTTACAATTAAATTCTTTAAAAATCCTACAATGTGATTTCCTGGATTTTTTCTTCTCATTTTGTCTCTCATAGTTGAAGTGTAGCTATGACAAAAATTACAGACCTCTCTCATCTTTCTAAGTAGAACTTGCACAATCTGTAGCTGACTAAATACTCCCCCCCCCCTCGTTACTAATTGTCATTGCTCCGTTTAGTTGGCTTAAAGCATACGACATGTGACTTGCAACAGAACAGAATGGTTCTGTAATTGTTTCCAGCCTAATAAGCATCAACAACTCTTCTTCTGTGGTCCCCCAGAAAGCTTTTTTGTTACCATGATAGACATCCACAAACTTGTTAAGATAGACTTTCATAATTCCTGTTCTTTAAATAAACCAGGGTTCCCAATCACTCCTGAATGTAATCCCACTGATTGAAAACACCTGACTCTAATTTGACCTTCAAATGATTGCTAATCACAGAGCTTTGTAACTCAGGGAGCCAGGCCCTCTCATCCAACATCAGCGTCTGACCGCACCCTTCCCATCTGCATAGGCCTTTACAACATGCAAAATGCAATGTTTAACACGTTGATTGTATCAGTGTGAATATAAAAATAATACATAGTAGCAGTACAAGTCAGTTTTTCTATATTGTACCAGATGAAATCATCATGGTTAGTATATTTAATGAAAATATTAAATAATATGACAGCATAAGCAGCTCAAATTACACGGTACCACACAATTTTCATAAAGGCATTTTTATTTACAAAGAGTTTCACTGAACTGGAGTTAGGCCTACCATGAATATACAAATCAAAATATTACAATCCATACTGTACTACTTACAAACTGAAGTATAATAAATGGTATTTGACTGACGAACAGAAACCTCTGGTGAAAAGCCTCCAGCCAACCAAACAACTAAAAGCACAAAAATATTCCAAAAGCTGAAAACAGTCCCTGAGAATAAATTACTGTTATGTGTAAAAGTAGAAGAGAATGAAAGGATCATTCAGGTTCCTCTGAATTACTTAGAATTCTAGCCAAATAAACAACATAATGTAGCACAAAGATGGAAGAGGCTCTAGTACATCTAAACTGTCCTGAAAACATGTATTCCACCCATTCCTCTCAGCCACACATCAGCTGTATCAATATCGTGCTCTTAACATATAGCTACATAACCACTCTATATTAAATGCTGACGGATGCATGCATCCCATGATACCTGCCTTTGGCCACTCTTGTAGCCCACATGATAAGGTTAAGAACCAATGCTTTAAAAGAACATCCAGCACATTAATCATCATTAAACAATTTTGTGCGCAAAAATAAGCGCAATAATTAAGACATCCACTGCCTTTCTGGCTGCCTAGTTAACACAAAGCTCTCCACAGCATACACAGTATACAATTTTCTGTGTCAACAACGCATGATTTGGGCCGGGTCTCCCATGGTATCCATCAAAACTGGATACAAGCCAAAAGCACACATTCTGATCAACAAGCTAGTCAACACCCCAGTCCATCACTGGTTCAACTGCTTGAGAGATCTTTAACAGCCAGCAAAAATGAAACATGTGTAAAACCTTTAAATAGTCAAAACGTTCTAAATGATAAAGAAAATGAAAACATGAATTAACTTTAAAATCCTTTGAAGCAAACCTACTTAAGAATGATAAACTCAATGAAGACGAAATAGTGTTTTACATGTTATTTACAATTCTAGGGGTTTAGGGTTGGGGCAGATGGGTAACAGTTGGGACAATTCCTGAACTCGGCTCTAGCTGCCAATCATTTCTGAGAGCTCCATCAGAAGGTCATCCTCGCCTTTACCCGAATCCAGCTCAATCTCATCTTCCAGCCGGTCATCAGTGAATTCATCCAACAGGTCCTCAAAATCATCTTTTGTGGAGGAGCTTCCTGCAGCAGCATGGCCACGTGCAGACGCCATGCTTGCCCGACGTGCCCGAGACAGGGAAGGTGTTTTACCAATGGGGCTGCAGAAGAAACAGAAACAATAGTGGTTCAAAATAACGTACTAAAACGAGGACTGCAACGATCATTGTGATAATGTGTCAGGCTGGGAGTTAGGACTGATAAAGTGTGGTAAACTGTCCCTCGTACCTCTGCGGGACAGACTGAGGCTCACTCGCAGAGGTCCTACTTCTGATGGGATGCTTGGTGCTCTGCTCAGCAGGAGCTTCTGTGCTGCAGGCTGCTGTGCGTTTGCACTGTGGTTCACCTTCAGATGAAGGGGCAGCAGTGAGAGGTTTCACCGCAGCAACTGCAGAACACGGACTTCCTGTAGCTTTTCTCTTCTGGCCCGGGGACAGCTGAATAGCTGGCTTCATCACCGACGGCTTAACATTCAGCTTGGGTCTCACTACAAAAATGTACATAATCCCACACTGTCACTCACCACAGATTGATTTGTTTGTCTGTTTGGTTTATTTAACGTCGCTTTCAGAATGAATGGATATCTAACGACAGACACAAGGCTACATGGATGCACTCGTACATACTGTGATCTCACCAACTCAGCATAATCAATAAGCCTAATGCACGTCTTTGGACTGTAGGAGGAACACTAGCACCGGGAGCCAACCCACACACAAGTGGAGTCTGAGGTCGGGATCGGACCAGGACACTGGAGCTGCACCACCGTGTCACCCAGAGAGCTACTTACAGTTAACTGGTAGTATAAATATTAAACACAATGTGGCAGCAAACTATAGTGTGTACCTTTTATTTCTGCTGCTTTACTTGGGGACGTCTTGGTGACTGTTTGAATGCTCTCCTGCTGGGGTTCCACATCTGGTAATGCCACAGACGAGTCCAACTTTATCTTCTTGGGACTTGTGGCAATGTCTTTGACCTCCACCAACTCTGACTTTCTTTGCGATGATCCGGAAGGAAACGGGGTTCGATGTTTGAGGCTGAGGCGCTGTTGAATGGATGGTTTTTCTCTGTTTGTGGATTCTGCATCCAGTGCAGTTGATTCAAGAGAGGGTACTTCAGGTCCGACAGTAAGGGCTTTCACTTCAAGTGGTGCTGGACTTGGCTGTTGGGCAGCCTGCTGTGGCTTGTCAGCCGAAGCCTGCCCCTCCTGCTGTTTACGGAGTCTTTTCTCTCGCATGATCTCCTCAAAGCTCTTCACTGTCACAACCGGGCTGGAGGAGCCACTCTTTCCATTGGCTACAGCAGACTACAAAAACACAGAAGATTAAGTTTATACATACTATGTGTACTAAATAAGGTAACTGGACAAGTACAAGTACAATATGCGTTACCTCTTTAACACTGTCTGCTTTCTTCTCAGAATCTTGTACATTTTTCTGAGAACTGGAATTGGCAGCTGCTGCAACAATTAAAACACAAATTAAACACATGCTATAACCATGCCACAATAAAGACAACGTTCAGTGGAGAACAAACACACTGAACTTACGTGTATTCTTAGCAACGCGAAGAATTCTTCTTTTCTGTGCCACATGACACACACTAGCTTTATCACTCGTGGTGTGCTGAGATTGGGCTTGTACTCTCGCAGCTTTTTCCTTACGAATCTCTTCGAGGGTCTTCACTCGTACTTCTCCTTCTTGGGCAGTCACATGGACAGCTCTGGTATTTGGAGGGCTCTCGATATTCTCGGCACTGGAACTACCTTCCTGAGACACCGCCTTCTCTTCCTGAAACTTCTTTTTCTCATGCAGAATCTCCGAGAAGGTCTTTACGTGAGATCCAGGCACAGGCTTGCTTCCTCTTTTGGTGGTGCTTACAGTGTTCTCCGGCACTTCTGGCACACTTCTGGCACCTTTTAATCGTGTTTGAGTGCTGGCGGCCTTTTCTTGTCGTATCTCCTCAAGACTTTTGATCCGGATTTCCCCAGAAGGCTTTGCTTCACTGTTTGGCGACTTGGGTGCTGCAAGATCAGGTATTATTCCAAGTCTGTCGCGCACTGGTCTCAGAGCTAAAGCAGAGGCATATTATCAGGTTCACCATAGAGATCCACTACAAGTATTAAGGATCATGCATATTACAAAGAGATCAATGTACCTTTGTGCTTAGGCATATCGGTTTGGTTCTCAGGCGGCTCAACAAATCCACCAAGGCGCATAGCAAGGGTCCCTCTCAGCTTAAGGCCACCTTCTAAAAGAATGTCTAAAATAAAGCATATGTTCCGTATAAGTTCATGTGTCCCCTTTAAAGCACCATGATCCCATGTGTACAGGTTAATTACCATCATCAAATCTTTTCCCGAGTCTGTCACTAGCTTTCTTCTTTCCAGGGTCCTCAAAAGCAGGGGGCTCTGTAATGGAAGGCATGAATGCAAGTCAGTTACATGAAATGTTAAAACACAATACTGGTTACTAAAAGGCCAAGTCCGATATTGCATGGCATACCACTTTTGCTAAAGAGAACTGCTGGCTGTTTAAATGAACGAATCTCAGGTCTAGTTCCATTGCTGCACTGCATGACGGAATGGCCTAAAGATTAATACACAAACAATTAAACATACAAACAACACGTTGGAAATGTATCACAAATCGCATACACAAGAACAATATTTACCAGCTCCTTTAAGACTGGCTTTCAAAGCCTTCGCCAACCTGATTTCTTCCAAGGTTCTGATACCAAAGTTGAGTGAATCGTCTATATGACACGGATATTGGTTAAAAAGGTGTCAGTACACAATAGCAAACAATTCACATAGGGAAGACAGACTCACTACCTTTACCAGAGCTGGCCAGTTTCCTTGGAGAGCCACCGGACGATTCATCTCCCTCTTCAGACAACTGGTCTAAAAACAAAATGTAATGGATAAAATATAAACAATTCCTGGCTGCTATCGTGACTGCATACAGGGTTCGAAATATCACTAATTACCATCATCATCATCCTCATCGTCCACAGGATTAATGACCACTGGGGGATGTGTGGGGCTTGGAACATTCTCCTGAGTCTCTGTCTTGATGACGCCTCTGAGTTGTGGGTTGGCAGCATTTGAAACTGGGGCAGGAACTTGGTCCTCCTTTGGAGCTTCCTCCTCTTTCTCGTTTCTTACAGCTGTCCCTGTATTATAAAGATCAAAATTACTGTAGTCATGCTGAGCTTGTTTGTTATTTGCAATGTCTTGTAAGTGTGGTTAAAGGTAACACTGGCTTTATACCTTTATTTGGGGGAACATAAAGTCCATCAATGACACGTGGCTTCTCATGATGAAAAGCACAATGTGGCTTTTGGCAGCCACCAGGCTGGTTCTCCCAATAGCACGCAATTTCTTTGCGGTTTTTCTGTACGAAGCAACAAAAAAAAAAAAAAAGTATTGTAAGAAATATGAATTCTGAAGAATGTTAAGCTACCGTAGTAGTTTTCACGTTACCTTTATTTCCATGTGGCGAAACTTGCAGATTTTGCGAAAGCAACGGTTTTCCTGCCAAAGGCTGCAGACCGTCTCGCTACCCATGGCAGCTTCGCAGTGTCGGAAAGGGCAACCATCACCCTTTTAAACGAAACGTGAGGTCAGAAACCTTCTCAACAGCAACACAAATGTAGCAAAATGGTATTAATACAAAAATGCTTCCAAAACAATCTGTACTACCTTGGTGCAAGTTGAGTAGTAATAAAAGTAGCAGTCATCTCCCTGATTGCTCATGCTCATCATGGACTTGGATCACGGCTCACAAAGGCTTCAGTGCTGTGACAGGGCCCTCTGGCGTATCCCTAGTCAAATTATAATCGTACGTCATTTATTCTTCCCTAAAATTGCAGATGACAATAAAATGCTATAGAAGGGGTGAGCATAATACAAGTACTACCTGCAGTGGATGAGGTTCCTCCTGGTGCACTTCTTCGGGGTTGTCTCCAAACTTTAACAGTCCTGAAGGAACACTTGACCGATGAGTAAAGAGTGAAAAGGACGGCAGAGAGGCCAGAGATAGGTTTTCCTCACTGAGGGACTTGTTCCCCTTAGACTGCTTTATAACAAGTGCTTGGTGGTTCAAAAAAGTCCTTTTTTCTCTCAATAAAGGCAGGTGTTGAAAGATGGGGGAGACAGGGCTGGGATTGGGGAAACAAACATCTTCAGGCTAGATGTTGCAGATGATAGCCAGGGAGAACAGGAATAAAAATCTTTTTTTTTTTCTTTTTTTTTTCAAAAAAAAAAAAAAAAAAAAAAAAGTGTTGGAGTAAGAACTCTTCTCTCTCTTTAAACAAAAGATAGGAATTTGAAAAAAAAAGGTAATACAATTAAGTGGAGTGATTTTTTTTATTTGTAGCAAACTTTAAAAAGAGGGAAAAAGACCAATGTAGGGGAGGGGAAAAACAATCCAGGTGTGGGGGTGAAAAGTGGCAATCTTCTGGGTATACAGTACCCTATAAGGTGGCCTCTATCCAAATCCAGTTATCACCAGAGCTGTAGTACAAAATCCTGAATAACCTTTAAAAAGAAAACAAACACTCCCCCACATGATTAATAAAGTGGGTATGTGTGTGAGGAAATCATACATTCTAAATATTCATTGTAAGGAAATCACTTTCAAGAAACACGAAGAGACACAATTATGCTGGTACTGCAACACACTTAAGTTTCGATAATCAGAATAACAGAACATGAAATGCCCAAGACGAATCACTATCTCATTTTTTCCCCCCTGTTTCATCCTGCTTGACACCCCCTTGGGTCCAGAGCCTGTCCTGGTACGCACTGGGCACAGGTGAGGTCCACCATGGATAAGGCAACACAGCAACATAGACCACAACGTGGGTCACTGTTACAGATCTGTAGGGTTGACCCCAATCACGTGTGTGATGCCCGACCCAATCCGAGGGCACTGCTGGGTGGTGGGCTAGCAAACTGCCGCTGCCACAGATAAACGCAGTGCTAACGTTGATTTATCTGAGGCAGCCCGTCACAATGTGATCAATGACCACAACATACACACTTGTGGTTTTGTTTTTTTTAATAATGGGTAAAGTCCTACTTCACTGTAGAGCTACGAGCAGCTCAGTCCCTTCATACCCCATGCTTGCTCCCTCTCACACAACCACAAGTATTGAGTGACATTTCTGTCTTTTAGGTGAGAGCGCAACACCTTTCCTGTTATACTCATGAAGGGGGCAGGGCAATGAAAGTGGGCTGATGCAAGGATCTCAGCTCTCCTTGTTGCTTGGTTTTCTGGATTCTGCACACCCTTTGGGATTATTTTTGCTCGATTTAACACAGTTTTAGTGCTCTCACATAAAGACAGTAATCTTACTCTCAGTACTTCATAAGTCACACATGTACAGTGGAGCACCACAGACTCGGCATTATTCACCACCCCGTGTCAGCTCACCGAAACAGATGGCAGTCATTCTGTGGTGAACGCAACAACCTCCTATCAGCTAAGCTATTTCAAGCTGGATGTTTTTTTATTCCACAACACAACAGGCGACATGACATCAAGTTTTAAAGTTTGTACTTCCTTTACAGACGCAACCAGGCGTCTTTTGTAGTTGGTCTATTCTAACACATTCTGCATTTGGAATAAGGTACAGGACATCAAAACCACTGCGTTCTGTACCAGTTACTGCCATATGACTAAATGAAACTAAAACAAATCCTGAAAATGTAGACACGTCAGTCATGATTAATGCCAGATGAGTGCTAGCGTATCAAGAGAACGCGTTATATAGTGTTTGACATGGATAACGCACACATTTATCACCACAATATCACCATGATATCACCACCACTAAATACAAAAACGTGTCTTTTTGTATTTACGGCTGTTAATGGTGCTATATTGACTCTAGCAGCACTACGGAGCACTGTAGAATGATTTAGGTAATTCATTAGATAAGCAGGATGTGTTTGTTTGTTGTTTTTATGCTTAATGTACTTCACCGCAGACAGTAGCCTAGCTAGATGCTAGCACTAGGCCTAAATAGCTTAGCTGAAAGCGACAAACCGACGAATATTACATAACATATACTCTCCTGTCTTAAACTGCACCCCATTAGAACAACTTATAATTGATGATGGAAGTAAGAAATAGGACTTAACGTTAACTGATCTTACCCCCACTTGTGGTCGCCGCAGCTACTCCGATTTTACATAACGCATAAGGCTAGCTAGCTCGCTTTAGCTTCAATCTTCCATAGCTTCGTATTAACTAGCTAGCTTAGCTCCTCGGACAACACAAAAGCACGTTTATGCTTAAGTATAACATATAGTTGACACAAATGAAGCATAAACATTACCAGTTTTATGGACTGAACTGTTTAAAGCTTGATTTCGTGCAAGAGATTTAGTCGACGACGCTCCCCTTCTGGTTGTAAGTGACAAAATGGCGATGACCGAAAGTCGGCAGAACACACAGAAGTGCTGGTGCATTGCCCCTGTCCACGGGACCGGTGTGTTCAGAGCAGTTACGATTGATGGGGACGTTAAACTAAAAACTAAAATTTTGAGTAAAATAAATAAATATAATCAAATAAAAATAATGAAGAGGAAAGCATATCAACAGTTCACATCATTTGCATTCTAGACAACATCAATCAATCCTGATGCTCAAGTAATTAAATAGAGCAGGTTGTACTTTATAGAATATGTATCTCTGCTTGGAATGAAAACCCACTGTTATGCCAGCACTTGGATCTAAATACAGCAATGCAATGTAATGTAATACTGTTATCCAGTCATTTGACCCAAGTTCTTCCTGGATTCCGAGTCCACACTTTGCCTGTTTGGTGTTTTCATGTTCTCACTCTGTTTGTGTTTGTGTTCTCCCACAATTCAAAGACATGTGTTAGGTCAACTGGTTTATAACGTGGAAACGTGGCAAGAGAGGTGGGCTACATGCTAGGTCTATGTGACCGCTTCTGGCTAATGTTTACTCCTTCAAAACAATTAACATTACAGTTAAGTAACTTAGCAGATGCCCTCATTTCAGGGCTTCTTACAACTGATACAGTCCAAGCAGTTGTGGATTAAGGGCCTTGCTCAAGGACCCAACACCAGTAGCTTGGCAGAGTCAAGCCACAGTCCCTGTACAGGCCACAGAAAACAAGCTAGATGAGCTGAGAAGTAGCATTACAACCAAGCCAGAGGTCAGAGAATGCTGTGCTCTTATTCTCATGGAAAGCTGACTCTCGGATACACCAGCCTTGGTGATTCAGCTGCAAATGCAGAGGCGGTGGAGTGTGGGGTTTTCACGACAGCACTGAGGCTACTCCATGACATCATCAATAAAAAAAGAGACCGCACACCCAAATGCTTTGTTTATTGTAGCTGGCAATTTTAATCACTGCAACCTATGGAATATCCTTCCCAAGTACCATCATCATGCAAGCTTTGTGACAAGGGCGATTAGCACACTTGACCAAGTCTGCAGTAGCATGACGAGTTCCTACAAGACTGAACCCTTCCTGCATTTCGCTTAGTCCGACCACATCTCAGTGTTCCTTTATCCAGCGTACGGATAACTCCTCAAGCAATCTCCACCAGTAAGTAAAACTGTCACAACATAAGATGAAGAAACTGATCTGGTGCCTCAAGACTACTTGGACAGTACAAACTGGGATGTGTTTTAAAATGCTACTTTGAGAGAGGACTCAATGATACTGGTTATATTTACACATCCATTGAGACAATTGTTCCCACAAAACACTGCAGACAGTATCCCAAGGCTGCATCCCTGGATAAACTGTGAAGTTCAGGCCACGCTATATGCTCGCTCCACTGAATGCCAAAGACTACAAAAGTGCCAGGTGTTACCTGCGTACATCTATCAAAAAGGCCAAGAGACAATACAGACTGAAGCTGGAGGGATTCTACACCACCACAGACTCCTGACACATGTGGCAAGGCTTGCTAGACCTCACTTAGTACCAGCAAAGGGCAGAGGGGTTAAAGCCAGCCATGCCAAATTGCCAGATGAGCTAAATGAGTTCCTTGCTTCATCCAACTGAGAGGGGTTTTGACCACGGAGCGCACACAGAGGACATCAGTCAATGTATCCTCGGCAGACATGAATAGAGCACATTGGAACCCTCTGCAGTTTGCACCATCAGGATGAGTACACTGACGATGCTGTCAGCACTGCCATTCACACAGCCCTCACACACTAAGAGGGCAAGGTCACCTATGTTAGAATGCTGCTTATTGACTAACGTCTAACGTTCAACATTCAACACAGTCATCCCACACAAACTATCTGATAAACTCCTCATTCTTGGACTGACACCCTAACTGGGTTCTGAACTTCCTAACACACAGACCCCAGTCAGTCTCTTGGCAACCGCACATTCAAAACAAGGACTGTAAGTGTAGGGACCCCCTAGTGCTGCGTGCTGAGCCTCCTGCTCTACATACGCTTCATGTACGACTGTGTGGTCTCCCAGCACAACACCAGCATCATCAACGATGCTGATGATACTACATTCAGGGGACTGATCACTGGTGGGGATGAGACAGAGTACAGGAGTGAGACACAGGGAGGACATGCAAAACCACACAAGTGAAGTCAAAGATTGGACAGAACCCTGAATTTGGGCGGTAGTGATGAGCTCCCTGTAACCCTGAAATGAATTAAGTTGGTATAAAAATGAACTAAACTGTGGGGGAAGCAAGGCTTCTCATATGGTTTTTAAGCAATAGCTTGTAGTCATTAGGTACCACTACTGCTGAATAAGAGCACCCCACGTAACAATTTGTCCCTAGTCACCCAGGTCTGTATTCCTGAGCATTTCTCCCACATTCAGCAGGCCAAGCAGGTCAACTTTGAGAACTGACTATACAGTTATCATCTAACATATCACAGAGCTTAATGTGCTGCTGTAAGATGTAAAATTTTACGTGTAATGTTTGGACTGACCAGTGCAGATAATTATTCAAAAGGGGCAGAGTTTGACACTGGGAGGGGACACAAAAGTCACCAGATTACCGTGGCATTGTATGTGTATACATATATACACATACATATACATATATTAACATACAATATAGTAGCATACTGTATATTAACATACTGTATATTAGTGCTGGGCAGTATACTGGTACACCGGTGTTAATTTGCCGTACGGTACGCATTTTTCATATACCTCCATAGCAGAAACACAGCTCTAAGCAGAACTACATCACCGAAAAGCATGCTGGGTAAAGCTCGCTAGCCAGGTAGCATAACATGCACCACAGCCTAGAAACAGTCTGTTAACAGTTGTGAAAAGCTCCATCAGATTAAAGAACAGAACAGAGAACTGGATTATAAAGTGAGATCGGAGATGCAAAAGAAGAACTCCATTGTGAACGCAGTAACTTTCGAGACTGGTTATGAGTAATGATTAACCCGCTGAATTTGTTGTATGTCTTACAAAGCAAAAATACATCAACCAAAAATACGCACCTCTCTCTTTTAAACTCGGTTTTTATGAAGTTGCAGATTGCACAATAAACTCTGTTTACATTCGGCAACTGTTTCATTCATTCTGTTTGTGTAATTTTGTGGGTGAAGTACACCTCATAACAATCAAGGCCTTCATTTATATATATATATATATATATATATATATATATATATATATATATAAATACACACACACACACACACACACACACACACACACACACACACACACACACACACACACAGTCGGGAAAAAAGTATTTAGTCAGCCACTGATTGTGCAAGTTCTCCTACTTAGAGAAATGAGAGAGGTCTGTAATTTTCATCATAGCTACACTTCAACTATGAGAGACACAATGAGAAAAAAAAACAATCCAGGAAATCACATTGTAGGATTTTTGAAAGAATTTAATTGTAAATTATGGTGGAAAATAAGTATTTTGGTCACCCACAAACAAGCAAGATTTCTGGCTCTCACAGACCTGTAACTTCTTCTTTAAGGAAGCTCTTCTGTCCACCGCTCTTTACCTGTATTAATGGCACCTGTTTGACCTCGTTACCTGTATAAAAGACACCTGTCCACAGCCTCAAACAGTCAGACTCCAAACTCAACCATGGCCAAGACCAAAGAGCTGTCGAAGGACACCAGGACGAAAATTGGTGACCTGCAGCAGGCTGGGAAGAGAGAATCTACAATAGGCAAGCAGGTTGGTGTGAATAAATCAGCTGTGGGAGCAATTGTAAGAAAATGGAAGACATACAAGACCATTGATAATCTCCTTGATCTGGGGCCCCCCAATACAAGATCTCATCCCGTGGGTCAAAATGATCATGAGAAACGGTGAGCAAAAATCCCAGAACTACACGGAGGAACCTGATGAATGACCTGCAGAGAGCTGGGGCCAAAGTAACAAAGGCTACCATCAGTAACACACTACTACGCCGAGAGGGACTCAGATCCTGCAGTGCCAGGCGTGTCCCCCTGCTTAAGCCAGTACATGTCCAGGCCCGTCTGAAGTTTGCCAGAGAGCATATGGATGATCCAGAAGAAGATTGGGAGAAATATCATGTGGTCAGATGAAACCAAAATAGAACTTTTTGGTAAAAAAACTCAACTCATCGTGTTTCGAGGAAGAAGAATGCTGAGTTACACCATACCTACTGTGAAGCATGGGGGTGGAAAACATCATGCTTTGGGGCTGTTTTTCTGCAGAGGGGACAGGACGACTGATCCGTGTTAAAGGGAAGAATGAATCTCATGTATCGTGAGATTTTTAAGCCAAAACCTCCTTCCATCAGTGAGAGCATTGAAGATGGAACGTGGCTGCGTCTTCCAGCTTGACAATGATCCCAAACACACCACTCGGGCAATGAAGGAGTGGCTCCATAAAAAGCATTTAAAGGTCTGGGAGTGGCCTAGCCAGTCTCCAGACCTCAGCCCCATAGAACATTTGTGGAGGGAGTTGAAAGTCCGTGTTGCCCCAAAACATCACTGCTCTAGAGGAGATCTGCATGGAGGAATGGGGCCAAAATACCAGCTACAGTGTGTGCCAACCTGGTGAAGACTTACAGCAAACGTTTGACCTCTGTCATTGCCCACAAAGGTGATGTTACAAAATTATTAAGTTGAACCAAATGTATTGACCAAATACTTATTTTCGACCACAATTTTACGATTAAATTCTTTAAAAATCCTACAATGTTTCCTGAATTTTTTTTGTCATTTTGTCTCTCATAGTTGAAGTGTAACTATGATGAAAAATTACAGACCTCTCTCATCTTTCTAAGTAGGAGAACTTGCACAATCAGTGGCTGACTAAATACTTTTTTGCCCCACTGTATATATACTGGTCCTTCTCAAAAAATTAGCATAATGTGATAAAGTTAATTATTTTCCGTAATGTAATGATAAAAATTAAAACTTTCATATACTTTAGATTCATTGCACACCAACTGAAATACTTCAAGTCTTTTATTGTTTTAATACTGATGATTTTGGCATACAGCTCATGAAAACCACAAAATTAGCATATCATGAAAAAGGTTCTCTAAACGAGCTATTAACCTAATCATCTGAATCAACGAATTAACTCTAAACACCTGCAAAAGATTCCTGAGGCTTTTGAAAACTCCCAGCCTGGTTCATTACTCAAAACCGCAATCATGGGTAAGACTGCCGACCTGACTGCTGTCCAGAAGGCCATCATGACACCCCCTCAAGCAAGAGGGTAAGACACAGAAAGAAATTTCTGAACGAATAGGCTGTTCCCAGAGTGCTGTATCAAGACACCTCAGTGGCGGAGGAAGACTGGGGGAGAAGGAAATGCCAAAATGTCTGAAGTCCAGTGTCAAGTACCCACAGTCAGTGATGGTCTGGGGTGCCATGTCAGCTGCTGGTGTTGGTCCACTGTGTTTTTTATCAAGGGCAGGGTCAATGCATCTAGCTATCAGGAGATTTTGGGAGCACTTCATGCTTCCATCTGCTGAAGAGCTTTATGGAGATGAAGAGTTCATTTTTCAGCACGACCTGGCACCTGCTCACAGTGCCAAACCACTGGTAAATGGTTTACTGACCATGGTATTACTGTGCTCAATTGGCCTGCCAACTCTCCTGACCTGAACCCGATAGAGAATCTGTGGGATATTGTGAAGAGAAAAGTTGAGAGACGCAAGACCCAACACTCTGGATGGGCTTAAGGCCTCTATCGAAGCATCCTGGGCCTCCATAACACCTCAGCAGTGCCACAGGCTGATTGCCTCCATGCCACGCGCATTGAAGCAGTCATTTCTGGCAAAAGGATTCCCGACCAAGTATTGAGTGCATAAATGAACATAATAATCTGAAGGTTGACTTTTTTTTTTGTATTAAAAACACTTTTCTTTTATTGGTCGGATGAAATATGCTAATTTTGTGAGATGATGAAAAATTTATTTTTATCATTTACATTACGGAAAAGAATTAACTTTATCACAATATGCTAATTTTTTGAGAAGGACCCAGTATATATATATATATATATATATATATATATATGTCAGCTGCCATATATATTCACACTGCTCAAAATAAAGGGAACTCTCAAATAACACATCCTAGATCTGAACAATGAAATATTCTCATTGAATACATTGTTCTGTACAAAGTTGAATGTGCTGGCAACAAAATCACACAAAAATCATCAATGGAAATCAAATTTATTAACCAATGGAGGCCTGGATTTGGAGTCACACACAAAATTAAAGTGGAAAAAAAAAAAAAAAAACACACTACAGGCTGGTCCAACTTTGATGTAATGTTCTTAGAACAAGTCAAAAATGAGGCTCAGTATTGTGTGTGGCCTCCACGTGCCTGTATGACCTCCCTACAACACCTGGGCATGCTCCTGATGAGGTGGCGGGATGGTCTCCTGAGGGATCTCCTCCCAGACCTGGACTAAAGCATCCGCCAACTCCTGGACAGTCTGTGGTGCAACGTGACGTGGTGGATGGAGCGAGACATGATGTCCCCAGATGTGCTCAATCGGATTCAGGTCTGGGGAACGGGCGGCCCAATGCCTTCATCTTGCAGGAACTGCTGACACACTCCAGCCACAAATGAGGTCTAGCATTGTCCTGCATTAGGAGGAACCCAGGGCCAACCGCACCAGCATATGGTCTCACAAGGGGTCTGAGGATCTCATCTCGGTACCTAATGGCAGTCAGGCTACCTCTGTCGAGCACATGGAGGGCTGTGCGGCCCTTCCAAAGAAATGCCACCCCACACCATTACTGACCCACTGCCAAACCGGTCATGCTGAAGGATGTTGCAGGCAGCAGATCGCTCTCCACGGCGTCTCCAGACTCTGTCACATCTGTCACATGTGCTCAGTGTGAACCTGCTTTCATCTGTGAAGAGCACAGGGCATCAGTGGCGAATTTTGCCAATACTGGTGTTCTCTGGCAAATGCCAAGCGTCCTGCACGGTGTTGGACTGTGAGCACAACCCCCATCTGTGGACGTCGAGCCCTCATACCACCCTCATGGAGTCGGTTTCTAACCGTTTGTGCAGACACGTGCACCATTTGTGGCCTGATGGAGGTCATTTTGCAGGACTCTGGCAGTGCTCCTTCAGTTCCTCCTTGCACAAAGGCGGAGGTAGTGGTCCTGCTGCTGGGTTGTTGCCCCTCCTACGGCCTCCTCCACATCTCCTGGTGTACTGGCCTGTTTCCTGGTAGTGCCTCCAGCCTCTGGACACTACGCTGACAGACACAGCAAACCTTCTTGCCACAGCTCGGATTGATGTGCCATCATGGATTGAGCTGCACTACCTGAGCCACTTGTGAGGGTTGTAGAGTCCGTCTCATGCTACCACGAGTGTGAAAGCACCACCAACATTCAAAAGTGACCAAAAACATCAGCCAGAAAGCATAGGTACTGAGAAGTGGTCTGTGGTCCCCACCTGCAGAACCACTCCTTTATTGAGTGTGTCTTGCTAATTGCCAATAATTGCCACCTGTTGTCTATTCCATTTGCACAACAGCATGTGACTGATTGTCAATCAGTGTTTGCTTCCTAAGTGGACAGTTTGATTTCACAGAAGTTTGATTTACTTGGAGTTATATTGTGTTGTTTAAGTGTTCCCTTTTATTTTTTTGAGCGTATATATATATATATATATATATAGATAATATATATATATAATATATATATATATATATATATATATATAATATAATTAATATTATTTTTTTCATTAGAACATACACACCCAGTATTGTGTGTATCTGAAGGGAGGGGCTTCCCCCAGTTGATCATTGCTGGCTCTGCGTGTGGGCCCCTGCCGTACCACACCGCTACAGTCATACATTTAATTTGTTGTATTATGATCATTTAAATTAAATAACTGGCAATTTATAGAGCTAGCGCTGCTCTCTGTACATGCTGAATGTTATGGCATTCCGTTTCTGTGTAAGGGATTGACTCTGGTTGACTGAAAAAGGTTGACGTTAAGGTTGGCTTCTAGTTCTTTGGACCTTGAATCACAGACTCATCCTGGGACAGACTCAACTTTACAATATCTAAGGCCAATCCTAAATATTAACATATAAATAAAATATTGAATCAAATAACGTAAAAAATATGCATTTTTACAGGAAGGGAAGGAATTACTTCTCTCTGGTGTGGCCCGGGCATGATGGGGCTGGAGCTGATGACGGAAACAACTTGAGTGGAGAAGAAGCAGAGGAGCATCTTAGTGTGTGGGGCTGGAACTGGTACTGGAACAAAAGCTCAGAGAGAAAAGAGAAAATGTAGTTAGTTATTGATTAAGAGCACAGTGTCTAATAACAACCACTGATGCCATGTGTAGTACAAGAGTCTGGCAGCATTAGCTATAGCAGCATAGTTAGAAAGAGAACACATCCAAGAGGGAAGTCCCCTTGCTTAGCTTTTAGTAGTTGTCAAGTCTTGAAGTCCTCCACGGCCCCATGAATACCATGTTTTCAGACCCAGACAGCCCACAAAGAAATGACTGGGAAGTATAATTTCACAGTTTCTGGGTTGTTAGGTGTTAAAGATACACACATGTATGAACAAGTGCCCAAGCTCCGAAATAGTGAGTTTTACATAATATGTGGCTTTTATGAGCCTTTCTGTGAGTCTGACAGCCATATCGAACACTAGGCTCCTCTACAGATTTCTTATACTTATGGTTACCACCACATGTAGCACAGTGTTGCTTTCCTCTACAAACATTTTTGCAATGAAACTGGAACTTGTAGGAGGAAACCCACACAGACACAATAACAACACAACATATTTTTGAAGCTGTGTGATCTAAACACTTGTTCCACCAGTTTCTACAACCCCAAAAAATCTGCAGGGTGTCTTACATTTACTTTGACTCCTATTTTATTGCAGACAGTATGAACCCAAGATTTTCATGTTTTTTTCTGGCCAACTTAATTTCATTCATTAATAAACATTCATTTCTGCATTTCAGGCCTGCAACATTTTCCAAAAAAAAGTTGAGAAGGTGGCAAGTTAGGTCTAGTACTAAATAATGATGTGATGTAATGAGGTGATCGTAATCATGATTTGGTACAAAAACAGTATCCACAGATAGATAGGGTGCCTATCCATCGTAGGGCACGTACACTCACAAACTCATACACACACGCTACAGGCACTTCAGTGACACCAGTTAACCTAACACACATGTCTTTGGACTGTTGGAGGAAACCAGAGTACCCAGAGAAAATCCACACAGAAATGGGGAGAACATGCAAACTCCACACAGAAAGGACCCAGACTGCTCCACTTGGGATTGAACCCAGGACCTTCTCGCTGTGAGGTGACAGTGCTACCCACCGAGCCACCCGTCACCAGTAGTCTATCATAAAGTAGGGAAATGTAATTAATTTGATGATAAATCAAATGAAACAACTTGAACAACATTGTGCTGCTTCAATATATTTGCATTTATTGTTAAAATGGTAGACACGTTAATAGGATACAACACATCAGAATTTTCAAAAGTTTCTGGGTATTTGACAGATTAATATATTGATGATTTCTTAACGTTTACAACAGTTGTTAACAAGGACAGACTGAGTATCATTCGGTATCATAGTCACATTAATATATCAGTGAAGTGTCATTATGTTGGTTCTTACTGCCAAAATCAAATGAGCTTAATGCTAAGGCCAGGTACAGCATTTGCATGAGATAGCAAACACTGTTCCAGGTCCACAATTCCTTAGGTATGTTCTACCACCAGCACAATCATAGAAACTGTTTGGATCTTCTGGATGCTCATATAGGCCATCAGATTTCCCAACACAGAATCCACCATCATTGTTGTGTGTAGTAGTTGTGGTGGTGGTGGTTGTAGTGGGCTTTGTGGTTGATGAAGAACCAGGTTTGGGAGTAGTTGTTGGAGGCAATGGAGGCAACTCTGTGATATAAAAAAGGCTTAGGGTTAATTATGTTTCTTTTTTTATTTAATTATGTAAGTTTATTATATGCATTTTCAAATATATTGTTTTAGTTGTAAGAAAGCGGGAATCCCTACCAATATTCATGATCTGGCGTAGGTGGCCTATGAGAGGATGCTTTCCCTGCCCACAGAAATCTCCATTAAAGTCATCCAGATCCAGAGCCCAAACAAAAGCCCCTCCAAACTTCTGGTCTTTCAGATACTGGACCTAAAGGTTCACAAGGCAGGGTGTGAAGGCTATGAAGTCTATAAAGTCCCACTGTAATACATTTATTACCAACCAGCCTACACGAGGTTGTTTTTGGATGTATACGAAGCACAAGGAGCCCCGTGGGGGATGCGACAAACGTCAATATATAGAATATATAAATATATAAAAATTTAAATAGAAATAACCTTGATGTCATAGCTGTCTTTGGTGTCAAAGCCAACCCATTCATTATTCTTGGCGGCATAAGGCACCCTCTGATCCTCAATCCATTCAAGCTTTGTTCCTTGAAGGAAGGTACAGATCTGGAAGAAGAAGCAGTTTACTGCATTAACTAATATCTTTAGTAAACTTTGTTTTTTTTTGTTTGTTTTTTTCTGCTTGTATGTAGTACCTCGTAATAGGACCAGAAGCCAGCTTCTCTGGTATAAGGTCCAGCAGATGCTGCTCCACTGGAAGGGGCTCCAACTTCAGTAGATGTAGTGCTCAGGCGGAAGGTACGACCATATGTTGCAAATCCCATCCTCAGTTTCTCCAAAGGCATGCCATTGTCTCTCCAATACCTCATTGCAAAATCCTAGTAATAATCCAATAATAATAATAAAATCAAAATGAAGTGTTTACATGAGTGTTTCTACGTAAGTTATGCACATTGTACCTCATTAACTTAAGCATAAGAATATTTAAGTCTAGACACATCTTCAATCCACTGAGTCTTACAGTATTGAAATAAACAAGATCTCCATTATCCTTCGATCCCTGGTACAGGGGACTGTTGTGTCCTGTGAAGCTCTCCCAAGTCCCATGGAAGTCGTAGGTCATTATATTGACGAAGTCGAGGTACCTGTAATTGTAGTGCACAACTGATTACACAATTTACAACAAAGTGAAAACAAAAATTATGCTAGCTAGGAATTGTGTATAGCGCTGAAGAGCACATTTTGTAGTAATGGCAAAGCACCCACTTACATCAACAGAAAGTTTCTTTTGCAATATATACTAAGCATAAATGCTGTAGAGTTGGAGAAATAAGCTGAAGGTCCATACATTCAACAAGACTCACTCCATTGACATAGAAAGCCAAGAGATGTTTACACAAATAGTTGAGTTCCAATTGCCTTGATCTGTGTGTTAGTCAAGCTTGTAATACCTTTATAAAGATCATACTTAATACTTGAAATATTTTGCCTAGGTCATTCCTAATTATTTATTGTATTACTTCTTACACTAGCTTGTATTAGCTGGTGTTTGCTTTGATCTAAACTTGGTGAACATCTGTTACTAAATTATCATATATAATTAGTGACAGAATAATCGTTTGCATGCAATCAAATTAAAAAAATATATATTTATTTTCTTAATTAACTTCTATAATTCCAGTGATGTGTGGAGACAGTACACAGTAACAGCTGTCATGTCATGTAAGTTGCTGCAATGCATTATGGAGTGCTTCAGCAAAGCTAGCTAGTCTTTAAGTTAACACAGCACTGTCAGTGTCGAAATATACGGTTTAATACATCTCTATCTTCTTACGTTTTCAAATGTTTTATCTATTAGAATTCTTATTTACTAAATACACATCTACTTGCATTTTCATTTTAGTTAGAAACAGAAACCCAGCAACTTACTGGCCAATATTAGCAATTTCGTATCCAGCATCAATTGTGCCCTTGCCAGCCGCTACTGCAGCAGTAAGCATGAGTTTAGGGCGGCCAGTAGATATCCCTTCTGCCTCAAAAGCTTGGACCAGTTCCTGAAGAAAATTGACAGGTTAGAGTGAGATTTGATGATTACTGTCTTAGGTTAGTTCATTGCAGCTTAAAAGACCTGAGATTCTATAATCCTGCCTACCTGGCACAGCAAGGTGAATCTCTGCTTATCTTCAGGGGGGCTGCCTCTGGAACCTGGGTATTCCCAGTCCAGGTCCAGTCCATCGAAGCCATGTGTCCTCAGAAATGAGATGGCTGATTGGATGAACTTTTGACGATTGGCAGGTGTAGACACCATGATGGAGAACCTGAGGTAGACATTTTAAAAGTTGTAGGACTTGGAAAGACCAGGACTGGAATTGCTACGATAAACTGAAGAATACAAATTTATAGATACTCTATGAGCATTCTAGAGGGAAAGATGCAACAAAATACTTACTGTGTTGAGCCAAAATTCCATCCTCCAACAGCCAACAGGGTTTTGAGAGTTGGGTTCCTGCATACATTAAAGAAACATATGATAAATGGTATCTCTCTAACTTCATATCAGCACAAAGCAAAGATAATAACTAGGGCAAAATGCATTTGTTTACTAATCAGTTATTCTTCAGCAACCCCTGTGTCCTCGTACGAACGTGCTCTGCAACATTTGATCAGCTGTTAGTGATACGTACACATTCTTCAAATTGTTGAAGGCTTGGTAGAGCGTCTCATCGTTCCATTCGTATGTGACGAGCTCATTGGCATAGTTAATGATGGAAAAGGCATAAATCAGATGTGTGCAGAGGAAGGGATCCACATTGGCAGGTGTGTACTTTCCAACACCAGGTCTGTACTGGGACCAGTTGGTGAAGTAGCATATCAGTTGATTGGAATATGCTGTAGTACAAAAACATATGTTACTCTTAGAGAAGTACTCCAAAAGAGTATGGTCAAGGGAAATTCCATTGAACAGTATAGATCCTTTGTGACTCACCAAAGTGACACAGCACCAAGCACAAGCCTAGTAAATATGAAGGTTTTGTGTCAGTCAAAATACAATATGCATATTAATTAATCAAACAACAACTAGCTAAGATATGTTGGAATAACATGCTGAAAAAACAAGTAATTTACCTGCTAGAAGGACGAGCCTGGACATTCTGAAGACCACTGTTGTTTTTCAGTTGCAAATGCTCCTGTGAAGAAGATTAAAAAATATTAAACGACTAGATTTTAATAAATTACATTTTAGTCAAACTGAAGGCTGATTTAAGTAAGACTGGTGAACTAGTTCTAAATATATGGAAACAAATTTAGCTTTTGCTCTTCTGAGTATTGAAATATTACCTGTGATACTTTCTGTAGGAAATTCTAAAATACCTTCAGCTCACTGAGCTTAAATAGGCTGTTTTATGTCTTGTCTAATCACGCAAGGCATAGGAAGTTTATTATGTCATCCAGTGATATGGTAGCCCATATAAACTGTGGGTTGATATGTCTCATTGTGATGGCTTGCAAAACACTGGCCTACCTTTGAACTTTTCTGAGATATGAGATTTGAACTTTTTCCTCTATATGAGGAGATTTAACAAATGTGTGCATATAATAAAGTTTATTTTATTTTCGTCTTTTAAATTACAGTTCAATTACATTCTGGCTAGACAATTATCTGTGGTGGGACCATTTTATATTGCACTATCTCAGAAAAACTATTTGCACATTTTTTAACAAATATAATAAGCTATAAAACATGTTTATGTGTCCTAAAAATCCTTATCTTATCAGGAGACCATTGGGATTTCAAACCAAAGGGTATTGTACCTGTTTATCGTTTTTGAAACATTTTTTGAAAACATGTTTTTTATTCTTCCACAGGGTTTATGGGATTTCAGATGTCCTATATTCATGGGGCGAACCACAAATTTGAACATAGATGACAAGATGTTTAAGATAAGAGTAGTCCAAGGCCATCCACTTCGAATGCCCCATAAAATTCGTATACAGTGGTGCTTGAAAGTTTGTGAACCCTTTAGAATTTTCTATATTTCTGCATAAATGTGACCTAAAACATCATCAGATGTTCACACAAGTCCTAAAAGTAGATAAAGAGAACCCAGTTACACAAATGAGACAAAAATATTATACTTGGTCATTTATTTGTTGAGGAAAATGATCCCATATTATATATGAGTGAGTAGCAAAAGTATGTGACCCTCTGCTTTCAGTATCTGGTGTGACCCCCCTGTGCAGCAATAACTGCAGCTAAACGTTTCCTGTAGCTGTTGATCAGTCCTGCACACCGGCTTGGAGGAATTTTAGCCCATTCCTCCGTACAGAACAGCTTCAGCTCTGGGATGTTGGTGGGTTTTCTCACATTAGCTGCTCACTTCAGGTCCTTCCACAACATTTCCATTGGATTAAGGTCAGGACTTTGACTTTGACTATTACACGCCTTGCTCTTGGAGTGATCTTTGATGGTTGATGAGGCCACATCTCTGGGCATTATTTTTAGTTTGAATGCAGTCACTGAAGGTTCTCATGTCATCTATCAGTTTTGGTTGTGTGGCATCCTCAGTCAGCACGGGGAGGGGAGGGGGAGCTAGGGTCCTCCGATGTCGTGGTGTGAGGGTTGGAACTGGTGATGTTAAGAATACAGAGTTTATAAACATAACATAGTCCTGCCAGCTTGCCTAGTGTAGTAGGAGACTCTGGCTGCACCGACTCGGATGTTAGCTTAGCTAGAAATGGGAGAACCAGAAGGTAATACAGCCAAGAGGGATCACATGAGACATAAGCAACCCACCTCCCAACAAACCTGAGTGATCACACATGAGAGGCAAGCAGACGGTAACCCACCATCCCAGATCACCGCAGAACTCTATAACAGGGAACCCCCAGCTCTGCCTTTAGTATAGGCATCTGCATCTGTAAATAAATATCATCTGCATTAGCAGTGGAAATTAATACCATGTTTAAGAATATTTAAGCCCAGCCAGAGTATGTGCTGTGAAAACAGCAGTGGACCCAACACTGACCCCTGAGGGACACCATGCTTCGCCTTTCTGAGCTTGTCGAATGTTGTTTTCACATAAAGAAATTGATAAAGGTCAATAAAGTAGGACTTACACCAATAAAGCGCCAACACTTTTAATAAAAAATATCATGATCTATAACGTCAAATGCTGCACTTAAATCTATAACAGAACAACAGTAGAAGAGACACATTCATTATCTGGTGATATTAATAGGTCTTTAAGTATACTGAGAAATACTGGTTTGGTATTATGATGATGCCTAAATCCTGACTAAGAAGATGTCTACAATAGTGCTGCAGTTGGTAGGTTACTGAATGGGCTGGTTTTTAATTTACTATGTCGCTATTTACATTCTAAAATCCGCATGGTTTGTTGTACTTTGTGAAACAACATGCTAATTGGTGAGCTGTATGCTCAAGCTGATTGGCCTCTGTAGGTGTTTTAATTGTTAAGTCTGGTAGGTTATTATTAAATGCAGCTAAAATAGCAGATAAAATAGTGTGTGATAAGGCAGTGAACGACAATTATTAGTTACAGGTACTTTGTTTATTTGTTTTATTTAGTGTCACATCAGCACCAATGGCTATATTCGTGACAGACACAAGGTTACATCAACACACTAGTCATGGGCCAGTTTAGAGTGACCAACTATGTCCTTATGTCTTCTAATCCATGTCTTTTTATAATGTGGAGGAAACCGGAGAACTGGGAGTAAACCCATATTCCGGACAATCCAATCCTATTAGTTCCCATTTTCCCATTTTGTCCAAATATGTGTTGTATGGTGTTTAAATAAGTTCATCAATTGGTTACAGCTTCATTACTAGGGACCTTCTCAGTCAATAATGGCAAAAACATATATGGGCAGTTCAGATAATCAGATGAGCCCAAAGGATTGAGCACAACGGGAAGCCAGCAATCAATAGGGCTCTCATACTTAAGGTGACTCAGCTAAATGAATGAATAAATCTAACATAGACATTTGCTAAACCCAAAAAGCTTTGTAGGTGTCGCACCACTTTGTGAACTTGCCAGTCCAGCATGGCACTAACCATCTGCAAGTCCACGGATAAACCCTCAGGAGCAATAATGTAGCCTCAGAAGCCAATGGACAATTGGTGAAGCTCACACTTCTCAGCCTTCACGAAGAGGCCCTGTAGGTAGAGGCATGACATAACCTGGTGAACATGCTCCCAGTGCGAGGAGAGGTCAGGAGTGGTGGTCCAGGTGGTTCAGCGCAGGTGCGGGCGAATAGGCCAGTTCACCTGCTGTGAGCTGACAGGGGCACTCCTCGGGGGCGAGGCATGTGCATTGTAGGTCCCTAAGCTGGGGGTCAGATAGGACATGGATGAGAAATTGGAATGTGGGGTGGACTGATCTTTAAGGGCGTTAGGTTTAGGAATGGGAGAATCACTTACCAGAATGCCCAGGTGCACTGGCATGCCCTGTCTCCTAAAATGAACTGAGCAGTGGGAAATGGTGTGTCCCGACTGGCCAGTGTACAGACACACACCCTCTGTCCAATGTCCAAAAATGATCCCCCAAAGTGAGGCATGCCAAATCCACTTCCATGGCTTCGGGAGCCACCTCGAGCTCAGGCTAGCAAGGTTCAAAATTCGAAGGCATAATGGGGCACTGAGCATGAACCCTGATGTAGCACTAATAGCTGAGTGGAACTGGCAATGCATTGGTGGAGAATGTACTTGGTCGGAGATGACAAATTAATTGCCATTAAAACTGGAAGCTGTGGCAGGGGTCCAGGTCACCGTAATGAAGTTCAGGATCCATCATGGGGGGTGCTTGGAACCAGAGACCCTGGGGTCAAATGGGGTGGTCCACGAAGATGAGGCATAAAATCGAGAGGAAGGAACAGGTGAGGTTGTGTCAGAGACATTACTATCTAGAGCCTTGAGAGAGAGAGCCATCTGGTGGCAGTAACAACTAAGTCATTGACCTGCTGAGCCAATTGACGATAATTATCAATCACAGACATCAAAACGGTCATGCTAACCCTTGGTGACTGAGTGTGCTCCAAGGAGGATCTCATTTCGCTTTGCAGATCACCACCAGTTATGCACCAGGGGTCCATAACTGGTGGGATCTTGCTGTCAGGGAACATGGGAAATAGATAAGAAGGCAAACAGATATTTATTTAAACTTAGACAGAGTTCAGGAAGGTAAAGAGAGTGGGAGAGAGACTGTAGCAACCAACCAGCTCCTGCACAGACTCTCATCCTTCACAGTACCATACTGTATATCGGCGTCTGTATATAACCAGTACACCTGTGCTGGTTCCAGTTTTGTTGTCCACCATCCAGACACAGTTAGCACCTTCACTACACACCTCTGTTTCTGCTTGGAGGGGCACTAAAAGATCAGCGATGCGTGCAGGACATCCTGCAGCCACATATTGGTGGCAGACTGCAACAATTCCTTCCTGCAAGTCACCAGGTTTATCTCCATTTAAGCAATTATGGGACCAGCTGGAACAGCAGCTTCGGCAACCTATGAATGTGTAGACTCAGCTGTGGGCAAATGTGTCCTAGAGGCATGTCTAGCAGTCAACCATGTTTCACCAAGAGGTACACTATGCAAAAGTAGCCTCTGAGAGGCTTTTATAGAGAAGCAGGGGAAGCACTTTTATGGCCTTTTGTGGCAAGACCCAGTGTCTAATCAGACCACACTTGTAATCATTAACATAACTGCATGCCAAGTTTTGCAGCGACCCGACATTTCTATCTGGGTGCTTTTTTGTCATTGAGTCTACAATATGTTGTGCCTTGCTATATGTATATGTTATGTATATGCGCCATTAAGACTATCCTTGTTCTATTCAATGCAGTCAATAGTACTGAATTACACAATCATTAAATAGCATATCTAAAGTCATTTAATACCAGGCATAGTTATTATCATTATACGGATACAGAGTTACCTTTACAAACTTCTACAATGCTCCTGTCCTAGAAAACCTACACATGTGAGTTTTTTTTTTTTTTCTTAAAGAAAATCTACTGCCTTACATTTCAGACCAATACAAGGCATTGCCACATTAGTATAGATTTGCAGTCCTGCTGAGTTCCATTATGCTTAAGTCCCTTGTGGCCACCTTCTGGAGAACACTGAAAGAGAATGGGACTATTCCAATGGGGCGGTAGAATCCTGGGTTGAATGGTGCAGGTGACAAATGACGATGAAATCAATGCCATGCCTTATCTAGGATATATTTCCATCTAAATGTTATTCAGGAATATGCTCAGTTCCGTATGTATGACTGATGGGATGTGAGTAAAAAAACTGATTGCGACCACGGACACTACAGATGCATATGTCCACGTTCATACTCCTTGGGGCACAGACGTTTGCTCAGCCCTCCTATCAGTGGAATGACTTATCAGTTCAAGGTTGTTCCCTTTTGGTTGGCTTTTGCACCTTTGGCGATCACAAAGTGTTACGTGGACGCTGTTAGCAGCAGGTATTTGTGAACTTAAATGTAGTAGTAAGACTGAAGGTCAATCACTACAATTCAATGAGTAACAGGTTTGAAACAAACAAACATTTAATTCTGTACAGACTCAATATTGTGTTCTTACAACCCAAGTGCTTTGTGATGACCTTGATGGAGTCTCATCACCAATAATAACATAAACCACACTGCTTTTAACTTTAGATTGTAACCTCTAAGTTGTAAACTCGGGAGTGTTCCGTAAGTACATCCTAAAGCACAGAACACAGGACCACACCAAACAATGCATGTATGGTGGAATTAGTTTGAAACGCATTAATACGCACTAATTCTGGACCCATGTCAAAATAATAGACCTACTGACATGATCAAGCTACGGAACACCAAGCATTGTGGAAAGACACACAAATAGTAACTCTCACCTAAAACAGTCAAAATAAACCCCAACACGGCCTCATCAACAACACATCACCTGGGTAACACAGACAACATCACACAAAAACATCTTCAAAGTGTCTAACCCTAGACAATACATCATGCCAGAATTGCTGTGTACAAGTGTGTAATAAAACTCTGGGAAATTATACAGACAAAGCACATGATTGTTCATGACTGATAGTTTCCTATTAGGTATGAGAGAGCTCTCCTATTACTACTCTGTCCTGAATGAATAATAAGTCGCACCAGTAATCGAACATCACTTAGATCTTCAAAACACAAAGGTGTACAATTTAGCTAGGTCGAACTATAAAAGAAAATGCTTGTGTTAACATCGTTATACATATTCATTTTAAATTTTTCCTTTGAATGTTTCTTACAGATAATTGCATAAGGGTCAGTGCTTTGAATACAGAATTGTATGCTGCCTACCAACATGCATAGACTGCTGTCAGAGGAATTGCACTTACGCCCTCTCTCACATCTCTCGCACACAGTGGACACTAATACATAAGACTAATAAGTCAAGTCAAGTCAGATCTATTTCTATAGCGCTTTTTACAATGGAGCATTGTCTCAAAGCAACTTTACAAGTTTAGATTATCTCCTAATAACTACGTCCAATCCCAAATTGAGCAAGCCTAGGGCGACAGTGGCAAGGAAAAACTCCCTGAGTGTTATGAGGAAGAAACCTTGGGAGGACCAAGACTCAAAAAGGGACCCAACCTCCTTGGGCGGATAATAAATAAGTCTAAACTGAAGTAAGCATGCCCTCATCTTAGCTGGCTACCTGCATCCTGGCACTTCCTTAATACCTTACATACCCTAATTTGAATAACCTTATAGAGCTAGGTTTTGGATTAGATTAGATTATGTCTTCCTTAATGCATGTGTGTTATAAATTAAGGGAGGAAACAAAGAAATATACATATGGAATAGGCACACATTTGAGCACCTTTTCAGATCATCCACTAGAGTTCACTCAAAACTAAAAACTGACTTGTTAAGAGTTTGTTCAAATGTGTATAAACGTGTCACTGCAGGTTTTGCATAAACAAGTAATAGAACCATGGCAACACAAACATTTAGTCTTATTTTTTATTTTATGTTTCTTATAGTTGTATATAGTTTTACACATTTATTACAGCTACATCAAATTCTTCTTCTTCTTCTCCTTGTTTTTATTATCTGCTACTTTCTCTAGAACAATTTTCATCCTATTCTTTAATATTTACACTCGGTAACCCACGCTTTGACACGAGACCATTGTTTCAGTAAAGCACCTTGTCTTGAGCTACTTTTTGAAAAATCACTGTGCTCGTTGCACCTAAATCGATAATGCTACATAATAATATACATGATAAATGTTATTTGTTTGTTTGTGTCGTGAATTAATTCTTAACATATATCTGTAATCTTTACATATTTAGGCCATTCACTAACTTTTAGGACAGTACGGCACACCAGGGATTCGTGAAGGAAATTTTTCCCCCGTGAGGTCAAAGCAATTAAATTTATAGTATGTTTTATGATATATTCTAATCAGTGTTTTGAAATAGTTCCACTTAAATAAATAGATAGTGCATTATAAAGAGTACAGGGGTGTACTTTTCCTGAGCTTAGTCACAATCAGTGTTTTATATAAAGGTCCTACATTTTTATGTACCACTTATGTACGGAGTTTTTATTTTACCCTTGTTGTTTACAAACAGTAGATTGTTGACATATGTACATACATTACATACATCTCAAAGTCACGGTAAAATGCTGTAATCTGATAAACTGCAGTATAAAATACAATGGATATTAAACATTTATGAATGAAGTTTATTTCTAAACCATGGCCACAAGAAAACAAAAATCCTTCCCAGCTCAGAGATCGAGGACTAGATGTCAGTTTTTATGGCTGAAAATGAGTCCAAAGCTAATGTTACATTTGCTATGCTTGTTAAATAGGTAAGTGCTCCTAAATGTTCTGAAATATGAGGAATAAAAGTGGTTGAAAATAATAAAAATGGTCAGCCACAGATTTGAAAGACAAAAAGCCACAGCCACAGAAAGACAAAACAAAGCAATAAGTGAACGTGTATTATGTCAATTTGATAATAAATAGTGTTCTTTTTTAAGTAAGGTTAAAGGTGTGGGCACTGATACAGCGGATCTTCTAGCTGATTTAGAGGTAATTGTTTTCAAGAAAGAGTGTCCAGCGCCTGACTCGGAATTTTTTTCGGTTTGGCACGCTTTGATCCTCTCACCTGCCTAGAGATGTTGGTACGGTATAGCAAGGGCAGACAAAATGCAGGTTCCAGTTAAAAACTAAAACAGTTTATTAACACAAGGTCCCTCGAACAAAACAAAACCAGGAAAATGGACACCAATACTAGTAACTACAACAAAGGTAATCCTAATAACAACAACAACGTGATAGTAATGTTAATAACGATACTAACAACAACAGCAACAACAAAATATAATAAAAAAGTGACAATAACGAAATAACACCAGAACTACTACAACCAAAGAGGAAAATACTGAACCCAGAGGAACACAGTGAACCAAAACACTGAGGGGTCAAGGGAAATGCAGAGGCCGACCGCGAGGGACAGGCTGACACTGGCCGCGAGGAAACAAGTGTCGCCGGCCGCGAGGGAAATAGCTAACGTAAAGGCTGTGGGGCTAACGAGCTAGCTAGCGAGGAGCTATGGAGGGAAAGCGTGAAGCTAACTAGCTAGTGTGGAGCTACGGAGGCCTGGCGTGAAGCTCCGGAGGGTTAACGTCACACTAATGAGCTAAGAGGGTATGTGAAGCTAGCGAGCTAGCGTGAAGCTACGGAGGTTATATGAAGCTAACGAGCTAGCCTGGAGCTATGGAGGCTTGTCGTGAAGCTACGGAAGGTTAGCGTGAAGCTACGGAGAAATAATAACAGAACTCTGAAGGCTAACGGCATGGCATGGCTAGGCTGAACAACATGACTGAGCAGGGCAACGAGGCATGGCTTGACAAGGCTAGGTTCAAGACAAAAGGCTGGCAAGGCAAGGCTAAATACAAGACATGGCCTGGCTAGGCTACATAACAAAACAAGAAGGGCTACCAATCTGAGGCAGACGAGACTGCTACCAAAATAAAATGCGGACGCAGCCGCGGGAACAGAAAAACAAGGCCGCAAACCGGGTAGGGTGGACAAGGCCACAAACTAGGAAGTCCAGGTGTGGACAAGCCGCAACCAAAGGCAGTCTGCCGGGTGAAACCGCAACAAACGATACTCCAGTGGAAAGGACCGCAACAAAAGATAATCCAAGCTTGGCTTGGCTTGGCGTGGCATCAGAAAACCCAAATACGCACGCTGCCGCTCGACCGGAGTCAAGAAAATGCTACCGCAACGCAACTGAGAAAACACGGAGCATATGTAGCAAATCCCCAGTTGCGTGCGGTTAGCAATTAGCCCCAAAAACAAAATCAGAGTCAGAGTCTTTAAACAAGAACCCAGTCTCATGGTAGGATCTGTGGCCATATTAATGCCACAGGGGATTGTGGGAGATGTAGTCTGAGTCTCCTGGTTTTGCCACGGTTGGGAGAGCAGTAACTCTCATGCCACTCACTAGAGCGATCTGGATTCAATCCCCATCACCTGTTCCATAAGTGGGTACCATTATTCCCTTTTTCTTTTATGTTTACACGCACTTCACTCCCATATATACAGTATCTCACAAAAGTGAGTACACCCCTCACATTTCTGCAAATATTTTGTTATATCTTTTCAAGGGACAACAGTATAGAAATGAAACTTGGATATAACTTAGACTACAGTAGTCAGTGTACAGTTTGTATATCAATATAGATCTACTGTCTTCTGAAAATAACCTCAAGACACAGCCATTAATGTCCAAATAGCTGCAACACAAGTGAGTACACCTCACAGTGAACATGTCCAAATTGTGCCCATAGTGTCAATATTTTGTGTGACCACCATTATTATCTAGCACTGCCTTAGTGCCTGGACATGGAATTCACCAGAGCTGCACAGGTTGCTACTGGAATCCTCTTCGACTCCTCCATGATGACATAATGGAGCTGTTGGATGTTAGACACATTGTGCTGCTCCATTTTCCGCTTGAGGATGCCCCACAGGTGCTCAATTGGGTTTCGGTCTGGAGACATACTTGGCCAGTCCATCACCTTTACCTTCAGCTTCCTCAGCAAGGCAGTAGTCGTATTGGAGGTGTGTTTGGGGTCGTTATCATGTTGGAAAACTGCCATGCGGCCCAGTTTCTGAAGGGAGGGGATCATGCTCTACTTTGTAATGTCACAGTACATGTTGGAATTCATATATCCCTCAGTGAACCGCAGCTTCCCAGTGCCGGCAGCACTCATGCAGTCCCAGACCATGATGGTACCACCACCATGCTTGACTGTAGGCAAGACCCAGATATCTTGGTACTCGTCACCAGGGTGGCATCACACACTCATGCATCTCTTTTTTGAAGCCAAACTCTGGATATGACGCTGAACATGTGGACTCAACTTGTTTGGTCGACCCTGGCGAGGCCTGTTCCGAATGGAACCCGTCCTGGAAAACCATTGTATGACCTTGGCCTTGTCCTTTCTGTAGCTCAGTTTCAGGGTCTTAGCAATCTTCTCATAGCCTAGGTCATCTTTGCGGAGAGCAACGATTCTATTTCTCACATCCTCAGAGAGTTCTTTGCCATGAGGTGCCATGTTGAATAACCAGTGTCCAGTACCCAAAGCACCAAATTTACCAGTCCTGCTCCCCATTCACACCTGGAACCTTGTAACTTGACACCAGGAAGGTACAACGACACAATTGGGCACAATTTGGACATGTTCACTGTGAGGTGTACTCACTTGTGTTGCAGCTATTTGGACATTGATGGCTGTGTGTTGAGTTATTTTAGAAGACAGTAAATCTATACTGCTATACAAGCCATACACTGACTACTCTAAGCTATATCCAAGTTTCATTTATGTACTGTTGTCCCATGAAAAGATATAACAACATATTTAAAGAAATGTGAGGGGTGTACTCAGTTTGGGATGCTGTATATACATATACAGTTATCCTAAGCACACCTACAGGTCAACCAAAGCTTGGCTGAGAAAAAGATCCTGGAATGTTCTGGAGTGGCCTTCTCAGTCATCAGATCTAAACCCGATTGAAAATCTTGCTGCAGGACGGAAGCCATCAACCATCACTGAACTAGAGGCTTTTGCACGTGAAGAATGAGAGGTGTAAGAAGCTTGTTAGTACTTACCGAAAACGTTTGTTGGAAGTTATAAACGCTAAAGGATGCTCCACAAGGTATTAAAGCAGGGGGTTGAATAATAGTGCACATGCACATGTGGTAAAAGAGTTACAATTTTCATTTGAACTTCAAAGTTAAAGCAACTTTCGTCGTCAAAATAAGTCACATATGTATTAATAAATACTGTTTGTTCTTTAATGAGGTTTTTGGTCATTATCTTTCATCCACATCTCTATAATGTCTTTGGAGTTGGGGGGACTGAATATTTGTGAATGCAACTGTATCTATCTATACATATGTATATAAAATTCTATTTTATGAAGTGCTAACAGTCCCAAAAGCATCCCTAATCTCTCCTTAACCCCAATACCAAGACTTATATACACCAGTTTCCTGCGCTTGGGTCCAAAATCTCCAGTTAACCACTTGAACCCTAACAGAAACTTTGTGATTTAATATAGAATTAAGGCTGAGAAACAAAAGGAAAATGTTAAAGAGGACAAAATATCACAAATATTGAATGACTCAAGAAAATTCTTGTGGGAAGAGTTATACCAAATTCCTATGAGCTCCAAACCTCGGGTGTAACAGTATCACATTAGGTTGGAGGGATGAGACAGACAGTGGCAAGATCCAAATACAAAGTGATAATCTGTTAACGGAGGCAAATACTCAAAATTGAGGCTACTACATAAGTAAGAGATAAACAATGGGGCAAAAAAGTATTTAGTCAGTCACAGATTGTGTACGTTCTCCTACTTAGAAAGATGAGAGAGGTCTGTAATTTTCATCATAGCTACACTTCAACTATGAGAGACAAAATGAGGAAAAAAATCCAGGAAACCACATTGTAGGATTTTTTATGAATTTAATTGTAAATCATGGTGGAAAATAAGTATTTGGTCACCCACAAACAAGCAAGATTTCTGGCTCTCACAGACCTGTAACAACTTTTTTAAGAAGCTCTTCTGTCCTCCACTCATAACTGTATTAATGGAATCTGTTTGACCTTATTATCTGTATAAAAGACACCTGTCCACAGCCTCAAACAGTCAGACTCCAAACTCAACCATGGCCAAGACCAAAGAGCTGTCGAAGGACATCAGGAAGAAAATTGTAGACCTGCACCAGGCTGGGAAGAGCCTGGACTCTACAATAGGCAAGCAGTTGGGTGTGAATAAATAACTGTGGGAGCATTGTAAGACATACAAGGGGACCACTGATGATCGACTCCCTCAGTCTGGGGCACCCACGAAGATCTCATCCCGTTGGAGGACAAAATGATCACGGAGAACGGTGAGCAAAAATCCCAAAAACTACAACGGAGAGGACCTGATGATATGACCCTGCAGAGAGCTGGGACCAAAGTACCAAAGAAACCAGTGGGGCTACCATCAGTAACACACTACGGGATGGACTGATCCGTGTTAAGGGAAGACTGAACGGGGCCATGTATCGTGAGATTTAGCCAAAAACCTCCTTCCATCAGTGAGAGCATTGAAGATTGGAACGTGGCTGGGGCTTCCACATTGACAATGATCCAAACACACCGCTAGGGCAACGAAGTAGTGGCCCACCTATAAAATCATTTTTCACAAGTCAAAGGAGTGAACTAGCCAGTCCTCCTCGGACCTCATCCCATAAAAATTTGTGGAGGGAGTTGAAAGTCCGTGTTGCCCCAAAACATCACTGCTCTAGAGGAGATCTGCATGGAGGAATGGGCCAAAATACCAGCTACGGTGTGTGCCAACCTGGTGAAGACTTTTGACCTCTGTCAAGAAACGTTTGACCTCTGTCATTGCCAACAAAGATTATGTTACAAAGGCTTAATTTGAACTTTTGTTATTGACCAAATACTTATTTTCCATCATCATTTACAATTAAATTCTTTAAAATCCTACAATGTGATTTCCTGGATTTTTTTTCTCATTTTGTCTCCTATAGTTGAAGTGTAGCTATGATGAAAATTACAGACCTCTCTCATCCTTGTAAGTAAGAAACTGGAAAAGCTGAAAGTTGAAGTAATCTGACAGAAACTAATATTTAAGAGAGTTTGAGAACCCTTGTATGGTCTCAGCCTCAGTTTATTGATTTATTTCCTTTACTTCCCATTTTGTTGAGTCCTATATTCCCAGTTTTGTGGACTCTATTTCGTATGGCTCCCATAGCTTGAGTAGATCAAACTTCACTCTCAGTGATAGTTTGAGTGCACAGCATGCAAAAATACACGACTAATCTCAAGATCATATAGTATTTACATTGTTCATATGTAAGTATTCACAATTAATCTTCCACTTTGGGACCTTCCCTTGCTCTCCATCTTGAGTCTTCCTCTTGTTACAACACATAGGCTCAAGTCAAACATGAAACATGACATGAAACAAGCACAAGCAGGGAACTGAGACGACATGAACAGGAGAGGAGCACACAGAATGGAAACACAGATAACCAAATGTATATATACAGTGGGGCAAAAAAGTATTTAGTCAGCCACAGGTTGTGCAAGTTCTCCTACTTAGAAAGATGAGAGAGGTCTGTAATTTCCATCATAGCTACACTTCAACTATGAGAGACAAAATGAGAAAAAAATCCAGAAAATCAATTGTAGGATTTTTAAAGAATTTAATGTGTAAATTTATGGTGGAAAATAAGTATTTGGTCAATAACAAGAGTTCAACTCAATACTTTGTAACATAACCTTTGTTGGCAATGACAGAGGTCAAACGTTTCCTGTAAGTCTTCACCAGGTTGGCACACACTGTAGCTGGTATTTTGGCCCATTCCGCCATGCAGATCTCCTCTAGAGCAGTGATGTTTTTGGGGCAACACGGACTTTCAACTCCCCCCACAAATTGTCTATGGGGTTGAGGTCTGGAGACTGGCTAGGCCACTCCAGGACCTTGAAATGCTTGTTTACAGAGCCGTGTTGGGATCATTGTCATGCTGATGGAAGGAAGACCCAGCACATGTTCCATCTTCAATGCTCTGTCATGATGGAAGCAGGTTTTGGCTTAAAAATCGTCACGATACATGGCCCTGTTCATTCTTCCATTAAACACGGATCATTCGCTCCTGTCCCTTTGCCTTTGCAAAAAAACAGCCCCAAAGCATGATGTTTCCACCCCCATGGCTTCACAGTTAGGTATGGGTGTTGCTTGGGACTACAACTCAGAGCATGGTGCACTTCTTCCTCCTCCAGACATGGCGAGGTTGAGTTTTTTCCCAAAAAGTCTATTTTGGTTTCATCTGACCAACATGATATTTCTCCCACATCCTCTTCTAGGATAATCCATATGCTCTCTGGCAAACTTCAGGAGGGGGCCTGGGAACATGTACTGGCTACGCCAAGCGCGGGGGCACGCCTGGCACTGCAGGATCTGAGTCCCTCTCGGCGTAGTGTGTTTAACTGATGGTAGCACTTGTTTACTTTGGTCCCAGCTCTCTGCAGGTCATTCATCAGGTCCACCCGTGTAGTTCTGGGATTGTTTGCTCATTGTTCTCAGGATCATTTTTGACCCCACGGGATGAGATCTTGCATGGAGGGCCCCAGATCGAGGGAGATTATCAATGGTCTTGTAGTTCTTCCATTTTCTTACAATTGCCCCCAAGCTGATTTACTCACACCAACCTGCTTGCCTATTGTAGATTCACTCTTCCCAGCCTGCTGCAGGTCTACAGTTTTCTTCCTGGTGTCCTTCGACAGCTCTTTGGTCTTGGCCATGGTTGGGGTTTGGAGTCTGACTGTTTGAGGCTGTGGACAGGTGTCTTTTATACAGATAACGAGGTCAAATATGTTCCATTAATACAGGTAACCAGTGGAGGGCAGAAGAGCTTATTGACCAAATACTTATTTTCCACCTTGATTTACAATTAAATTCTTTCAAAATCCTACCATGTGATTTCCTGGATTTTTTTTTCTCATTTTGTCTCTCATAGCTGAAGTGTAGCTATGATGAAAATTACAGACCTCGCTCATCTTTCTAAGTAGGAGAACTTGCACAATCAGTGACTGACTAAATACTTTTTTGCCCCACTGTATACATAAACTAAGGAGGTGTACAGCGAGGAACACTGGAACTGGAACTGGAACTGCATTTTATTTCAAAGAATCACACTACCTGCATTTAATTTCTCAATCTGTGGAATGGTCTTGTTGTTAAATTTGGTGAACTAGCACTCCGATTGGGTAGGACTTCAGGCAGCTGCAAGAAGGCCTTACAGGTCCATTTAAGGGTCAACATAATTAGGAAGTGACAGCCGAATTAATCAGTCATGTTTTGCTTTCTAATTGTTGAGACTGCCTTGAGAAAAAAATATCACTCAAGTCCTAGGCATATGTATGTACAAATTAGAAACACAACAAGATTCCATTGATCTGAATAGAGAAAACACTTATGGTACTCAAAAGACAAACTTTATGATGCTATTGATTTAATTCACAACAAAACATTGAAGAATGGACTGTTTTTAAGCAAAAAAGCTAAGTGGCCTACCACAATTTTGTGTCTTTACTGTTTATGTTATGGGAGTAATGCAGAGTCATCATGACACAGTTGATGCTGATTAAAGCAGGGATCAGTTTGTTTGGAAGTGAAAAAGCAGTTTATTCCGCGTTTTAATTCACTGCTTGATGAGGCTGTTGATATTTGTTCTTGGGACTGGCTGTATTTAACATTACATTTATGTGCCTCAATGTATTTTTTTATTGTTATTTATTTTTGCATTTATAGCTCAAGCTGGAGACCTAGCACAAATAGTCACCGTTTGCCCTTGGGTGCATTTATACATGTATACCAATAACCCGACTATGATCAGGGTTTTCAGACTGGGCGTGTGCACGAGTGTTGTCCCACGTTTTTTCCATTGACTTTAGGTTTTTTTTTCTCAGTGGACCTGCCAACCCCAGAATTAAACAAGCCACGGAATTAAAGGCAGCGAAACGGCTGTGGAACACTTTGGGGAGACTATGAAAAGCAGTATATTAGAGAAAATGATAATTTCATAATAAAGTTTAAAGTTTGTGTTACAAATGTCTATGATATTATTGGAAGGTTGCAAAGCAGAAATCCGATTACTGCCTGAGTCAGGTAAACTCGGAGGTTTCCCATTAACTGATTGATTGGCTTACTGACAAAATCTGCTTTTCTGCAGTTATCAGATTATTAAGTGCATGTAACATCACTCACTGCGAAGCTGGCTGCAATTAGGCTGGAGCCAGATGTGAGGGGAAAAATACACTCAAAATTTGTTTGGAGAGTGAAGGGGTCCAAAAGCGACTGCCATGCCCACTTCACTCTGCCATACAGAAGGTGTGGTCTGAAATACAGAAAAACTCAACACAGCTCTGTGAGCATTTCATTATTAATCAATTTATGCTCATTTATTTAATTAGGTTAGAACGTTTGCTTAGACGTTTGTGGCCCCTCTAGAATGATCCATATTTCTGCATGTATACAGTGCCTTGCAAAAGTATTCAGCCCCCTTGAACTTTTCAACCTTTTGCCACATTTCAGGCTTCAAACATAAAGATATGAAATTGTAATTTTTTGTGAAGAATCAACAACAAGTGGGACACAATCATGAAGTGGGACAAAATTTATTGGATATTTTAAACTTTTTTTAGAAATAAAAAACTGAAAAGTGGGGCGTGCAAAATTATCCGGCCCCCTTGCATTAATACTTTGTAGCGCCACCTTTTGCTGCGATTACAGCTGCAAGTCGCTTGGGGTATGTCTCTATCAGTTTTGCACATCGAGAGAATGACATTTTTGCCCATTCTTCAAAACAGCTGGAGCTGAGTGAGGTTGGATGGAGAGCGTTTGTGAACAGCAGTTTTCAGCTCTTTCCACAGATTCTCGATTGGACTCAGGTCTGGACTTTGACTTGGCCATTCTAACACCTGGATACGTTTATTTGTGAACCACTCCATTGTAGATTTTTGCTTTATGTTTTGGATCTTTGTCTTGTTGGAAGATAAATCTCCGTCCCAGTCTCAGGTCTTTTGCAGACTCCAAACAGGTCTTTTCCCAGACCTGTATTTGGCTCCATCCATCTTCCCATCAGTTTTAAACCAGCTTCCCTGTCCCTGCTGAAGAAAAAGAAAAAGCAGGCCCAAACCACGATGCTGCCACCACCATGTTTGACAGTGGGGATGGTGCGTTCAGGGTGATGAGAGTGTGTTGCTTTTACGCCAAACATAACGTTTTGCACTGTGGCCAAAAAGTTCGTCTGATCAGAGCACCTGTTTGGTGTGTCTCCCAGGTGTTGTCTCCCAGGTTTGAGAATGGCTTTTCGTCTTGGCCACTCTTCCATAAAGGCCAGTTGTGCAGTGTACGACTGATTGTTGTCCTATGGACAGAGTCTCCCACCTCAGCTGTAGATCTCTGCAGTTCATCCAGTGTGTTTCATGGGCCCCTTGGCTGCATCTCTGATCAGTCTTCTCCTTGTTTGAGCTGAAAGTTTAGAGGGACGGCCGGGTCTTGGTAGATTTGCAGTGGTCTGATACTCCTTCCATTTCAATATGATCACTTGCACAGTGCTCCTTGAGATGTTTAAAGCTTGGGAAAAATCTTTTTGTATCCAAATCTGGCTTTTAAACTTCTCCACAACAGTATCTCGGACCTGCCTGGTGTGTTCCTTGGTCTTCATGATGCTCTCTGCGCTTTAAACAGAACTCTGAGACTATCACAGAGCATGTGCATTTGTACGGAGACTTGATTACACACAGGTGGGTTCTATTTATCATCATCAGTCATTTAGGTCAACATTGGATCATTCAGAGATCCTCACTGAACTTCTGGAGTGAGTTTGCTGCACTGAAAGTAAAGGGGCCGAATAATTTTGCACGCCCCACTTTTCAGTTTTTTATTTCTAAAAAAAGTTTAAGATATCCAATAAATTTCGTTCCACTTCACGATTGTCTCCCACTTGTTGTTGATTCTTCACAAAAAAATTACAATTTCATATCTTTATGTTTGAAGCCTGAAATGTGGCAAAATGTTGAAAAGTTCAAGGGGGCTGAATACTTTTGCAAGGCACTGTATGACCTAACCATGATTATACCCCATTTCATACAAGTCCTAAAAGTAAGAGACATTAGACAAATGCTAAATAAAGTACTCGGTCATGTATCTATTTATTGAGGAAATGATCCAGTGGTAGTGTATGTGAATGTTTTCAGTATCTGGTGTGACCCTTATGCAGCAATAACAATTTATCATTGGCTTGATGGATGTTTAGCCAATTTGTTTGTACAGAACAGCTTCAACTCATGCGCATAGGTGGATTTCCTTACATGAACTGCTGGCAAAATGTCCTTCCACAGCATTTCTGTTGGATTAAGGTTGTTATGGCCCATGCTGCAGATTGTTGTGTTTTTGTCTCTCTCAGTGCATGAGCATGCCAAGCGAACCTCAGAATGTTGGAGGTCACTGATATCTGTGTTTTGAGCCTGCATGTGAAAGTGGTGGCTAGCTTTGTTGCTTGTGCTTCATACCCACTTTGATACTTGTTTTTCTACTTTTCTGGATACTCGTTTTGATGTTCATTTGGAGGCTGGTTTACTTTGATGTGTCTGCCAGGTGCAGTTCATCAAGATTAAGTCCAGGGTGTTAATGCTGAATGAGCAAACACACCTGACCGTGCCGTGGCTTCTGGGCGATGAAATCCACAGTGCTGCCTTCTTAAACTGTGCAGAGTCCCTCTGCCACCCTCTGGTGGTGCCTGCAGATGCCGCTGACACCCTGACACTAACAGCCTTCTTAACTCCACCTGCTGCCTGATGGTGCTCTATTACTCAAAGTGTCACGTCACAGACACAGCTGACTTTTCCTTGGCGTGTGCTCCGTTGTAGCTCAAAAATGCTTGTCATTGTGGATCTAGTTCTTGTCTAGTTTATAAAGGATATATTCTAGCCCTGTAGTTAACTTGTGACATTAACCATGTAACGCAGCTTCTCGTTACATTTCAAATATAGTAGGTATGCTGTAGCTCCATTGAAGCTTTTCATTTTTGGGGACAGGATTTTTTTTCTCTTTTCTGCCAGTTTGGTCTACCTAATTCCCCAGTCTCATGACATCTCCATGCTGCATTCTTGACACTTCCACCATGGAAGTGTTCGAATTACACTGCTTCTCCAACCGCGTACGCTTTTTACATTTTTACCTTGATGAACTAAGAGTGTGCATTAGGTGAGTGTATTAATCAAAACACAATATTTACCCCAATAGTTGAAAAACTACAGCAGAAATCATACTTATAAAAATCAAAGATTTTTGCCAAAATGCTGCACCTATCTGTGGTTCAAAGTAATGTAACATAAATTACAACAGAAGAAAAAAAAATCGTTTTTAACATTCTTTGTGTGAGATGAAGACAAATGTATCACTATGAGTTTTTTTAGGTACATCTAGTACCCCTGTTTTGCCTTCAGAATTGTTATTCTTTGAACAATTAATTGTTCATGCCATAAATTCAACAAGGTGCTGGAAACATTCCTCAGAGACCAAATAGATTTTGGTCTATCTTATCACGATAGCATCATGAAATCGCTGCAGATTTGTCTGCATGCCTTCCAGGTGCCCTATTGGACTGAGATCTGGCGACTGTAGAGGGCGTTTGAGTACCGTGAACTCAGTGACATGTTCAAGAAACCAGTTTGAGATGATTTGAGTTTTGTGACATGGAGCATTACCCAGCTGGAAGTAACCATTACTGTGCTTATAAAGGGATGGAAATGGTCAGCAAACATACTCAGGTAGCCTGTGGCATTTAAACAATGCTCAGTTGGCATTAAGGGGCACAAAGTTTGCCAATACATTATCCCCCACACCATGACATCACCCCCAGCCTGAACTGTCGATACAAGGCAAGATGGATTCATGATTTCATGTTGTTTATGTCAAATTCTGACCCTACCATCTTGAAACCGATCAAGGTTTACTCATCAGATCACTATATATCAAGGTTTCCAAGGTTCTGTTGTCCAATTTTGATGATCCTATGCAAATTGTAGCCTCAGTCTGGCCATTCTCCTCTGACCTTTGGCGTCACCAAGGCATTTTCATTTAAAAACTGCTGCTCACTGGATATTATTCAGAACATTCTCTGTAAACCCTAGAGATGGCGCTGTGTGTGAAAATCCCAGGAGATCAGCAGTTTCTGAAATACTCTGACCAGCCCATCTAGCAGCAACTGTACCATGTTTAAAGTCTCTTAAATCACCTTTCTTCCCCATTCCGATGCTCAGTTTCAACTTCAGCAGGCCGTCTTGACCATGTCACCTAAATGCACTGACTTTGTGCCATGTGATTGGCTGATTACGTATGTGCAACAATGAGCAGTTGAGCAGGTATATCTAATTGAGTGACAGGTGAGTATAGGTTGCACCCCTTGTGTTGTGTTATGGCAAATGCAGGTGTCTGTTGAAAAGGAACCTCTTTTAGGTGAAGAGGTGACCATTTTATTTACTATGAGAATGGAAAGCAGGGTTAGGGTTAGCATGTTTTGTTATATCTTAACATTATTATTATGGAGATAATTACTTTGGATACTTTTAATCATACTTTGTAGTCAAAAGGTAAATAAAAACCAGACAAATCAAATCCTTTGCTACATTTAATCTAATATGGCTCATTAACATGCAAACATATTTGCTGCAATGGGAAACAGAGATCTACCCTATCTGATGCACTTTATGGATCAAATTTCAAGCTTTCACTGAAGTAAAGTGTTGCTAGCTTTGTTGTATTTTGTAATGGCGTTTATGTCTTTGAAGAGTAAAACTTATGGAATAAAACGTTCATAAAAAGGTAATACAAAGAAGATAATAAAACAAATTTGATCATAAAAAGCTTAAATGTAACAAAGTTCAAAACCTGTGACACAAGGTAGTCATACAAGATTAATCTCTTTCGTGGGCTTCCTGTTCCGTTCATATAGATTGGAGTTGTATGCATTTAAGCACTTCAATTCAGTCTTTTCCTTACAACATAAAGAAATGCTCACAAATAGACTTTAGTTTTACTGACTGAAAAGCTATATTTTCTGTAGAGAAGCGAATAGTCTTCTAGGTTCTTGTTGGCCAGTCACAGCATTTGCAGGCATCAACAAAGACCAGGCCTGGTTGGCAATGCAGCAAGTAGGTGTTTCCACGGTAGCACTGGAAATAGGTGGTCTCATCTTCAGGGTTTGGGTACAGACCATCAGGTTTTCCAACGCAAAAGTTCATGATAGGATCTGGGGTGGTAACTGGAGGGCGAGTGGTTGTTGGTTTGGGTGGAAAACCTACAAGAAGTGGTTCACATTGTTATATTTTGTACTTAATGTGGAGCAACGCAAAAGAAACCTTTTTAAGTTGATATGTGCTGCAAAAGTAAAAAGGTTGGGACCTTCATCTTCAGTGTGTATTAGACATGGATTGCTTCAATTTAAAATATTGCATAGATTATATTTTTCTAAACTACAGCTCCACCAGACCCAACCCCAACTTTAACCATTTTTTGAGTTATAATCCCAAAACAATTTGTCATACACAGTACTCTCATTTGGAGCACTATTAGCAAGAAGATCACCAATGAGGTAATGCAGCATCTTCAGCTAGAAGCACATTTCATTGACAGGAAGTGTTAATACAATTTATGTGATTTGGAAGCCTTTATAAATGACTTTACCTAATTTATGTATTTGTTTATTGGGGTGTATGAGCATGTATATATGCTTTCTTACCTTTAGTTCAACTTTTAGCTAAAATGTGGAGGCAAATCTTACCCAGTGAGTTGCGTAGATGGTTAACCAGAGTATACTCTCCAGCTGTGCAGAAATGTCCTCCAAAGTCATCAAGGTCAAGGGTCCATACAGAAGCCCCACCCAGTTTCTGGGAGGTGAGCCACACAACCTGGCAAAACACACACACACACACACAAAGAGAATATTACATGATGAATGTAATTAGATAACTGTTTAAAGAGAAACAACTGCATTTGGTATTTCTTATGTCTCATTAAATTCTTGGTCTGAACTTTCTATTTACCTTGGCAGAAAAGCTTTCGTGGTCGTCATAGCCTACCCAGGCATTTCCTTGAAAGGCATAGGGAACGCTCTGCTCATTGATCCACTCTACTGTTCCCCCATTTGCAAAGGAGCAGATCTATGGATCAATTAGGCCTTTGTCATAACTTTATCAACTAGAAGTACATTATTACTAGGAGCCTATATCCATTTTTATTCAATCCACTTAGAGGGAGATTTAACAGGCCATGGTTCAGTCTAGCTCTTGACAAAAGATCAAAACAGTACAATATTTTCCCCCACGAAAATACTTTTGAGGACATTAGGGATAATCCAAGACTCTTTTGTCACTCACTCACTCACCTCAAAATAGGACCAAAAGCCAGCTTCACGTGTGTAAGGCCCAGGATCAGCTGGGCCTTTGGCTGGTGCACCTAGTCCTGTCTGGGCAGTGGCAAGTTGAAAGGTTCTCCCAAAGGTGGCCAAAATGGGGAGTACTTTTTCAGGTGGAGCCCCTTTACTAATCCAGTACAACACACTGTCATTCTAAACAAAATGAGGTGAGAATTCAGAAGCGTCGACAATCTAGCTGTTTTACCTTGCAAGCAGATACATCAATATCAAATTTGTTCTTACAATGCTGCTGTACATATATTTTCCTTGATCAATTGAACTTTTGTACAGGGGGCTGTTGTGACCTGTTGTGTTCTCCCATGGACCATGATAGTCATAAGTCATGATGCTAAGGAAGTCCAGTTCACTGAAATGACATGAAAATATAATTAGCAAAAGATTATGGATCCTTGCGTTACTATAATAGTTTGACAAAGTTTCAGGTGTCACTGAAGTACCTTGCAATTTCAGGCACCTCATAAGCTTCATCAATAATTTCCCTCAGGGAAGCCACTTTGGCTGAAAGCAATAGCTGGGTCTTATCTGTGTCTTGGACTTCATCTTTGAAGGCCTGCACCAACTCCTGCAAAAGATGAATGTAACAATACAATACAAGATGAAAAGATGGAACAATACAATTAGGCTCAAAGGAGAGCATCCAAAACTGCAAAAACAGATCAAGACCAAGACAAATAAGTTGCCCTTAGTGACCTGTGGGTGTCACCAGTGTAAGATTAGCAGTTGCATATTAGTAGTAGGATGCATTGTAAGCTCACCTGTAGAAGAAGAGTAAACCTCTGCTTGTCTGCAGTGGGACTGCCATTCTGTCCTGGAAACTCCCAGGCTAGCTCCAAGCCGTCAAACTCATGAGTCCGGAGGAAGGGAATGGCTGAATTGATGAAGGTCTCACGGTTGGCTGCAGTGGACACCATTTTAATAAAGCTGACGAAGAAATAGGATCTGTATGAGTTTAAAGAGAATCCTTTCTCTTTGCTTACACATGTTGACACTATTTTATTTCAGTTGTTTTTCTGAGATTAATGAGTCAAACTTAGCATTTCTGCTAGATCATTGTTGGTGAAGGATTCCGACAGATTGCATTCATTTTAATATTCACACCAAGGATGATGCTTGTCGGATACTGGGTGATACCTACGGGCTAATGCCATCGTCCAAACCTCCAACTGACAGCAGTGTTTTCAGAGCAGGGTTTCTGTAAAGGAAGAAATAGTCTTAACAATAAGAAATGTGTGTGGCTATAAATACGGTCCCCAAACATCATCATTGTTGTCCAATTCCGAATTGAGCACAGAACATGTGAAAAGTAAAGTCTACCAACATAGTGCTGTATAAAATATGCTGCACCACACACAGAGGTAAATGGGTTTTAATGCACTTGCTAATAGGACACATAATACCATGGGTTTAAAGTGAGAAGAATGAACCAGCATGGCATGTTGGCACCATCATTTTAAATTTTCTTTTGGATTTAACGCTTTCAAATGCAACATGGTGAAAAGCAAGAGCCACAGTCGTCACTCTAGCCCAATCATAATGGAAAGAAATGAGAACCAAACATCTTGCACCCTACATGGCTATGTTCTGTACTTTTTATTGATCTGTTGAGAAATCATACTCGAAACAACAGCACTAATAATTTAGGCAGCTCCTATGTACAGTACACTCAGTGTAAATACCACTGCCATACTATCTGTACCATATGTACATAGTAACATCACCCTATTTACACAACGTGTAACAGACATACACCTACTGATGATATGTGTATGTGGTAACTCCACCCTGTGAGTTCCAAGAGAGACCCCAAACCTTAATAAGATAACTGTTTTTTAGATTGTACACAGAGTTTTGCTGCGTGTGAAACATCCAATCTGGTTGATCATATGCATTTTTAAGTCACGAGAATCAGTAAGTGGTCCCACTTACACTTTCTTCAGACCGTTCAGGATCTTGTACATGGACTCATCATTCCATTCCATTGTTATGAGCTCGTTGTCTGGGCTTATGGTGGCCATGGTATAGATGACATGTGTACAAAGGAATGGATCCACATTCTCAGGTGTGAATTTCCCATTGCCAGGTCTGTACTGTGACCAGTTGGTAATGTAGCACACCAGCTTGGTCGAGGCAACTAGGGAAGAGAAATACATTGGATACCAGCTCAGCTTCACAGAAGGAATATTACTACTATTATTCATGCATGAATGCAAAATGTGACTAAGGTTTATTTTGAAACTAAAAACTGAACTATAAAGTATTACCAAACTGAAGAGAGAGTAGGAATCCCAGTCCTGTTTAAGAAATAAAACAAACAGACTTTAAATATACAACATAAATGTTTTAGGGCAGAACTGGTCATCTAGAACAGATTGCGTAAATATATCAAATACCTGCTATGAGAGTTAGTTTCATCATTGCGGTGTTGAGTCAAATCAGCTTATATTAGATTTCCCCCTAGAAACATGATTATCAGTTAGTTCATATAACAAGAAGAAGCATAATAATATGTGCACGAAGAGCATCAAAGGCATTCTATTCGATTATTATATGTATTGCAATGCATGGTTCATTAAAGCAGCCTGATGGTTATATTAGTAACCCTGTAGACAATGTCTAAGAGAAGTTCAGAACGATCCAAACATCCTTAAATATGCATGGCTATAATATGCCTAGAACAATGTACAAATACCAAATACCAGCTACTCATATTTTTACCTGCCACATTTGCAGAGAATCCTTTGTGGCAGGCTGAGCGTGTCCAAGTTATTTATACCTAGGTCCTATTAATAAGCACCAAAGGTCAGGAGATAAGTATCTGGTCTAATCAAAGAGGAGGAAATATCTTGATAATTCTGTGATAGATAGTACAGCCAGACACATTTTATGTTAAGCTTGTTTGTATTACAACCTATCAATGAATTATCATATGCTAATCCATATAAATGAGACTTCAGATAGCATACTACTGGTATTGTCTCATCATAAAAGCCAATATTTCAGATTGAATTTACTTGAGCGAGTAATAAAACACAAATCACTGCAGGGATGAAACTTTGCTAGTAAATACCTTTGGTCTTAGGAGAAAGTGGTGTGAATTATACTGTCCTTACAATGTCTGTAAAAAACACACAGCAAACCCTTCTAGTATGTTTGTGACAAAAACATGTGAAAGGAATTAAATATGTGCATTAATGGCCTAGCATAACCTGAGCTAATTTACTTAAAAAGCAGCAAGGTGATTATATTAGTACCACCCCAATTCAGATAGAGTCGGGACTGTGTGGAAAATGCATATAAAACACACACACACACACACACACAGAATGTTGACTTTTATTTAATTGCAGACAGTATGAACCTGAGATATTTCATGTTTTTTTTTTTCATTTTAATAACATGCATTCCTGAATTTCAGGCCTGCATCACGTTCCAAAAAAAAATGGGATGCTAAAGCATTTACCACTTTTATCCTTTTCACCACACTTAAAAGAGGTTTTGGCACACAGGATATCAAGTCATTTAGTGTTTCAGGTTATTTTGTCCCATAATTCCTGCAAACACGTCTTAAAATGTGTAACAATACAGGGTCATCAGGACTGCAGGCAGGCCAGTCCAGAACCCGTACCTTCTTCTTCAGCAGCCATACTTTTGTAATGTGTGCAGCATGTGGTGTTGCATTATCTTGTTGAAAAAAATCATGGACGTCCCTGGAAAAGATGTCGTCTTGAATACAGCTTATGTTGCTCTAAAATCTAAGTGTACTTTTCTGCATTAATGCTGCCATCACAGAAGTGTAAGTGACCTTTGCCAAGGCCACTGACACAACCCCATACTATGAAAGAACCTGGCTTTTGGACTTGTTGCTGATAACAGTCTGGATGGTCCTTTTCTGTTTGTCTTTGGTCTGGAGCACACGGCATCCATTTCTTCCATTCTGACCACAATACATATTTCCACTGTGTGATGGTCCACCTTGGATGCCTCCTAGCCAAGAGAAGTCGACACCGTTGCAGGAACTGGTTAACATGAGACTTCTTTTTTGCACAGTGAAGTTTCAAACTCCGTATTGTTGTGCTTGATAAAGGTTTAATACAGTAATCCCTTGCCCATGTGGTTCTATCAGATATTATTCAATGACGGTTCTTGATGAAGTTCCGTCTGAGGGATCAGAGATCGGTTTAAGTTTAAGTTTTCGCCCTTGGCCTTTACACACTGAAATTCCTCCAGATTCCTTGAATTGTTTAATGATATTATGCACTGTAGACAGAAATATGTAAATCCCTTCCAATCTTTCTTTCAGGAACATTTTCTTACACATTTCAATAATTTTCTCACGCATTTGTTGACAAACTGGAGATCCTCTAGCCATCTTTGCTCATCAAAAATTTTCCTGAATGCTGCTTTCCAAATCATAATTACAATCACTTGATGGCATCCTATTTGAAATCACATCATTATTTAGTTTTTATAAAATTCATTAATAACTCTAAATTACACGTCTTTTTTTTGGAATATGTGGCAGGTCTGAAATGCAGGACTGGATGTTTATTAACAAAGGAAATTAAGTTGACCAGTCAAAACAGGAAATATCTCAGGTTCATACTGTCTGTAAGAAACACTGTGTGTTTTTTATATGCTTTGTCCATACTGGCCCAACGTTTTCTGATTTGGGGTTGTATATAGATTATATTAGATTATCTTAGATTATGACCGTAAAGTGGGGCAAAAAAGTATTTAGTCAGCTACAGATTGTGCAAGTTCTACTTAGAAAGATGAGAGAGGTCTGTAATTTTCATCATAGCTACACTTCAACTATGAGAGACAAAATGAGAAAAAAATCCAGCAAATCACATTGTAGGATTTTTAATTAATTTAATTGTAAATCATGGTGGAAAATAAGTATTTGGTCACCTACAAACAAGCAAGATTTCTGGCTTTCACAGACCTGTAACTTCTTCTTTAAGAAGCTCTTCTGTCCTCCACTCGTTACCTGTATTAATGGCACCTGTTTGACCTCGTTATCTGTATAAAAGACACTGGTCCACAGCCTCAAACAGTCAGACTTCAAACTCAACCATGTCCAAGACCAAAGAGCTGTCGAAGGACACCAGGAAGAGAAAATTGTAGACCTGCACCAGGCTGGGAAGAGTGACTCTACAATAGGCAAGCAGGTTGGTGTGAATAAATCAGCTGTGGGGGCAACTGTAAGACATACAAGACCCTGCAGGGCCAGGCGTGCCCCCTGCTTAAGCCAGTACATGCCCAGGCCCATCTGAAGTTTGCCAGAGAGCATATGGATGATCCAGAAGTGGATTGGGAGAATATCATGTGGTCAGATGAAACCCAAAAAATAGAACTTTTTGGGTAAAAAACTCAACTCGCCGTGTTTGGAGGGTGTGTTGTGAGGAAGAAGAATGCTGAGTTGCACCATACCTACTGTGAAGCATGGGGGGTGGAAACATCATGCTTTGGGCCTGTTTTTTCTGCAGAGGGGACAGGACAACTGATCCGTGTTAAGGGAAGAATGAACGGGGCCATGTATCGTGAGATTTTAAGCCAAAACCTCCTTCCATCAGTGAGAGCATTGAAGATGGAACATGGCTGGGGCTTCCAGCATGACAATGATCCCAAACACACAAGGAGTGGCTCCGGAAAAAGCATTTCAAGGTCCTGGAGTGGCCTAGCCAGTCTCCAGACCTCAGCCCCATAGAACATTTGTGGAGGGAGTTGAAGGTCCGTGTTGCCCCAAAACATCACTGCTCTAGAGGAGATCTGCATGGAGGAATGGGCCAAAATACCAGCTACAGTGTGTGCCAACCTGGTGAAGACTTACAGGAAACGAGTTGAACTAAGTTGAACTTTTGTTATTGACCAAATACTTATTTTCCACCATCATTTACAATTAAATTCTTTAAAAATCCTACAATGTGATTTCCTGGATTTTTTTTCTCCATTTGTCTCTCATAGTTGAAGTGTAGCTATGATCTAAAATTACAGACCTCTCTCATCTTTCTAAGTAGGAGAGCTTACACAATCAGTGGCTGACTAAATACTTTTTTGCCCCACTATACGTCCTTCTTATTTTTAATAGAAGACGTAGCAGAAACGTTCATTCAGTTATTTTATTATCTTCTTATTCCTGGTCAGGGTCACAGGAAAGCCGGGGCTTTGGAAGAATTTGAAAGAATGCACAAGACACCAGTTCCGTCATGTGTGGAACTGGTTCCAATTCCTGTCCAACCAGTTCCCAGTTTGACCCTAAGGGCACATATAATAACCACAAAGAGCTTGAGGTTGAATTTATCAAAAATACATACAACGAGCAGGAACTTCAAACATGCAAAAGATAGAAGAGAGCATTTTTGAGCATTGGTGGAAGTGAGGTGTCAGACGTGAGGAGTCTACTGGTGTGAGAAGCTCATTCTGCCATTGAGTAGCCAAGACACTGAAACCTCTAGATCTGGCTTTGAGGGCAGGGCTTGATTTTGGAGAAGTATGTACCAAGTACACTGAAGCTGAAGACATAAATAAGCATGCAGGTGTGAATCAAAGAAATAAAATTTTCAGACCACAAAAGCTAGGACAACAGTTTTAAATTTGATCTGGGTTCTAACAGTGGAGTGATTTCAGTAAGTGAGCTACACACTTTGGTAGGCCATGAACCAAATAGACTGCAGCATTCTGAATGCTCTGTAGTGTAGCAAAGAAACATGGATGCATGAAAGCTTTGGAACATGGTATGAGTTTCTAAGCAGCTTCTCTTGTCAGAAAAGGATGTATCTGTCGGATGTTGTGCAGAATAAATGTTCAAGATCTGGTGGTTGATGTGATCCATCGTTGGAGAGTTTAGTTCAGCCTTGTCCTTGATTTTCTAAGTATGAGAAGAACTAGACAAGGGCATGACCAAATGCAAAGTTAGCAAGATTGGAGATGAGAAAGCCGACAGATCCAATTGGATAAGTATTGAAGACATGCATTTCCTTGGTTCTGTGAGCACTTCAGTTCTCTAGAATGACCTGCCTTGTAACCAGACCGATTAGTATCTAGGGGGATGTTTTCTTTATGAAAGGAGGATGCTGTCAAAATGCAGCCAGATTTCAGTGATATATTGATCAGTGTTGTGGTATCAGTTGGTGCTGATCGGTCGTCAATTCATGGACATGACTGTCACCACTTTTTCCACAGTAATCAGTTTGAAAGTTTAGAGAATCAAGACAGAAGAATGACTAAATGTTGATCAGCTTTTTTGCAAAATGGACCATAGAATCACCAGCTGTAAGAGTGGATGCAGCCAGGCTCAGCGGATATGGAGGTTTAAGGGAACATTATTGTTTTTTGCATGTGAGAAGTGCGAGTTAAAGAAAGCTGTTTTGGCTGGGTTAACAGAAGAGAAAGAGGCACTCGCTGCTCAGGACTCAAGCAAACGTTAACACAAACGTCAGCTTTGTGTACAGTTCCAGAGCCACCCAGCTACAAGTAGTTCCACAGTGACAGACCTAGATGGACAGACAAGCAGGATGAGGTCACACAGACCCTCCAGAAACACACTGTTAGTGGTCAGATACAACAGACAATTACATGTTGAATGCCATGCTGTCTACCCTTGTTGCACTTTCTCGTTGAACTCCTGTAGATAGATTCCCTTGCCTTTGTGTCACGAGTCTCCTGCAGGTAGGCATCTTCGTCTTTCAGGCAGAGGCTGTTGCTACAGGCGCTGCTGTAACAAGCTAACCTGCAGAAATACCTCACAAGTGAAGGTCAATTCAATTTATTAGTACAGTGACACATGTTGACATATAAAGCAGATTTACAGAAGTCCAGACCAGAAATGAGCAAGCCAGAGGCGACAGTAGCAAGAAAAAACACTCCCTGAGAAGCTGTAGTTATGTAGACTACTTGAATAAATGTCATGTTAGTTGAGCTATAACAGTGAATAGTGACTGAGATGAGTGAATGTGCCCAGTCCAGTTACCAAATTAGCATCAGACGGTCCAGGCAGGGCGCCGACAGCGGGCGAAGGACATTCAGTGAACAAGTGGTCATCTTATCACCCCGATCAGGTGACTATGCATGAGAAAATAGCAGGCACACTTGCTTTGAATACAGTCAGAAGGTGTTTATTAAAGAATATTTACAGGCTCCATTTGAAAGACTCATTTTGTTCACACTGGACAGGGTCAATCAGACATTGACATTTCATATACATGGTAGTTGAAACAGACAACCAGATCTAACCGCAATTATAAGTGGTACAGAATGAGGACGCTATTTCTTTTTTCAACCTGTGACTATACGTTTTGTATAACAACAAATATCATGGCTCGGCTTTTATGCGACACTACGATAATAATGAAGGAGGCTTACTGGATGGAGTGAGCTAGAATTAAAAAAATGGATTTAGTGAGCTGTTATTGTGATCATTAAAATATTAGGTTTCACTGAAAGGTAATGGGAATAACTGTGGATGGAAAACATCATGACTGAAAGACAGATTCTTTGCATCTTGAAAATGCTACAGTAATGACCACTGAATGAGAATAAACCAAATCTGCCTAACACGTAGTGAACACAAGCACTGTACAGGAGCGTCCATGTTGTGTGTTTCTGAATCACAACTGTAACTACAGACATTAACTGAATGATTACAAGAATACAATGTGTTTAGGAAATTCTGTATTTGAAGACTGTAGCTAATTAGCTGTAGGATAATGTGAATGTAGTAAGGTTTACAGATAAAGATGCAACACAACTGGAATGCATGTGCGGTTCTGTGTATATACTGTATGCAGGCTACGCTGCCCTGATCCTTCAAGTCTTAGTGTTGGGTAATACAAAAGTACTTGTACAGGAATGGAAAGAACACTACAGTATTACTATGACTGGAAAACAAACCTATCGCAGGTGGGAATCACACACTTAGCTAATACAGGTTATGTGCTGTATTGTTTGTAAAACTAAAAAGAATAAACAAATAAAGAAAAGAACTCAATACTGTAAAAGATTTGGCCCTTGGTTCTGGTTTTGAGCAGAACTAGTTCATGCATGCACATACTGCATGTACCTGTGTCCTAAATATTAACCAGAGTGCACTGTAACCCAGTGCTTTGTTAACTGTCCTTCTGCCTGGCTGTTCTACATAAGCTTTTACTTCATAGCTGATAAAGAAACGATAATGGTGAAGATATCCACAGAACAGAGATAACTTCATAAGTCACAGAGCCTTTATTATCCCATGTCAATCATTAACGGTAGTGTGGTCACTGTGGCCATGAGAAAACGTTTCCAAAAACCTGTCAAAGCGCACGCACACACACACACACACACACACACACACACAGTAGGATAGGATGATGCTGTTAAATTTGTTCAAAACAGAGAGACCGAACACTGTAAACAAATAGTTATTATCATAAAATTAAATGGCAAACCTTAACTTGTTAGGCTATATCTAATAAATTAATGGATATGTATTTATCAATTACAGTCTTGTGCAAAAAAAAAATATGCTAGTCAAATTACATGTTCTACATGAAAGAACAAACTTACTTTTTTAAAGTATATTTCTGCAAATTTGAATATTTATTTGCAAGTTAATTAGGTTCTGAGAAAAAAATTACCTCCAGTTGCTCATCTGGAAAGGTGCCCAAATTTTTCACATGATCATATTTGTTCAATATGTTCTAAAGCTTTAAAATGTACAGAAATATGATGTTTTAAGTTTGTTCTCTGTAAATGATATGTTCTTCTAAGAAAACCATCTGTGCATACGACATGAAAAGGGTGCACAACGTCTGCGTTCGTCTCAGTCCTCACTGTGTGTCTGTGGTGCTGGGGTACCACCATAAAGAAACCCCAGCACTGTAAGCACATTTACACCGCTGACTATATTGTGAATAACTTGACCATATCAGACCTGTTAAAGTCTAGGTTCCAGGTATGATTTGAAATTATGGCTGAAATTAATGATCCAGTAGAAACTGAAATACCACTGACCAATTCCAGGTAATCAAGAAAATGTACCAATATTCTCATAAGGCAAGGTTTAGGACACAATCACTTGGCCGGCCGTCCAGAAATTCCAAAATGACCAGTTGGTCTTGTTAAAAAAATGTTCATATAAAAGATTAAAACAAATGTCATTTTTTCACATTTATTACCAAAACCCTAACTACTCAACCACCCCAACCTCCCCACTTACAGTCGTCCAGCCCCATGCCTCCTGGAGAGTAAGCAGACAATATACGTGGGGTATTACTGGGACAGGATTTTTTCCCTTAACTGATCATAGTATCAATAAGCACGTCAGAACGAGAGCCGCTGCAGCCCCCAGCTGGAATGATGTGTGGTATGATCTGAAAGTTCCTGCACTGTTTTTTTGAACCATCATTCCAGTTCCTGTGGGGAAAAAAGAGGCATTAGGTCATTTTGTCTCTAGGCTATGCTAAAGAAATACTCTTCCAGAGAAATCCAAAAATATTTTCAAAGGTTGTGTTCTACCTGTGTCTCGAGACACTATGATCTCGTGAGCTGCCCCATCACCTCCCTCTCCCCAAGAACGAATCTCCAGAACTACGTAGCCATTATCTTTAGGCAGGGGGAAGTTGACTGATGTCTTGCCTTTGTCCAAGACCTTTACAGCTGACTGCCCTTCGTACTTGTAGAGTACCTGTAGGAACAATGCTGCCAGTAAATTCACAGTTTCTGCATCTTAGTCCATACGCTGAATAATGTACCATTACAGAAACAGTGTAACCATCTGCTGTAATACACAGTTTGTCAACCACAACTGGACCTCTGCTGACCATATACTGGATTAAGTCAAGAGTTTGACTTGGCCATCCAAAAACTGGAACTATATTCTTCTTTGACAATTTGTTTGTGCTTGTGCTTGTTTTTCAAGCACCAAATGTACCCATTTAGTGCATGATTATTCAGTTTTTCAAGGAACTCTGGAAATCTTAAGGAGTATAATGCATGAAACACTCTGAAGTTTACAACTCTCTAAACCACTCCTTATTAGATATCATGTATGGGTCGAGTACGTTATGGCACAATACATATAAACCTCCATTCAAATAGGTTGTTAAGTGCTATAATAAAATATATCAAAGTAACATTTATTACAGACACTATCCATGACCTGCTTTAACACAAACTGCTCATAACACTATCATAAAAGGCATGGGATTACCAAAACAGAGCTGGTACCACCATAACAATACCAATATACTGCACTCATAAAACAGAACAGCGAGAGAATATATGGCACCTCTAAGTTCGGAATGATTTTACAAAGCCTTATCTGATGATACGGATGAACTGGCTATCATGTCTGTTTTTTCATGGCTGGTACTTTTGTCATTTTTTAAATGGATTTGCTGTAACTAGTAACAAACTGGGAATTCATTTCCCAGAAAACAGATCTCATACATTTAAATGACCCGAGATGAGTGATATGAAGAATTGAGCCTAAAACGCATACTCCACATGTAGACTTTTATGGTATGAAACATCACTTGCCCTTGGGTGTCACTTACTTTGTAGCCCTGTACCATGGATTCATTGTCCATAGATTTGACATGATCCCACCTCACTGTTACCCGAGAACCATCTGTCTTCCATGAAACGTTCCCAGGAGGTCGATTAGGGGCTGCAAATGAAAGAATAAGCAAAGTTATCCATGTAGAAGTCACACTGTTACCGATGATAATGCCACTTCAGATGGCAGATACGTAGTTCTAAGCAATTATACACTCTATAGCCAAATTATATGTGGACACCCAAGAATTACATCCAAAGCATCATTATGATTAATTCCTCTGAATAGAATTTCCACTACATTTTGGAACATGACTGTGAGGTTGGGCACTGATGTTGGAAAATTAGTCTTGGCTCACAGCAGGCATTCCGTTTCATTTCAAAACTATATGGTGGAGTTGAGGTAAGCGTTGTGCAAGCCAGATAAGTTCTCCCTCAAAGCAGGCATACTATTTCTGTATGGACTTTGTTTCAGGAGGCCGGGGCACAGAGATGAACCGGATTGTTTGGGGGGTGTAAACAATCCATTCCACTTTCCACTGTTTGTCTATGGAGATTCCATGCATGTACGCTTTATACTAAGAACATCAATTTTAGCAGTGAGTGTGACTGGAGTAAGAGATCCCAAACTGGAAGAGGGGTCGACAAATGTTTGGCCATAGAAGACAACAGCTCAAACATGCTGCCTTCCTTGTGTACGACTTTGGGTTAGAGCATCTGTCATAGAAAAGTGTAAATGTAATTCAAACTCTGAATCTTTTCTTTTACTTCTGAATAAAACAATAACTCTAGTGAAGGAGCAGGTTAGCATTGTGTAAATCCAGAAGCTTGCAAATCACACAAAGACCCCACATTAAACTAAGTGAACTTTTACAGAGTTGCTGTAGGTTAGAGGATCTGAACTTGGCACTGGCACAGATACTGTATGTTACACTGGATCATTTCCTCAATAAATAAATGGGCAGATATAATATTCCTGGAATAATGGGTGCTCAGTCGGTGCTGCTAGGACTTACCTATGCTGTAGGGACTCACCACATATGATCATACTGCACATATGACAGTACCTAAGAGAGAGCAAAGTCTATATCCACAAAAGCTCTTACGAGGTTTCTTGGTGATAACAGTGGTCCTTGGAGAGGCTGGCCCCGTGCCGGCACTGTTGTAGGCCAGAACAGTTACATGGTAGAGCGTGTTGGGTCTTAACCCAGTCACACGCGCTGTACTTTCAAGGCCTGCTGTTCGCACCCGGTCTGCTGCTGCTTCTCTCTCATGCTGCCGCCAGTATCGAATCTGCACAGAGAGCACCAGGTTGTTCACAATCAATGGGAGTGTTTTCAAATAAATCAAAATGAGGGTTGTGTGATTTTCAATTATTCTGTTATTTGTATCTTGCCCATGCTAAAGTTCTCCTACTGTGATGCCCATTAAGCAGTGGAATAAGCTAATGTTTCAAAAGACTTAATTTCCCCAATGAAACAGATTTTTCTGCTTCCTATCCTGAGAGCAGATAGTTAGTGGTAAACCAGTCTGCAAACCTATATTTCACATTGCTATAGTATTAATACTAATTGTGTTAAACTGTATCAAGTGACGGTAATAGCTACAGCAGAGCATGTGCATAAACATGTGCAGAGTGTGGGGTGGATAACATGAACAAGCAGATGCCTGAGTGAGAGGGTAGATCGATCCAGAGATTACTTTCTGTGGTGAAGAAACCAGATGTCACACACCTACATGTTAATATTTAAATCATTTTGTGTTCCACTGATTTTATGACATATGCTAACAATATTCCAGTAATACAGATAATAAAAAGTGATAAGAAATGTTCTTACTCTCCCATATTCTTTACAGCATAAAGAATGAATGTGAAAGCTTTTGAGTTATTATTGCTGTTCATTCTACACCTTACACTCTGAGCTGGTCTCAATCCTAGGCACTAGTCTGGAGAATGGACTGGTCTCTACCTGATTCATTCTTAATTTCCTTCTTTGACATTGATCATTACAGAGAAGAAAATAAATCAATAAATCCTGTGCTGGCCAGAATAATAGTTCTTGCTAATACAGACTTTATATCCTCACATGATCATGACCTTTACCAGCAGTTCGTTTTGTTTCCTCATTACCTCAGTCAGTTGATGTTGTATTATTTATTACCCTTGCATGATCATAAGTAAATGTAAAAAGTGCACCTCATAACCACGCAGTACTCCGTTGCTGCTTAACTGTTGGACGGGCTCCCAGGAGACCTGGATCTCAAAGGCCGTTAGTGCCGTGGCATTGAGTTTGCGAGGAGACACTGTGGGCTCTGTAGGAGAAAGAGTGTGCTTATGATTTTAAACATTTCAGACCTAGCAGTAACAGGTCAAGGTGACTGACATGTGTTAAAATCTTACAGACATTTGGCAAAAATGATATAAGGATTTCACAATTTTGGTGTCAACTGCTGTTAAGCATTAAGTGCTCCTGCGTAAATTAAAAGCTTGGCACATTAAAGTCCATAAAATAGCACAATCAGATATGGATGAGGTTCAAATGCAGTATCATTCTCAAAGCTCCTTGTATGTCTCAAGGCTTACCCTCCTCTGCAGAGTGCACCATGGCTATCTGACTGAAAGGGCCTTCTCCTTTCTTGTTGTAGGCTTTGATTTTAACTTCGAACGGGCAGTACGGCATGAGGGTCTGGTTACTGTAGACATAACGTGAAGATTCCACAGCAGGTACACGGACCGCTGTCCACGTCGCTGCATCCAGCTTCCGGAATTGCAGGATGTAGCCAAAGCCATCTCCATTCTGATATTCCCTTGCCATGGGCTGTGCATTGAAGAAGTATTATTTTATAAAAGAACTGAAGAAATCAGTGCTATAAATTTCAGAGACAGCAGGGGACACTGTCCTACTTACTGTCCATGTGATGATGAGCTCGTTGCGGTCTCCTCCTCCCCCACCCAGGCCACTAGGTGCCACTGTGGGTGCTGAAACAACACAGGACAGACAATGCACTTGATCCTCACCACTCATCCTTTGTCCCAACTTGATACTTGTCTTCTTTTATGATGATTGGTCAACCTCTACAAGGGGTGGCATCTTTAGCTAACCAGCTATCTGACTTCTCAAAGACTAACAACTTCTTTACAATATTTTCATTTTACAAAGATAAAATAAGTTATTAATAAGATTAATACCAATATGTGTTATTATGGAAATACTTTCTATTAGGCAACAGCTCCACTGGAGGGATATAGGAAGCCTGGCCAGTTAAATGAACTGATCAAATGTGAGCACATGTGCTTCTCTAGCCACCACTAGCCACCACTACTTTAGCCTCATTTGAACCCAAGCCTGGTTTGAATTCAAATCATTCGTAGTTTGATTCAGAAGCAGATAACAGGAGGCATTGTTTTACAGCACTTTCTCTTACCTGCCTGTTTGGTACGGACAGGATGCGAGGGCATGCTGGGTTCTCCACTGCCCAGTATGTTGCTGGCAATAACTTGGAACTGGTAGTCCATCCAAGGTCGTAAGTCAATCACACGTGCAGATTCAGCGTTCCCCTCAATGTTAGCAGGGTCTTGATGGGCAATGCATGAGAAAAATCCATCTGATTAATGAAGTGCCACTAAAGATGATGCCAAAAAAAACCAAAAACAAACTCCAAACAACTGGCACCAAAAGTACTTGTACTTTTTACTGTGTATTTTTATCAAAGATTGCTATTATTGCTGAAATTGGCAAGTATTCCAAAGAAAGTCAATTCGTTTTTTCTGTACTTAAAGATAAACCACTGCAGGTCATTTTCTCACCTGTCCTCATTCTCTTCCAGTCATGAGAGTGCTCAGAGCGGGCCATGATGACGTACTTTCCAATAGGGCTGTGATTGTCATACCCGCGACTCCACCGTAGCTCCACTGATGTTTCATTCACACTCCTCACCACCAAACCGCCAGGAGGGCCTGGTGGGCCTTGAATGAACCAAAGCAAAGTACAAAGTTTTGCTAATACTGCACAGCTTTGATGATTATGGTCGTTGTCTAGAATAGACTGAAGGATGATTCCCTACTGACCTCCTCTCCCTCAGACACAGCCTGCATGTGGTGTCTGCACCACTGCACCATCCATGCACCCAACTGATTTTCATTCACTGATTTAATGATTATCTGATTGTTTTTATTCTCCTGACTGGATTCTCAACACACCTATCTAATACATGATATTTAGAACTTTCATCAGGTGTTTTCTGCTCATTTTTTCTTAAAATTACAAAACAAATACAGCAAAATATACAAAGCTTAAACAGGTGCAAATATGGTCTAATGTGAAAGAATGCAATCAGCACTTTCAATTGTGTGCTTTTACAAGTCTGATCACACACACACACACACACACACACACACACACACACACACACACACTCCCTCACCTCTTACCACCAGCCTGGCAGATGCCACTGCACTGTCCACCACTGTCTGTGCTGAGCATGTGTAGATGCCTGCTTGGCTCAGCTGGGTGTTTACAATGACGAGATCACCGATGGTCTCCTTCTGCATAGGAGAAAGTGCTTTGACTTTCACATGGACACTTACAATGCTTCTTTATTGTACACATTTTAGCATAGCATACTAAGCAGCAACACAGGGAGAGAAAAAAAAACTATTTCACATAAACTATTTCAAAGTATAATAAAGTGCACAGGAAGCCATTAACAAAATGATAAAAGGGGGGGGGTATTATTACTAAAATATTATTATTGTTATTATTGTTGTTTTCCATATGTGCAACCTGTGTAAAAACATGCACATACAGTGGTGCCTAAAAAGTTTGTGAACTCTTTAGAATTTTCTATATTTCTGCATAAATATGACCTAAAACATCATCAGATTTTCACACAAGTCCTAAAAGTAGATAAAGAGAACCCAGTTAAACAAATGAGACAAAAATATTATACTTGGTCATTTATTTATTGAGGAAAATGATCCAATATTACATATTAGTGAGTGGCTAAAGTATGTGACCCTCTAGGATCAGCAGTTAATTCGTAGGTGAAATTAGAGTCAGGTGTTTTCAATCAATGGGATGGCAATGTGAGTGGGCACCCTGTTTTATTTAAAGAACAGGGATCTATCAAAGTCTGCTCTTGTGAATCACGTGAACAAGCCAGAATGCTATTGGAAGAAAAGCGTTATGTTTGGAGAAAGGAAAACACTGCATTCCAGCATAAGAACCTTATCCCATCTGTGAAACATGGTGGTGGTAGTATCATGGCTTGGGCCTGTTTTGCTGCATCTGGGCAGGACGGCTTGCCATCATTGATGGAACAATGAATTCTGAATTACACCAGAGAGAATTCTAAAGGAAAATGTCAGGACATCTGTCCATGAACTGAATCACAAGAGAAGGTGGGTCATGCAGCAAGACAACGACCCTAAGCACACAAGCGTCTACCAAAGAATGGTTACAGAAGAATAAAGTTTCATGTTTTGGAATGGCCAAGTCAAAGTCCTGACCTTAATCCAATGGAAATGCTGTGGAAGGAGCTGAAGCGAGCAGCTAATGTGAGGAAACCCACCAACATCCCAGAGCTGAAGCTGTTCTGTACGGAGGAATGGGCTAAAATTCCTCCAAGCCGGTGTGCAGGACTGATCAACAGCTACAGGAAACGTTTAGCTGCAGTTATTGCTGCACAGGGGGGTCACACCAGATACTGAAAGCAGAGGCTCACATACTTTTGCCACTCACTAATATGTTATATTGGATCATTTACCTCAATAAATAACTGACCAAGTAGAATATTTTTGTCTCATTTGTTTAACTGGGTTCTCTTTATCTACTTTTAGGACTTGCGTGTGAAAATCTGATGCTGTTTTAGATCATATTTATGCAGAAATATAGAAAATTCTACAGGGTTCATAAACTTTCAAGCACCACCGTAGAAGCTGGATAATTTTAATATGCCGTCTTTTCTGTGCATCTAAAGAGGTTACATTTGAATGCTGGGTGCCTGTTTAAATAGTTATTACACACAATTAATGCTATGCTACCAACCAGACAGGGCACATGTAGGCCTTCACACTGCGTTTAATTTGTTTTTAATCAATAAGATTGGAGCTGTGCCAAGGTGCTGTGCTTAGTATGCAAGTCTAAATGAGTGGAAGCAAGTATCATTGTCTCAGAGTTGGTCCTGTCCTAGAGCTTTCATAAGTCTGATCACACACACTCTCAAAGCACACAAAGCATTGCAGAGGTTCCTGAATCCTGTTTTTGTTTCTGGTCACACCAGTCTCCTCTTTACTTGTAATGACAGGATCTCTGCTGTCTCTACTGCTATCAAATCAAGATTATTATTCGGGAATTCAACAAAACCGCATGCAAATAAACACTTGTTTATTAATAATACATATTATATACATACATACATACATATTACATAACAAAATATGAAACAATAAAAATTACCCCCTCCATTCGATAGTAGTGTTTGTTTGGTTGCTCCAGGTCCAGGAGAACTCCATTGAGGGACCATGTGAAAGTGAGGTCCATGGTTGGGTCATGTGACGCGTGACACTGCAGCGTAACATTTTCTCCCTGATTGATGTCGGCGTTAGAAGGAGCTAGCGTAATTTTGGTCGCATCTGTGCAAAGGCCATTTTGGTACAGGCAAGAAGCAGTGAGAAAGACATAAGTACAGTGTAAATGAAGCATAAACTAACAAATCTGACACAGTGCTGAAAAAGTAACCTAATCATTTTAAATATCATGTTTAGTACACTGCTTACCAAACATATTGCATGCCATTCATTTCCTATATCAAAACAACTCTAAAACGCACCTGAAAACCATGACTGGAAGTATGCAGACACCCTTTCTAGCTGCTGGTCAACTACACTGACTGTCCACTTTATTAGGTACAAGTGCTCAACTGCTTGTTAATACAGAAATCTAATCAGCCAATCACATGGCAGCAAGTCAATGCATTTAGACATGTAGGCTTGGTCAAGACGACCTGAGCATCAGAATGGGGAAGAAATTTGAACGTGGCATGGTTGTCGGTGCTAGATGAACTGGTCTGAGTATTTCAGAAACTTTCACACACATCCATCTCTGAAAATAATCCCCCGGCCAAAAATGTCAAGCCACACTCGAAGACATTTTGTCCACTTGACAGACTTTGAGAAGGGGCAAATCATTGGACTTGCAGGATGGTCGTTTTGACAAATTGCCCGCCATCTAGGCCGTTCTGACCTAGCTGTTAGGAGGTGTTAGGAGTAGTGGTTTTGTGAGGGCACACACATGCACATCAGAGAGGATCCTTGATCCACCAACAAGCACGAGCAGCTCCCACAGATTTTGTCCACCATCCAGACACAGGTGGCATAACCTTCACCACACACCCCAGTCTCTGGCTGGACCATTTCCAGGTGCTTAGCAGAAAGAAATTTGTTGCCACTGCACCCGTCACCTTAGTTTCCAGTGGTCTCATGAACAAGAAGCCTGGACTGCTATGGACCGGAACCGTATCATCTTATTCAAGACAAATCCAGGTGCGGTTTGGGGCAGGTTCAAGTATGGAGGCCTCGTGATGAGTGCCTTTGTTGTTTAGAGCTTTTAACTTTACGGAAACAGATGTGGAAAATACCTTCCTTATTTCAGCATGACCTGGGTGCCTTATTTTGTGTTTGGTGTTTAAGTACAAGACAGGCCTATACAAGGGATGATCTGAAATGTTGACAGTGAACCAGGAATCATCAACATTAGTGCCCAAATGCTCTTACAGCTATAGGGAAGCAGAGCTGAAAGAATTCACAGAAGGGTGACAACTGTTATAGCAGCAAGGATGGGCCAGTTCTATATTGATGAACATGGACTTGTTTGTATCTGAAGGATCCCCCATTACATCCTGTGACTGAAACTGTCTCCTAATCACCATCTGCTACATTCAGCTATATACTGTACAGCACTATTAGCCTACAGGGAACAGAACTGTAAAGCATTTCTAAATGCAGTGTCCGTCACTTGAACAAGCAACAGTCCAGTGCAACTGTGTGGTTTGACAACATCCCTGGCATGTTGATCATCCCTGGCAGATATCTGTGTTTACTGAATTGTTGAAAAAGTAATAAATGTATTCTGTTGAAGCATATATTCTCCACATATATGGGTATGTGGTGCTGTTAGAAAAAATAGAAAACAATTTATCTTAGTTTCAAATACAAGTAAGCAGAAACGTGCGTAACCATGAATAATACTGTAGGGCCATTATTCCCTCTGAAGGATGTGTCCCAGTGCCAGCGAGCATTGTGCAGTTCTTGTTATTTTAGGGATTTATTTAATGCGTTTGTGTATTTCTTTTGACATGTCTTAATTGTCTGTAAATAGTTCTTGCTAAAAAACCCATAGTGTGTATGTGATTTGTCTTCTTCCATCCATTTGTGATTAACGTTGTAAATGACTTTCATCATTTCCAGCACTAATGTTATATCTACATACAGTGGTACCTCGGCTCTTACCTTCTCGTCATTAAATACTGAAAACAACGAGTACTGAGCAAAGTTTTCCCACAAGGAATAATGTAAATAGAATTAATCCGTTCCAGACCCCCAGAAACATCCACACTGTATAATTAAGCAATAATACACAAGAGGGAGTGCTTTAAGGTGAGATATTGGCACGTTATATCTCACATTATAGCACGAAAGAAAAAAAGAGGACAGAAAAAACTATTTGTTTATCACCATTCTGTGAGGTAAAATGGTTCCATTCTATCGTTACCCCACGGCTAAGCCCTTCAGTCATTAAAGTTGAGGAACAGAATAACCAATAACTGTTTATTATATGGACAATAAACAGAAATATATCGATTGGTAAGTTTTCATTTATTAGAAAGAACTAATATAATGTGTCGAAAATAAAATGGGCGGGGTTTATAAGGCAGGCTGTTACTAAGATCCACTATTCTACCGACTGAAGCAGATCGGAGTGAGATCCCGGTGTTCTAACCAAAGTCTAGGATGCCGTTTGATTAGTGATTATAAATCTGTATGATGAAGCTCTTAATGTTAATCTTATCAGTCAGAAATGTAACAGCAGAGCTACAGAGCATCAGCAGCTTCTCTGGGTTAGAGCTGGACTTACAGATAACAAACCTGTCAGATGAACGAAGCTCCGATCATCGATGGTGTTTAATGACAGACGCTGAGTTTAACTCCAGCAAACGACGTCTTTGTGAGGGATGAAGCTGATTCAGCATTTTTGTTGATGGGACTAAAACTGATCTTCAGTCTTGTTGCTCTTCAGTCGAGCTGTGAATCCATTAAGAGCCGGGATGTCTGATTTAAAGGACTGACTTCGTTTTGCTTTTCCAGCTTCCAAATCCTAAAGGTGATAAACCTTTGGCTCAGGTTGGTCATTAAGAGCTTCATCTTCCAAATTTAAATCGTTTCAAATTTCAAAACCAATAGAGTTTATAAACTGATTATAACTTTCATTTTGGCAGTGTTTTAGTCATTATAACTTGGCTGCTTTTTAAGGTGGGCGTCGTTGCTAGGTGATGTGTGTATGCCACGGAATAATACTCATAGAGCATGGTCAGAGTGCCGTTATCGTGCAATAATGTCACGGGAAAAACGTCTCTCAGCCAATCAGATTGCAGGGTCAGAACTAACTTGTCAGAGGTCCTACCTTTTCCGACGCTAGAGGGCAGTGTTGGACTGATTTTCCCTCGGTAGGATCTCTCGCTGCCGCCGCTATTGGGCTGCCTGTCAGCTACTTCTGGCAACACCTGCTACTTCTGGCTATGTAAGAGCTTTGCCAGTCGTAGTAGGTGTTGCACCATTCCAATCTACACGCTGCTTGTGCCCTGCGATCGGCGCTACGGCTTTTAGTGCGATCGGCCTTTTCTTGCTGCGTGTTTCTCCCCGCTCTGATACAAAGCCCCCGCGCTTTCGTTTTGTTATATTATTTTTATGAGGGATAGAGGACGGACTGGTCCCGCCAAGGGGACCATTTCCTGTAGCATTGAAAAGCGTGAGGTAACCTTTGTTAGGGAAGTAGTTAGCCTAGGGTGAGCCTTTTGCATGTTTATTTTATGACATCGCGTTCCCCCGCTTCCATCTTCCTCCCTCTCGCCTCCCGACGCTACGCGTGGTTCTGCGCCTGCGCAATGCTTCGCAGGTTTGGATCGCCACGCGTTTGGATCGCGCCCCCCAGGGACTTACTGGCACTAAGAATACTGTATTAGTGATGCAAAGATAAAGAAAAACAAAAGAAACACAGCGGAGATCTGCAGTGATAGCTACTGTGAGACCGAGTCATGGATGTGTCTGCGACACGACTCATGCAAGTGTACCGAGTGCAGAGATGTATTTTTCTCCTCATAATGCGTTAAGAACTTCCGAGGTGGTTCGACAAGTTCCGAGGTGGTCGAGAACAGAGGTACCATTGTATTTACCCTTTTCCTGTCAAAATGTTTAACAATTCAATATAAAAGTTGAACTTTAGGTATCCAGCTCTAGTACATTTTTCATCTGAGAACTATCTTTCAAAACACTTGACCCAGAACAGAACACATAGACCAAGACGGTGCTGTACCTCTGACAGAAAGATGGCCAGTGCTGTTGGCTTTGCCTAAGTAGTTCTCAGCAAAGCAGGTGTATTTCCCTTCATCTGCCCGGCTGATGTTATAAATCCACAAAACCCCATCTGGAGTGACTGTGACCCTGCGTATAATGACATTACATCATTTACCTCTTACCTCATGCACACAGCTTGGAGCTGAAGCATCAAAACATGCCATATCATTTCATTATATTTCAGTTAATTATGAATCTATGATCCTCATTTGGGCCTGAAACCCTTATGATGCCAAGCATGATGAAATTCAATGCTTTAAAAATGCAATTTTCCTATCCTATTGTCTTCATAAGCATGAGATCTTCATAAGAAATTCAACACCTGTTCCACATCTATATGCAGTGACATCAGAGAGGAAGACCGACAGGTAAATGTGAACGAGAGAGTCCATCATATATTACCTGCTGCTGTTGGTGAGGAGTTCAGTGCCACGGCTCCAGAAGAGAGTGGGTTTAGGGGCAGCACGTGGTTTACACTCCATCTTCACTTGGCCTCCACGGGCTGCAGGAACTAGCCTTCTCACTGGGTTTAGTCTAAAATCTGGAGCCTGGACTGAGATCCAGGACAGTCGAATAGAATAGATCAAAGACAAAAGACAGGAAAGAGAGCAAACAGACGGGGTAACGCAGGGAGATGAGCGGAATGGTAAGTACAGAGGTAGGAAAGAATATCATAAGAGGAGAGGCGAGGATTCACATGGAGTGAGTACAGAAAGGAAAGAGGTCCTAGGAAGATGAAACCATAAACATATTACTACAACTAAGGAAAGGCTGTACAGTAAGAATATAAACCATAGAGAAACACACACTGTAGGCCATTTACCACTTCCTATAATGCTGTCATGATTGTACTGACAAAATTAGTATTAATAAAGTTTTGATTGTAATGACTTACAATTCAGGTGTTTAGCTCACCTTGGACCCTGAGTTCGGCATTAAAGTAGATGGTGCCATGTTTGTTCTCTGCCACGCACTGGTACATCCCAGAGTCCTCCAAAGCCAGGTTGCTGATCTTCAAGTGACCACTGGTCACCTCCACACGGTCCTGTACACACATTCAGTTTTGACAGGACACTACATGTCTGATTTTGATGTTTTCTTGAGCTACTATGCTCACCAGAGTGTGTGGGATACTTGTGTTACAATAAGTGCAAGAACTGTAAATGTGCACTTTTATTAAGATACAGATGATGAAATGAAGTATGAAAAGCACACAAGGTATGTGTTTCTGTTTTCTGTGGTGGCTGACCTGTGTGATAAGGGGAAGTCCATTGCGAAGCCAGCGGATTATGGGTCTTGGTTTGCCTGCAGCTACACAACTCCAGTGTAGCTCTGAACTGATCTCCACTTCAGAATCACTCATCACCTGAAGCCACTCTGGTTGAGCTATACAAACATTTTCAGATCATTTCTCATACTCGGTATGTGCCTGCTCACACACACTCTTTGAAATGCTCATATTTTTACCTTGAACAGAAATGCGTCCCTGGTGTGTGTCTCGTCCCTCTGAGTTGTAAGCCTCACATTCATAAATTCCTTCATCATCGAAGCTTAGATCAGGAATGGTCAAGGTGGGGCCATCTACACTCGCCCCACATTTAGAAGGTAACACCCCGTCCACTTTCCTCCAGCGAGTCTTAGGTGTGGGACTGAGAGACAAGGGGAGATATTCATCTCGATGGAAAGCAGAGGGACACATATATATCCCATATTTGTAAATCATGGTGTTAGAGTAGTAGATGAATACTGAGCTACGCCTCGGAAGGTACCATGAGTAAAAGGGACTTACTTGCCAAAGGCGAAGCACTCCAGTTGTGTGGTCTGCCCTGCCAGTGCATAGGTCTCAGAGGGGAACCGCACGCGGATGTTTGGGGCTGACTTCCTGGGGTGAGCTGAAGAAAAGCAAACAGGTGGCTTCATAAAAGACCTTTACAGTTGAGATAACGCCCAGTTTTTCTCTTCTGATACTACGTCCGTTACCTGATCTCTGGGTAGCTACCAAAACTGAATAGCAATCAGTGCTTTTTTATAAAATCAGTTTATAAGAAATGCTTTACAATTCTCTTTGACTAACACAAGGTTATAACAAAAACAAACAAGACTTACTTAAACGTCATTATTGATTCTTTTTATTTAAATAATAACGATAAAGTAAAATACCTCAAAACTGCAGGCTGGTTTTAGCCATAGTGCTGCTTGTCTTGTTTTGTATGTTTGATTCTTGAACATCACATCATGACTGGAGAAAATTGATAACACTACTAGTCCAACACACTTAGAAGGCGTGTCATTTAGAGGAACCAATTAACCTAACACATGTCCTGGAGAAAACCACAGTGGAAAACCACAAAGGTGGAGTCTGAGGTTGAGATCAAAGTGGGGTCTTCGGAGCTGTGCTGCTACAGCGCTAACTGCTTCCACCAGCTTGCTCCTGCTTGTTTTGTTAGCAGATGTTTAATTTGAGGATTTTTTAAAATGAGGCACTATGCTGATACGGTAACTTTAGAGGTCAGAGTTACTGCACAGGACTCTTATTCTGACAGACTGCAGCAACGAGAAACAGCCGTAGCAGACTTCATCATAGACCTAAACATATACCTAGACGCTGCACTGGCCGCTGGATCTTGCGCCAACATCATCGCCATATTGGTCCAGGCAATAGTTCTCCATAGATTGTATTGGAAAAAACATGCCTGATTCTAGTTTAATAAATAGTAATATAATAAAACAATAATAGTAATATATTAGCAATAATACATAGTTTATGTATTATAAACAGTAATATAATAGTTGTATAATATAGTATTCACTATTTTATATACTGTATTATACTAGTATTTATACTACATAATATATGTATATCTACAATTGTTAATCTATTATTTCAACAATTATAATATTTATTAGACTACATCTTATTATATTCATAGGCTAATAATATGCTGTACTGTACTGTATATTGCCTTTGAGTAGATCTGTATCATTTAACTATTATAACAAACAGACAGCAGACTGACTGGCAGTGTCTCAATATTTGATTTTTATTTGTTGATTTTGTCACATTTTAGTCAATGGTCAATTATAAGAACGTAAAGATGCACAATTTAGATTTTTTTTTTGCATTATTTCAAGCAGAGTTCTGACATTAAATTCATATACATTAAATTAGACAGGGATGTTTCCACACATATTAACCAAGGGAAATAATACAAATCTATGCATGACAAAAAACACCAGTTTTTACAGTTTCTTATGCCAAGGAATTATTTTCCACCATGTTAACTTGCCTAACGCTGTACTCCTCTCTATTGATATTTGAAGTAACTGGAGTCAAAGCTTTTGTGTACTCCAAGTAGATCAAAAGCCTTGAATAGAAAAACGACTCATTAAAATCGGTTGAGAAATAATTTGGTTATTGTGCATTTTAACAAGAAAAACACAGCTCCTTTTTCCCCTTAATAATAAACACCTTAATTTAAAAACTGCATTTTGTGGTTACTTGTGTTGTCTCTGACTAATATTTAAATTAGTTTGATGTTCCGAAACTCTTAAGTGTGACAAACATGCAAAAAAATAGGAAATAAGGAAGGGGGCAAACACTTTTTCACACCACTGTAGGTATTTACTGTATGTCTATGGACTTCATGCTTATTGGCTTAATTTCCTTACACAAAGAAGTTTGCCTGTAATGTGATCATTCATAATTGTTACATGTGTGTGCTTAATTGTTCTGTTAATAAAAACAGAAAGTGTTTTTGATGTTTATCACATTTTTGGAATAATAGGTTTTAAGGCCAAGAGAAAGAGACAACTTTGAATGTGTATCAGACATGTCTGGCTGATATCTGACCAGTTCAGGTGAGTATCACTGCTGTGATCCAATCCAGAGATGACTATAATAAAGCATCTACTCCACAATCATTGTCTTTAGTCAAGACAAAGCTAGCATACAATGACAAGGCTATAACCACCTCCAGAATTCTTGGCCTTTGCCCTTGATAAATATCGGTAAAAATAGTGTGAGAATTCTCATTGTGGTTAATTTGTCTTTAACATAATTGAATTTATTCTAAAAAACATATAAATGTTCAATTAATATTTGGGACAGTATTTAGGAACTCTTTAATTTTCCTGGGTATAACTATGAGTTGACACAGAGACAAATCACTTTAATTGTTTGTCAATTAGAGGAAAAAGGAAACAGAGTCAAACGTGTTGAATTCCATGAGTCAGACAATATCTTTAAAAACAGCTACAGGCCTGATAATAATAATTACGGTGTTGTATTCCTGCCACACAGAATAAAAAATCAATCCTTTAGCATGTCATTATTAGGTTATTACAAGAAAATACCTAACTGAGGGAGGCATTCACATTGGAGGCTTCTGCAGTTTATGCAATGGAGTTGACTACATTTTTGCAATACATTTTTACAGTGAAATCGCTGAGCAGCATATATATTTTCATTGGGATTCGCACACATCAAAGGATTCTCAAACCTCAGCATTTATACAGATGTAAAAAACAGTCAAACCTCTAAGACACTGTATCATTCCTAACAAGACATCTTAAACAATACCAGTGATGCCAGATCTCACAACAACCAATTCTATGGAAGGCTATATATATTAAGTGCATTTCATATGTGAAGCATGGGGGTGGAAACATCATGTTGGGGACAGGACGTGTTGCCCCAAAACATCACTGCTCTAGAGGAGATCTGCATGGAGGAATGGGCCAAAATACCAGCTACAGTGTGTGCCAACCTGGTGAAGACTTGCAGGAAACGTTTGACCTCTGTCATTGCCAACAAAGATTATGCTACAAAGTATTGAGTTGAACTTTTGTTATTGACCAAATACTTATTTTCCACCATGATTTACAATGAAATTCTTTAAAAATCCTACAATGTGATTTCCTGGATTTTTCTTCCTCAGTTTGTCTCTCATAGTTGAAGTGTAGCTATGATGAACATCACAGACCTCTCTCATCTTTCTAAGTAGGATAACTTGCACAATCAGTGGCTGACTAAATACTTTTTTGCCCCACTGTATATTTGTCGTCTTAATGACATACTTTTCTTGTTATAACGAAATACTATCTCATAGTTGCGACATACTTAATAACGACATGCTGAAGGATTTATTTTTTATTCTGTGTGGCAGCAATATGCCACCGTAGACCATATGCACTCTCAGGGCAATAATTAATAGGTTTAAAGTAACCAGAGCTGTAACAAACCTGCCTATAGTGAACTTCATATTTACACCCCAGTCATAGGTGACTATGTAAAATTAAACACTCACGTAAATTTTAACATAGCCTGGAACATAGCCTGTAATATTAAAGGAATTACATTAAGGCAGATACTACGTACACTGTTATTTGTACTACATGGGCATAGCAACATCACACTATTTACATCAAGTGTAAATAGAAATACACCTACAGATGGTATTTACACTAAGTGTACGTAGTAACTTCATTCTGTTTACACTAACTATAACTATCACGATACGCTAACTTTAGTCAGCTGATGTACTATGAAGGGTTAGTGCAAATAGCCAGGCTGTGTGGTTATTGCTATTTACACTTGGTACAAACAGACAATCTGTTACATTAGCTACACCGTCACACAAGGTAAATTTGGTTTAAATCAATCTCAAAAGCTGTTTCAATCATAATTTTTAAAAAGTGTCCATAATTGTGACATGTTTTTTACCCATCTTTAACAAAAGTGCCAATAATTCTGAAACAGCTACACAGATCTACAAAAATCCTGTTGAATTGCACAGATAAGGATGGATATAAATAATATATCTGCATGTACCGAATGATAAGTACATTTAAAGAAATCGCTATAATGTGATACAAAACATGACATGTAATGATTTGTGTTATTTCTTACCGTCTGGCTGCACTGTGAGCTGAATGGCTTTGCTGAATGTGCTCTTGGTGCTGATTTCCATGTTAATTGTGGTAAGGCAGAAATAGTTGCCAGTGTCGTTGGCTCTGGCGTTGGCCAGGTACAAGTTGCCTGTCACTTGGGACACAAACCACCTGCCCCCATCTGGCTGAACAAAGCTAGGGAAGTCGTTAAGGATCCACCGGTAGGAGAGAGCTAGGGAAGAAGAAAAGATTCCCATTTTCTTAAGCTTTGATGAAGAACAAAAGATCATGTTCTGGCAGTGCAGCCTACCTGGGTAATGAGCTGGTGGTTGGCATGTCAGGACTGTTGCAGCTCCCTCATAAACACTCTGAGGACTCCTGTTTTCTGAAGGGAAATCACGGAGGTCTAAAAGTAAAAGCAAAGCAGTAAATATCAATATCAGAACACCAGCTGCTTTATTGTTGTAAACTGTAAGAAATAAATCCTAATGAAAAACCGTTTTGAACAAAACCATGTATCACATTCACTGGTATCCCTAAACATGCTTTTAAGTACAAAATGCCACCGAATTCTCATTTCTATTTTATTTCAAGTTGACCTGAGTATTTCACTAATGTCACCTAATGTTGGTGAAAATCAGAGAATACACAACTGAAATTAGACAAAAGTTTGTTGACGATCATAAATATGGCAATAGCTGTAAACAAACAGCTACATGCTTGAAAATTCCCTGTGGGTAAATAAATAACACATTTTAAATGGACTACTTGTTAACTGCCTCCATGCCAAACAAACTGTTTGGAAAGTGTGTCAGAAAAAAGTCTTTCCTCCATAGGCCCTGGGAAAACTTGTTGGGATACATGAACTCATGGACTGTTAAGACATACCAGGAAGAAAACGGAATGAAGTGTGCTGTGTCTGCCAAGACTCTACAACTGGGTCACTGATCTGATCCAAAATATTACAATTATGGCTGCTGAATTCAACATACAAACATTTTGGTTGTTGGTTTGTTTTTTAAGCCTCTTAGTCACTCTATATAAGGAGAACATGTGCTAGCTAACATAATTATCCATGCAGGGGTTAGTTTAAGCATTCTAGATTTTCCTCACTAAATCTGTTTTTTATCTCATGATTCCAAGTAGCTCTATATGTGAAAAAATCTCCTTTGTTCCATTTGTTTATTCAACAAAAAATGGTGAATCCATTTCCAATAAAACAGTGGGGTAAAAAAGTATTTAGTCAGCCACTGATTGTGCAAGTTTCTTACTTGAGAGAACTTAAAATATGAGAGAGGTCTGTCATGTTCATCGTAGGTACACCCCAACTATGAAAATCACATTGTAGGATTTTTTAAAGAATTTAATTGTAAATCATGGTGGAAAATTAAGTATTTGGTTAATAACAAAAGTTCAAACTCAATCACTTTTGTAACATAACCTTTGTTGGCAATGACAGAGGTCAGACGTTTCCTGTAAGTCTTCAGCAGGTTGAGGCACACACTGTAGATGGTACTTTGGCCCATTCCTCCATGCAGATCTCCTCTAGAGCAGTGATGTTTTGGGGCAACACTCGGACTTTCAACTCCCTCCACAAATGTTCTATGGGGCTGAGGTCTGGAGACTGGCTAGGGCCACTTGCAGGACCTTACAATGCTTTTTTACGGAGCCACTCTTCGTTGCCCTAGCGGTGTGTTTGGGATCATTGTCATGTGCTGGAAGCCCCAGCCACGTTCCATCTTCAATGCTCTCACTGATGGAAGGAGGTTTTTGGCTTAAAATCTCACGAACATGGGCCCCGTTCATTCTTTCCCTTAACACGGATCAGTCGTCCCTGTCCCCTCTGCAACGAAAAACAGCCCCAAAGCATGATGTTTCCACCACATGCTTCCACAGTAGGTATGGTGTTCTTGGGATGTGACTCAGCATTCTTCTTCCTCCAAAACATGGCAAGTTGAGTTTATACCAAAATGTTCTGATATTTATACCACATGAATATTTTCCCAATCCTCTTCTGGATCATCCATATGCTCTCTGGCACAAAACTTCAGACGGGACCTGGACATTACTGGCTTAAGCAGGGGGGCACACTGGCACTGCAGGATCTGAGTCCTTCTGGGCGTAGTGTTTACTGATGGTAGCCTTGTTACTTTGGTCCCAGCTCTCTGCAGGTCATTCATCAGGGTCCCTCCATGTAGTTCTGGGGATTTTTGCTCACCGTTCTCATATCTTTTGATTCCCACGGGATGAGATCTTGCGTGGAGCCCCATATTGAGGGAGATTATAATGGTCTTGTATGGCTTCCATTTTCTTACAGTTGCTCCCACAGTTGATTTATTCACACCAACCTGCTTGCCTATTGTAGATTCACTCTTCCCAGCCTGGTGTAGGTCTACAATTTTCTTCCTGGTGTTCTTCGACAGCTCTTTGGTCTTGGCCATGGTTGAGTTTGGAGTCTGACTGTTTGAGGCTGTGGACAGGTGTCTTTTATACAGATAACGAGGTCAAACAGGTGCCATTAATACAGGTAATGAGTGGAGGACAGAAGAGCTTCTTAAAGAAGAAGTTACAGGTCTGTGAGAGCAAGAAATCTTGCTGATTTGTGGTTGACCAAATACTTATTTTCCACCATCATTTACAATTAAATTCTTTAAAAATCCTACAATGTGATTTCCTGGATTTTTTTGTCTCATTTTGTCTCTCATAGTTGAAGTGTAGCTATGAAGATTTCTAAGTAGGAGAACTTGCACAATCAGTGGCTGACTAAATACTTTTTTGCCCCACTGTATATTGACTGTCTTCTGCCCGTTTCACAATCAAAATACAAACTAGACATTTTTATTTATTTTATCCATTTCGATGTGGTCTGTCAACACCAAACAAACACCTCAATGAACTTCAACAGCCAATACTCTGAAAGAAGTCAGCCATGGTACCGTAATTTCTAAATTATGTAATTTATTTGCAGCACTGTCAGTAAAAAATAAATCATGCAAGCATGATATGCCACCTCTGTTGGTAAAAATGGTTTGAGTTTTAACCCTGCTTATTCTGATAAGGATCGCAGGACATCTCTGAAATTCACAGGGCACGGTTAAACATGTACCCTAATTAAGAGGCCAATCCATCACAGGGCCGGTTAAGGGTTGCTGTTGCGGTGCTCCCTGCATGTTGCCTGACTCGGCTGATAGGCTCTGCCGGGAGTAGGGCGTATTGGACTGCTGCACCACACAATCACCTGGTTAGAGATATTCCTATACCTTCTTAATAAATCTATTGAATTATTCGATGGCACATTAAATAAATTCAATCATATTACTATAAAGTCAAAAGTGCCACCGCCGAATACCGAACAGGCAAATGAGAATATCACTAGAGCTGGTAAATGTTTACAAAAGATTAATAGTGATCTGATTGTCACTCACAGCCAAATTTGAGATTCGCTGCACGACTAACTATGGCACCACAGCGGTTGATGGCAAGGCACTGGTATGAACCAGCATCACGGTCCTGTCTTGGGTTATTAATCACCAGGTTCCCTGCCACCAGTGTGTAGTGAGAATTCTCAGCTATCACTACTTCTGTCCCATTCACCCGCCACCTAGACAGAACCACATGAAGAGCACAGAATGTGGAAACATGAATTCAAAAAACAGTACATTAATGTATGATTATACTATAGTATCAGTTTTACCAGGTTTAATTTACCAGGTTACTTGGGTTTAGTGATAGACCGATTAATTGGGCTGATTAATACAATTTTAAAATATCCTCATCCACCGATATACAGTGGTGCTGAAAGTTTGTGAACCCTTTAGAATTTTCTATATTTCTGCATAAAATATGAACCTAAAACATCATCAGATTTCAGCACACAAGTCCTAAAAGTAGATAAAGAGAACCCAGTTACACAAATGAGACAAAAACCCACCAATATTATACTTGGTCATTTATTATTGAGGAAAATGAATCCATATTACATATTAGTGAGTGGGCAAAAGTATGTGAACCTTAGCTTTCAGTATCTGGTGTGACCCCCCCGTGCAGCAATAACTGCAGCTAAACATTTCCTGTAGCCCGTTGATCAGTCCTGCACACCGGCTTGGTAGGAATTTTAGCCCATTCCTCCGTACAGAACAGCTTCAGCTCTGGGATGTTGGTGGGTTTCCTCACATTAGCTGCTCGCTTCAGGTCCTTCCACAACATTTCCATTGGATTAAGGTCAGGACTTTGGCTTGGCCATTCCAAAACATGAACTTTATTCTTCTGTAACCATTATTTGGTAGAACGGCTTGTGTGCCACAAAACATTCTTCCAATAGCCTTCTGGCTTGTCCACGTGATCTTTAGCAAACTGCAGACGAGCAGCAATGATCTTTTTGGAGAGCAGTGGCTTTCTCCTTGCAGCCCTGCCATGCACACCATTGTTGTTCAGTGTTCTTCTGATGGTGAATCATGAACATTAACATTAGCCATTGTGAGAGAGGCCTTCAGTTGCTTAGAAGTTACCCTGGGGTCCTTTGTGACCTCACCAACTATTACACAATGGTCTTGAATTTCCTCCATTTGTACACAATCTGTCTGACTGTGGATTGGTGGAGTCCAAATTTCTTTAGAGTTTTGGAACCTTTTTCACCCTGATGAGCATCAACAACTCTTTTTCTGAGCTCCTCAGGAACTTTGATAGATCCCTGTTCTTTAAATAAAACAGGGTGCCCACTCACACCTGATTGGCATCCCATTGATTGAAACACCTGACTCTAATTTCACCTTCACATTAACTGCTAATCCTAGAGGCTCACATACTTTTGCCACTCACTAATATGTAATATTGGATCATTTTCCTCAATAAATAAATGACCAAGTATAATATTTTGTCTCATTTGTGTAACTGGGTTCTCTTTATCTACTTTTAGGACTTGTGTGAAAATCTGATGATGCATTAGGTCATATTTATGCAGAAATATAGACAATTGTAAAGGGTTCATAAACTTTCCAGCACCACTGTATCCACTATACAAAAATAGTGGGGAAAATGCAAAGAAACTTCGTTTCCTGCATTAAAACTTGCAGATAATAATCTGGGACTACTGATTGGCTAAAAACAAAAAGATGCTGAGATTTAGTGAAGATGGGGCCATTTAAGAGAAGATGAAAACTGTTTCCAGCATTACAACTTACTGCTTTTAACTGGAACTGGGATTAAAAACAAAAAGATGCTGCTAACATGTGCCCTGCTCTAACATTGTTTATTTAATTATTTTTCCCAGAAAGAATGTGATACTGTTATCTGGTAATAAATGTTGTAGTTAAGAGCAATAAAACTTGTATTTTTTTTATTTATATAAAAGATACAGAAAACCCATATCAAACGACCACTAACTTGGTTATGGCAGCAGGCATTTTAGTAATACATCCTTAAATTACTTTAATTCATACCGTAGTTTTCCTACAGTTATATTGTGAATGAAGAAACGGATGTTTTACCTGTAGGAGGCTGCAGGACTGGCTCTTGCTTGGCAATTTAGAGTCACCTTGCCATCAGGCAACCCCTCCGGATAAATCAGACTGGATGGCTGCTCTTCAAACACTGGTCCACTATCGTGTCCTGACACACACACATCCCCACCTAATATATGCACATACATGACATAAAAGCATTTTATCTTATGAGAACTCTCTAATATACCTCACATCTATCTGTGTCAGAGGAGTACTTAGGCTGTTCTCCAATGTGCACTTTAAACGGCAGTCAGTTCACACCACACTGAAGTACGAGAAAATCACACATGGAACAGAAACAATTCAAGGCTTACAGAGAGAAACATATGTACAGTTTAAAAATCTCCATATGCTCCTGTGCCCGTCTCGCCTGATGGAATATAATTACTCTACTACAGCAGGTGGATCCCAGGACTGAAACAGGAAGGCTGTCTTCACCCAGTGGGTGAGAGTTTTCCTCAGGCAAACACAGTAGGGAATGCATAATTATAAGAAAAAAACTGAATTGGCTGTAGTGTCACAAAAAGGGAACAAATAAAGGGATATACATGAATTATCCTGGTAGCTACAACTCCATTATGTGTCAGGATCTAAACGGTCATGGTGTGTGATTTTTTTTTTTTTTTAATTCCCATTTTTAAACCCTGCTCATCTTAGTCAGGGTCATGGGGGGGGCGCTGTAGTCTATCTCACATTTATAGGGTGCAGATGAGAACAAAGCCTGGAAGAGACGGTCATCCATCTCAGGGCTATACTAATGGAGATTACACATGCAGTGGACAAAGGAAAGAGACAGAGTGACCATTCATGTATGGTAAGGACAAGACTGTAGTAAATAAATACAGCCCCTACTCTTCAGTTCAGTTAGCAAGCCAATGACTGAGTACATGGCTGCTTGTGTAGGTTTTCAAACTCTCTGAATGTGAACTGGAGCTGTAGTAAAGTCGTCCCATTATCATTAACCTTTAATGATTCTTGAATTATTTGAGCTCTGAGAAAGGAATGCATTAAACCCCCTCAAGGCAGTCAACTGGTTTCTGCTCAGTGACCTAAAATAACACAATCTATAATTAATCAGTGGTCTAGTCCCTCTCAGCATTTAAGGCCACTCCAAAAATCATATCTGTCAGGCAACATTCCTGTCACCATACTGACACGCTGAATTGAAATGGTGGGTTAAGAGGCAAGACTAGAGACAGAACACTGTAATGGAATATTCAAAGAGCAGCAGTAAGAGAGGAAAAGAGGACAAGAGGTCGTGTGCTTACCCATACCATAGCTGGAAGACACTGAGCCGAGCACTAAAAAAAACAAAATAATCCTCATCCTTGTCCTGCAACCACACCCAAGTAAGAGATGAAGGCCTGACGGCTCCTGAAAGACATCAACATGAAATGCATCAGAGCTTTTCTTCATAGGAACCCTAGCATGGGCGTCTTGGATATCAGTAAGCTATGTATACACAAGAGCTGAGTTAGAAGCTTCCTCCAAGCATCTGGTTTGCCCAATGGAGTTGCATGAGCTATAGGAAAAAAAGAGATGTTGGATTTTCATATGTCCTGTAAGTACATACTAGCCTTCACATTCCATGACTGTAGTTTGATAAAGGATTTTAAACTCAAAAATGAAATAATATTTTACTGAGAGAAATAAAAAGAAATAAACAAAAACTATCAGGGTTTTGTACCTACGCAGGAAAAAGAAAATAAATGATGTTGCCGTGTTTTGCTTTGGAGTTTCATTCAGTTTGAATCATCCTAAGACAAACAACATCTTGTCCAATCCACATCTTCTGCTAGGCGTGTTAAACAGTAATTCGTTTTCCTGTTGTTTTAGAGAGATCAATCAATTAATCAGCATTTTTAACATTGCTGAGCATTTTTAGATTACATAGGGTATAATATGAATACTGGCTTAACGAAGCTGAGTCGGTTATCATCTACGACTACGAACAGAACAGATGGTGAGTCTGAATTATGTCTTCAAGATTTATTTCAAAACCTATACACAGGTGTCCTGAAAAGAGTGAACAAACTAAATACTCTAAATAAAACAATTAACATATTTAAATTAAATAATTTAAAGCCCCAAAAGTCCAAGTCAACAGATGCCTTTTTTCTCAGAACACCAGATCTAGGGTTAGTTTACAGTCCACTATTCTATTCTTATTTTGACTTTGTATTTATTCTGTCCTTCTGTTTGCACAGTTTGTTCACTGGTAATGCAGAGAGTAAATCAAAACTGACTGTGAAAAGGCCATGTTTGTAACATGCTACAAGCTAACTGGCTAGCGTATCATAACGTGCTACAAGCTAACTGGCTAGCGTATCATAACGTGCTACAAACTAACTGGCTAGCATATCAACATGCTACAAACTAACTGGCTAGCGTATCATAACATGCTACAAACTAACTGGTTAGCGTATCATAACATGCTACAA
>JAJAGP010001230.1:187055-216569 GCA_025084515.1 Ancistrus triradiatus
GTATCATAACATGCTACAAACTAACTGGCTAGCGTATCATAACATGCTACAAACTAACTGGCTAGCGTATCATAACGTGCTACAAACTAACTGGCTAGCGTATCATAATGTGCTACAAACTAACTGGCTAGTGTATCAGTTTGTATAGGTTTGAAAAACCTGAAGACTAGCATTCATACAGAATTCAGTTACTGGTGTGATACAGGCAGATAGTGTGTGTGTGTGTGTGTGTGTGTGTGTGTGTGTGTGTGTGTGTGTGTGTGTGTGTGTGTGTGTGTGCGCGCGCGCGTGTACAGCAGGTACAAATGTGTCCCTTCCAATTTGACTTCAAATTCTAAAATAACAATTTTTATATAAAAAGATCAACTGTTCAGTTAACGAGTAGTCATGAAAGTACCCTTCATGAAAAGAATGTTAATACAAAGAATGAGTAACCTATGTTTAAATAACGGCATGTGCAAGCTGTTATCTCGATTACCATGTGGAGGATTGTGTTATTTGCTGCATTTGGTACAATATGTCTGTCACATTTTTACTTCCCTTAACAGTTCTGTTCTCTAATAGGATATAGAACAGGGGCGTCCAAACTGCTGCACGTTGGCACATGTAAACGGGTTCCGAGTTATTTCAGATATAGCATTAACATTGCCCTGCTTTTAAGAATGCTTAAAAAACCGTTTTCGGCCACTAGATGTCGCTATTATGCAATTTCGCCTTCCCACAAAAGATAATGATTAGTTTTGTTTGTTTAAAAGTTAGCGAGCTGTTGTATTGTTTAGACATGGGGTCGCCATAGAAACGAAAACTAGAAAGCGAATTTTTCATGTGAGCTCAGAGGGAAGTGTGATATCCCAAGAGTTTGTATTTACACAGCATACAGAAAGTGCTCATGGCCCATCTACTGAGTAAGTCACTTTAATGAAAGGTAGGCTTAATGAACATAAAGAAGTCAGGTCATTCCTAGTATTTAGTGCCATTTTGTGTAATAACTGGCTAATACTTATTTTTAAAAGCTTATCTTACATGATTAATCCCACTCTACCATAGAAAACAATGACGTGTTCCCAGGATTGATAAGTTTAAATAATTACTCTGGTTTTTGTCCCCAATCATGTTTGTTCAACTTCTTTTACAAATATTGTAACGAGCCATGCTGAACTTGTCTTGTGACACTAGAGGGCAGCGCCGGCTCACTAACCGACCCGAGGCTCACATGGCCTTCTGTGGCATGCAGGCACCGGGTTTTACTGCCATTGATTGCCGTATTATCAACACCTGCAGGCTCAGGTATATAAGAGCCTTCTGGGCATTCTTATCGCTAATAACAAATAAAAGTAATGAAAATCAAACAAGTTCTACAATTTCCATTATTGTTGAATAGCCTTATTTATAATATCCCTCACCAAATCTTGTTTTTTTGTTATTAATACGTTTTTAATGCTTAAAAGTATGCTGTGTCCCTGACTCCACTGTCCCCTGTTACTCTGACGGAAAATATGACTTCATATTATTTTTTATTAGAGACTATGTGGCCCATGACTCCATATTCGTTCCACATGTATCTCCTGATAAGATCTCTGATGTAGAATGTAAAGAACAGTGAATAGAGACATCAAAATATGAGCAAGCAGCAAAATTTTACTTACATCATTAAAACAATGATCTGCATAAAAATACTATTGCATTATTACGGTTTAACACATTCACTTTGACAGCTGTCGTGTGTAGGTTTTAGCCAAAAACAGGAGCACTTGGTCCACAATGATGTTTAGGTAAGTGGCATGTGTACAAACTGATGTCCACATAAATGTCTCCACAGCAGTGTATGTATACTGTGTATGTTGTGTGATAAGAAATAAGCAACAAAAGTATAATGCTTATCTTTGACAGAAACAAAACTGAGACATAATGCACATCATAACTGCACAGCCCCTACTGACATGTCTTTTTTGGGCTGGAAAACCTTCTAAAAACAGACTGCTCCACTGCGGACCCTGGTAAGTCAGCCCAGACAGTGTAAATACACAACTGAACCATTGCTGAAGATTTAATATTACAATGCTCTTTCATGGTAATGGTGCTTCCAGCATCCCCTAACAGCAGTTAGGGTTATTGAGTCTCATGTGGAAAAATGTGAAGGTATTATCACAAAGGCTTTTGAGTTACAGGCAGACAAGACACAAAACGCTACTTGCTGACTCAATGTCTAGTCACAGAGACATTTCAAAACCCCCTCCCTTCCATTTGCCAGCAGCACTGGTGGTTTTGCAAATGTGTATAGACATGGACATACAGTGGGGCAAAAAGTATTTAGTCAGCCACTGATTGTGCAAGTTCTCCTACTTAGAAAGATGAGAGAGGTCTGTAATTTTCATCATAGGTACACTTCAATTATAAGAGACACAATGAGAAAAAAAATCCTGGAAATCACATTGTAGGATTTTTAAAGAATTTAATTGTAAATCATGGTGGAAAATAAGTAATTGGTCACCAAACAAACAAGCAAGATATCTGGGTCTCCACAGACCGTAACTTATTCTTAAGGAAGCTCTTCTGTCTCCACTCGTTACCTGTATAATGGCACCTGTTTGACCTCTGTTACCTGTAAAAAGACCAACATGGTCCACAGCCTCAAAAACAAGGCAGGACTCCAACTCAAACATGGACAAGACCAAAGAGTGTTGAGGACACCAGGAAGAAAATTTGTAGACCTGCACCAGGCGGGAGGAGTGAATCTGTAATAGGCAAGCAGGTTGGTGTGAATAAACAACTGTGGGAGCAACTGTAAGAACATGGAAGACATGACAAGGACCCATTTGAGAATCTCCCTAGAATTCTGGGCTCCACGCCAAGATCTTATCACGTGGGGTGGGGTCAAAATGATCATGAAGAACGATTAGCAAAAATCCCAGAACTACATGGAAGGGACATGATGAATGACATGCAGAGAGGCTGGGACCAAAGTAACAAAGGCTACCATTCGTAAACCCCACTACGCCGAGGAGGGGACTCAGATCAGCAGTGCCAGGTTCGTTTGCACCCCTGCTTAAGCAGTACATGTCCAGGCCCGTCTGAAGTTTCCCAAGGCAGAGCAGAGAGCATATGGAGATCCAGAAGAGGATTGGGGAAGAATATCATGTGGTCAGATGAAACCACAATTAGAAAACTTTTTGGTTAAAAATCAATTTTGAGGAAAGGAAGGAAAAAGGATGATGATCGATCCCAAGAAAACACCATCCCTACTGTAAAGCAGGGGGTGGGAAACATTTCATGGCTTGGGGATGTTTTTTCTGGCAGATGGGACAGACGACTGATCCGTGTTTAAGGGAAAGGACTGACCGGGGCAGGTATCGGGGAGAGTTTTTAAGCCAAAACCCCTTCCATCAGTGAGAGCATCAAAGATGGCGTGGTGGGGCTTCCAGCATGACAATGATCCCAAACACACCGCCTCGGGCAACGAGGAGTTGGCTCGTAAAGCGTTTCAAGGTCCTGGAGTGGCTAGTCAGTCTCCAGACCTCAAACCCATAGAAAAAATGTGTGTGTGGAGGGAGGGGCGTTGAAGGTCCCATGTTGCCCCAAACACACTGCTCTAGAGGAGATCTGCATAATGGAGGAATGGGGCAAAAAATACGCTACAGTGTGTGCCAAACCTGGGGAGGACTTACAGGAAACGTTGACCTCTGTCATTGCCAACCAAGGTTATGTTACAAAGTACTAGTGAACTTTTGTTATGACCAACTACTATTTTCCACCTTCATGTACAATTAAATTCTTTTAAAAATCCTACAATGTGATTCCTGGATATTTTTTCTATGGTTGTCTCTCATAGTTGGAAAGTGTCGCTATGATTGAAATTACAGACCTCTCTCATCTTTCTAAGTAGGAGAACTTGCACAACCAGTGGCTGACTGAATACTTTTTTGCCCCACTGTATCTCTGGACGTAATGTATTGTATGTTACTGCCGCAAACAGTAGTTCTGATGTTGTATGTTTTTGTGGAAGAAGATGAATGCTTTCTGTATGTAAAGCTTAAGCTATTCCTCAATCTTTTGCAATAAACGTCATGTTCTATGACTGACAAGAGCACTGCCTGGGGCAATTAAGGCTTTCAGCATTGCCCAAACATCTTCTGCACAACATACAGCATCCTAAATGATGCCTAGCAGCTAGAAGGTTTGGTATAAGACTCTGAATGAGGAAGGAAAACATTTTGGAACGTTATAAATTTCCAGTTGAGGTTTAAACAATCGAGTGTGATTCTTGATATTATTGTGTTTTTGTGTTATTAAAAAAGTACGGTATAACTACACAGTGCTTGAAAAGCAGTGTATAATCATAAAATCGATTTTACTTAAAAGTCAAAATCTAGTGGTTGTGCATGATTACTGCCAACTAGCTGTGCTACACACGGTGGTTTTAGTGCTGTATGTAATGCCACTGAAGTGCTATTAAAATTTAAATGATAGAAAAATTAATATCAAATCACTTTTACATAACATTCAAAGTCCAGACATTTTGCACGATTGTTGAGACCTAGCTGTGCTGTACACTGTGGTGTTTAGTGCTGTATGTTAGGCAAATGAAATGCTATACAAATAAAAAATAATAATTAATATAAAATCGATTTTACATCAATTCAAAATCCATTAGTTGTGCATGTTTACTGCCACATAGCTCTGCTATACACAGTGGGCTTTACTGCTGTGTAATGTTGCTGTATGTTAGGCTGACGAAATGCTATTCAAATTACAATCATTAAAAACTAATATTTTATATTGCCTCAGAAATCTGAAGGCTGTATCATTACTGCTACCCACATGCACAATACACAGCTATTTTATGCTGTGTATAATGTGTCTGTATTGCTATTGAAATTCAAATAATAAAAAAGTATTTAAAATACATTCTGCATGATCCTAGACCATGCCCTTCAAAAAGAAATCAGCAATGGCAGAGCTCTTTGGTGATTTATTTTTTTTAACCCCAGCAAACCAAAGCTTTTCCAAGCTTGCAGAGCAGGAAGTTGTATTGACCTCCTTGATCTCTACATTAAAAAGGAAATTAAAATCGAATTTCTCTCTTCATTTTGTGTCAAAAATATATCTTATCGTGGGGCAAAAACAGCAATACGTATCGTATCATGAAATTTCAGTATTGTTGCACCCCTACAATATAAACTATTTATGGTGGAAAAAGTCATTTTCCTATTCAGGTGAAGAATATGAACCTATTTTATTTGTGGATGTTGTTGCTACTGCAACAAAGGCTCCAAAGTACCATGCTGTCCTTTTTCGCTCGGCTTTCCAGTGACTGTAAGAGTTTTCAGATTGGATCACTCAAAAGTGAGACAGAAGGGACACCCCTGGTGTGTAGGAAGACCACATCAAGTGAGATGAAAGAAATACCTCTAGTACCACACTAAAAATCATGGGCCAACTCAAACCTTACCTAACAAATGTAGGATTTGAACTGCTGAACCACCGGTCCAGATCATACCTCTAGCAAGGTGAGGTTTAAGGTGTGGGACTGTGGTGGCCTAGTGGTTAAGGTACTGGTCTCTGGACCAGAAGATCCAGGGTTCAAATCCCACCTCTGCCACCTCTCCCACCTCTGTTTAAGTTCCTCTGGTATGGGTGGAGGGTCCTGGCACAGACTAGGGTCATCCTTTCCATGTGTGACTGCATTCCACACCATGGCTGTCTCTTCTACCTCACTCTTTGCAGTTGACAAGTTACTTATATAAACAAGAAACTGAACAGAACAGAAAACAGTGTCACATTAATTCAGACATGTTGAGTAAAACTTTACAGTAAGTACTGAAATCTGCATATTACCCTTTCACAGTAAAGAACATCCAACCATAAGCATCTCCACTATTGCCATTCTACCATTGACAGACAGTGAAAAATGACAATTATCTGTTCTATTAAGCTGTTTTATTAAACTTATCATGTTTTCACTTCTGACCACATGATTCAGCTGCACCTAATCAGTATTCCCTAAATTCCATTAACCATGAGTCTAGTTTGTGAGGGTTGCTGTAAAAAAAAAGATATCCTTACTGATGATTAAACAGCTTTTTAAGAAATACGTTCTCCACATGATGCAGCTTTTCAATCTCAGCTGTACTCTAGTCCATGTATAAATAAGCTCTCCCTGTTGTAGTAGAATCTGAAATCGATGTGAGAAACATTATCTGTGATTTTGCAAATCAAAACGTATCTCTAGTCCTCGGGGTAAACCCACAAAAGCACCTGTCTGGTAAAGAGTGTTTGAGATATTCAAGCCCTGCTTCACTGTTTGCTGTGGAAACAGTTTAGTTTGGCTAAAGGTGTGATCTTCAAAGCAGAACATTTAAGTTGATGCAGGACTCAGTAAAGCACAAGGGATATTTAAAGTAAACTCTGAAGAGCAGGTTGGTCAACTTTCTAAAACAAGATCATTTACATCTCAATTAACACACTAGTTTGCTCACAAACAATGGGTACCTAAATAATCTACCACACTCTTACTGTCTTACTGTTTAAGAGGATTTTGTTATTCCCAGCCCTACTTCCTGCCTCTCTCAGCTACAGAGTAGGTTTCTACCACATTACACTGTGTTCCAGGGGAAAACATATCTCAACCTAATGGGCCAGAGGTTAGAACAGCTGTTAAAAATGTGACAGTGGCATCATGAGGAATGTAATGCAATGTCATTCATTCTTTCCAGCAGAAGTAATTTTCCTCACTGGGGACAATTGGACAATTTCTCACTAACTTGACAAAATTATTTATAAGATACCTTTAATAATTTATTAGACAGCCAGGCTCAAAAAGTGAAGCAAAGTGAAGTAGCCTGCTGTCTCTCTGTAGAAGGCTTTACAGAGGAAAACTTGTGGGAGAACATTGTTATGGAGCTGCTATGAATTCCTTTAAGAAAAATAAATCAGTAAATTAAAAATGCTGTACACTGTACGTCGGTATGACTTCTCTGGAAAACTGCACTATGGCTCAACTTGGAGTAACTTCTGCTGATGATCAACCAAGTACTTAAAAGCTTACCATGCAGCTTCAGAGTGATAACACTTCAGGCGGTAATTCGTTATTATAATTGCTGTGCATATGTCAAGGTACGTTTGAGTATAATTAGAGGTGAAACAGGCTGAGCTGAATCATGCACCTTAACACACATTTACATTTTCAGCATTTAGCAAATGCCCTCCTCCACAGTGACTTCAAAACTGTTTGTTATTTTTCTTATTAGACATTATAAAATAAAACCCTATTTAGGACATGATGTACAGTGGTGCTTGAAGGTTTGTGCATCTGATCAGCATCTGGTGTGACCCCCATGTGCAACTAAATGTTGATTAGTCCTGCACTTTAGCTTGGAGGAATTGTAGTCTGTCCCTCTCTACAGAACTGCTTCAACTCTGGGATGTTGATGAGTTTCCTCACATGAACTGTATAAACATCTATTGGATTAAGGTCAGCACTTGGCCATTCCAAAGCTTTACATTTAGTCTTCTATCACCATTTTTGGTAGAACGACTTGTGTGTTTAGGGTCTTGCTGCATGGTCTACATTCTGGTGAGGTTCAGTTCACAGACATGTTGCTCTGACATTTCCTTTAGAATTTGCTGGTATAATTCAGAATTCATTGTTCTATCAATGATGGCAAGCTGCTCTGGCCCAGATGCAGCAAAACCGGCCGAATCCATGACAGTGCCATCACGATTTTGGTCCCATCCATCCATGAAACCTTTTTTCAACAGCTTTCTAGCTTGTCCATGTGCCATGTAATGGGCCACATGTTTTACTGCAGAGCAATCACTGGCTTTCTTCTCTTGGAGTGATCTTTGCTGGTCAGCCACTGCTGGGGAAGGTAGAAATAGTTTTGAATGTCCTTCATTTGTACACAGGCTGTCTGACTGTGTATTAGTGGAGTCCATACTCTTTAGAGATGGTCACAAACATGCACTGTGAAGAACAGACTTTGATAGATCCCTGTTGATTAAATAGTTCATTAAATCAGTGTTGACTCACACCTGAATGCCACCTCACTGAATGAAAAACTCAATTTAACATCAAAGATGTTCATTCACAGTTAGTCTCAAAAAACAAGTGATAAAGAATAATATTTTTGTTGCATTTGTAAAAAATGTTTTAATTTGAATAACTTTTATAAATATCTGATGAAGTTTTAGGTCATATACAGTGGGGGCAAAAAAGTATTTAGTCAGTCACTGATTGTGCAAGTTCTGCTACTTGGAAAGATGAGAGAGGTCTGTCATTTTCATCATAGCTACACTTCAGCTATGAGAGACACAATGAGAAACAAATCCAGGAAATCACATTGTAGGATTTTTAAAGAATTTAATTGTAAATCACGGTGGAAAATAAGTATTTGGTCACCCACAAACAAGCAAGGTTTCTGGCTCTCACAGACCTGTAACTTCTTTAAGAAGCTCTTCTGTCCTCCACTCGTTACCTGTATTAATGGCACCTGTTTGACCTCGTTACCTGTATAAAAGGACACCTGTCCACAGCCTCAAACAGTCAGACTCCAAAACTCAACCCATGGCCAAGACCAAAGAGCTGTCGAAGGACACCAGGAAGAAAATTGTAGACCTGCACCAGGCTGGGAAAGAGTGAATCTACAATAGGCAAGCAGGTTGGTGTGAATAAATCAACTGTGGGAGCAAACTGTAAGAAAATGGAAGGCATACAAGACCAGTGATAATCTCCCTCAATCTGGGGGCCACACGCAAGATCTCATCCCGTGGTGATCATGAAAATGATCATGAGAACGTTGAGCAAAAATCCCAGAACTACACGGAGGGGACTGATGAATGACCTGCCAGAGAGCTGGGACCAAAGTAACAAAGGCTACCATCAGTAACTCACTATGCCGAGAGGGACTCAGATCCTGCAGTGCCAGGCATGCCCCCCTGCTTAAGTCAGTACATGTCCAGGTCCGTCTGAAGTTTGGCAGAGAGCATATAGAAAGTTTTGGTAAAAACTCAACTGGAGGAAGAAGAATGCTGAGTTGCATCCCAGGAACACCATACCTACTTGTGAATGGGTGGGGGTGGGAAACATCATGCTTTGGGGCTGTTTCTCTGCAGAGGGGACAGACGACTGATCCCGTGTTAAGGGAAGAAGATGAACGGGGGCCATGTATCGTGAGATTTTAAGCCAAAACCTCCTTCCATCAGTGAAAGCATTGAAGATGGAACATGGCTGGGTCTTCCATCATGACAATGATCCCAAACACACCGCTTGGGCAACGAAGGAAATGGCTCCGTAAAAAGCATTTCAAGGTCCTGGAGTGGCCTAGCCAGTCTCCAGACCTCAGCCCCATAGAAACTGTGTGGAGGGAGTTGAAAGTCCGTGTGTTTCCCCAAAACATCACTGCTCTAGAGGAGATCTACATGGAGGAATGGGCCCAAAATACCAGCCACAGTGTGTGCCAACCTGGTGAAGGCTTACAGGAAACGTTTGACCTCCTGTCATTGCCAACAAAGGTTATGTTACAAAGTATTGAAGTTAAACTTTGTTATTGACCAAATACTTATTTTCCATCATCATTTACAATTAAATTCTTAAAAATCCTACAATGTGATTTCCTGGATATGTTTCTCATTTTGTCTCTCATAGTTGAAGTGTAGCTATGATGAAAATTACAGACCTCTCTCATCTTTCTAAGTAGGAGAACTTGCACAATCAGTGGCTGACTAAATACTTTTTTGCCCCACTGTAAGTATATGCAGAAATATAGAAAACTCTTATGGGGTCACAAACTTTCAAGGACAACTGTAGGTAATAACAGCAAACAGACATAAACTAATTTTTTTGTAATATTTAAGTCACTTTTTCTGGAGATTGCGTGACTGTAACTAAATTACTAAAATTATAGTATGCTAGTGCATTTGTGTGCAAGTGGACTGTGGATCTATTGTACTCCAGACAGAAGAATGGTTATGCTGTCACATTAGTGATTTTTCACAAGACTAAGAATTTAATTTAAAGCCATTTTGGCTTCAAATACATGTTAAAACAAATGATCATAAACCAAGACCTCAGAAACAGATACATATCTGACTAATTGATGACCCAGTATCTTATAATTAAACTGTTTCTACTATACACAGCAGAGTCTCCACAGAGTCAAGAGGCTAATCATTCATCATTTTTTACACATCCACTGGGATGAGATTTATTGAGTGGTGAATGATACTGCCGTTTACAGTGGCACCCAGGTTGGCATGATCAGTGACTTCACTGAGAACTGGGCATGTTCTCAGTGACAAACACAAGCATCTTTGTTGGCCTGGAAGACAATCGTCCTCTGTTCCTGCCTCTTACTGCCAGATGTAAAGGGAGACTCATTAGTTCTAAAGTACTTTGCAGTATAAATGAAGGAATCTCCAACTTTTCAAACACTACCTCTGGCCTTCAATTGTTTATTTCCATTGGTCAATGGATTTCAGATTGAGATAATATTGCAGCTCAGCTGCACATACTTATTTTCTGCCATGCAGAAATATTTGCCCTTATGATCTCTGACCACCTCGTCCCTAAGTGGCCTGCACTCTGTATATGATCATATTTATTAGTGCTCTACCACTAAAGCGTAATACATTATGGAAACGGTAAATACGCACTGATGGCAGATGGTCTGTTCATATTAAATAAATCTACTCTCTTATGTTGAAAAGACTATTCACATCTATGAAATGCCTGGCTAAATACTTTTGTGTAGTAAATGACTCAGCAGGGCTGCCTCAGTTCATGAGTTTGAGGTCTATGGTAGGGCCATTTCTTAAAGGCTAAATATGTGCTCCCAGCAACCCGAATCTAATTTGATTCCACATCATAACAGCTAGTCAGTTCTTTACAGGAGGTGTTTTCTCACACCAACGATATCAAAATACATTATAAGAAGACAATGTCTTTTGCTTTAGTTGCTTTTAGATGACAGTACATGATATGGCAGGACAAAGTATATGCTTTAGAAATGAGACCTGGCCTGAAAGCACATATGATGAAGTAGCACCATGTATTCTTTAGTAAATGCTTTTTTTTGGTCAAGATCAGGACTGATATAATTACATAATTACATAATTTAGAATCAATCTCCTGGCATGTAAAAATCTTTATAAACTACATTCCTTATTCAGAAATTGCTTTCACTGTGGATGGCAAAGGAAGCATTTCATTGTGCAGGTAAACTTGGTTTTATATGTGCATATGACAATAAACACTTTGACTTGACTTGAAACTGAATTTCTTGCAGAAACCATGAGCGTCTGAATGTTTCATGAGCCATGGCAGATAATCATCCTCATTCCCATGCAAAGGGCCACATTTACATATATTATTTTAGAAATAATTTCCCGTCGTAGGCAGCTCTGTGACTGAGTGAAAGCTTGATGTAATTGTCCGTAGAGCATCTCCCCAAACATTCCGATTACAAACACTGGCACACTTATCCTTGACTCGATTGATCTCAGCTTGTTAGTGGATTTTTAGAGAGACATCGTTTGCCTCTTATTGTCTCCTCTGCTCCCCTCCCTGCTTCAACTCATTCGTTTGCAGCTTTGGTTGAACACCTGAGAACAATGTCTGCTGCTGGTCATGACTGCTTGCCAGAGGCAACACAGCATTAGCAATCTGCTGTTTGCTTTTACAATGCTGCTTCACCGAACTGCCATTTTCTTCACTTGGCTGAACCACTCTCTATATCTTCATCTTTTCAATCCCAAGCTATTCCAGAATATGCCACAATAAATTTTATTAGTCAAACTTTGCGAGTTTCAATTTAGTAAACCCTGACTTGCAAATCTGAAATGCAGAACTGCTCTGAATGGATCCTTCACGTTATCACAGAGCAGATCCTAATGGAAGAAGCACTAAGATAGATATGAGATTTTATATAATTCAAGGTGAAGTACATTGCCAACAAACTTTCAAATGTACAAAATGTTATGTACAAATAGGCATTGATGTCCTTAAATTCATTAAACATGTCTATTACATTCACAAAAAATTAATAATAACGATCATCCTTATTAGTTAGCTATGTTAGGTATTAGTTAGTTATTAGTTTGACTAAAGTCAAAAATAAATGGCTAACTGTAGCACAGTCTCATGAGCTCACAATGAATTCACAGTGAGATGTGAACTGAAAGGGTGTAGTTTGATAATGACTAAGTTCATTCATGCAGAGTATAGTAAAATGTTCATTTACACTTAGGAGAACACTGGAGCTGTCTGCTGTGATACCTCTGCTAACCAGTGTCTTTGCTGTTGTGTGTCTTTGTTTTTGTTTATTTTTTGTAATGCTCACATGAATTTATCTTGAAGATGTCTTGGTTGGCTAGTGCTTTACAGTTTTATAAAGATAAATACATTTATTTAATACATCTGCATTAAAAAATCCAAGCTAAATTCTCCACATGGAGAATGTATGAACACATATCACTGGTGAATTAAACTAAATCATTTCATGTCAACCATTTAGTATTTATAATGACTAAACTACTTATGATTAGCACTCACAAATATATGTTGTATGTTCTAAACAAAAGGTCCATTGTTTTATCCGGAATAAGACATCATTACTATCGCTGGTCACTACATAGTGGAGTACAGAATGAAAGACATTCTCATTCTCTAGTACTGATTAGTATCAGATGTCAAGATACTGATCTCTCAGAAGGTCGGCAGTAATTCTTTTGTTCGTTCAGATCAGAAAAAAAGCTGTAGCCGAAACTTTGGACCATTATCTCTTGTCCTAAGTTGGAATGTAATCACACAAGAATGCTATCAATAAAATGGCAATGCATTTCATTTGTTATGCTCATGACCTTGTGTGCGCATGAGTCTGTAGTAACACTTAAGTTCAATTACATGTCTTCTATAGAAGGCTTCATAAGCAGATAATATCTTAGCCTTGTGCTGATGCTATTTATGTGTCACCAAATCTGTGCAGATCATACAAATATCCTGCTGATGCCATAACTGAAAACCAGTGAATGCTTAATGACTCTTTAGGCTTTACTAAACTCGGATAAACTAAATCTCAGCTCCTAAACAAATCAAAATGATGTTCACAATCTACATATTTAACACATGTAACTGTGATAGACATTACACTTAGTTATCCACATGCACTGTATATCCATATGTAAACTTAATAGATATATTTTGATATAACATTTTAACATATTTTGTACTACTGCAATTACAAAAGAAACATAAATCCAGGCAGTTTAGGTACATTGGTGATTAAATTTATATATTTTCCTAATATGGGTGTGAAAATAATGAACTCTGATTTATGAGTCAGTTCGTGTTCAAGTCTAAATTGTGAAATCATGGACTTTATGCATTATTTAGGAAAGCCTTAACGCTCATCGTCAGCAGCGTTTAGCCCAAGCCGGCGTGCTTCTCAGACAGTTGTGGTGCACCTATGTCTGTGGATGTCAGCGCATCTGAACACCTGGAGCTGAGGTTGGGCTTGGGGTATCAGCTTTACTGCGCACGAACACGTTACGGGTAGGTAGAACGCGCTCCGGGGTAAGAGGTCGGTCTATTGCGCAATAAGCTGCTCTGTAGCGGTTACGAGACTCTTATTCAAAACAAAACAGCGGTCAGAAAGAAAACACGCAGTAAGTGTCGGCACGTGCACATCACGGATTGTAACGTCTGGCAGCATATGTACCCTTCCCTTCCCTTATTCAGCAGACCCTAGACCCTTACCTTATGCACAGGATGAGAGGATGCAGTCTTGCCTCCTTGTTTGGTGATGCTGTTGTGACTCCAGTCAGTCCTGTGTAATCTGCTCAGGCAGGAGAACGACGCTGCCCGCATCAAACGGCCTGCAATAACAAATCACATTGGATTTTTTATAATAACGGATCAAGACTGTATTTTCTATATAACGGATCAAGACTGTATTGGTCAGTCTGTTTGGCAGCCCTGCCGCAGTAGGATGGATTCTATAGGATAACGCTCTCTCCTGTCTTCCTCTTTCATTTTCTAAAGCAAAACCCCTCCTTTCCTCTCCCTGCGCCAATCCTCCTTCTCCTTATAGCATCAGCCACCCATCTCTCTCTCTCTCTCTCTCTCTCTCTCTCTCTCTCTCTCTCTCTCTCTCTCCCGCCCGAAGAAACCATAAGAATAAAAAACAGCCTATCTATCCATAAGCTCTTGTCTTTTGTTACGGGACGCCATTGCAGTGTTCATTCAGGAGGGTTGGAGGGTCACACCATTCTCCCAACCCCCATTTCACACCTCTCTAATGAAAACCTCATGGCCCAAATTTCAGTTACAGCCTAACGTTTATTGGAAGCACAAACAATGGGCTTAAACACAGTCTCTTGCAAATCATTCTACTCAATGACCCACACTCCCCGCTGCAAAAAAGGGGTAAGCTCACTTAACCTGATCTCGATCACATCCTGCACTGATCGTGTGCTTACCATGGAAAAGAATTTCAGAATCAAGTAACTTAACATGCATGTCTTTGGACTGTGGGAGAAAATTGGGGTAACCGGAGTAAACCCAAGCAGACACGCAAACGACATGCAAACTCCACACAGGTGAAGTCCAAAGTCGGGATCGAACCGAGGGACATTGAAACTGTGAGGCGATCGTGCCTTCCGCCTAAGGGCACTTACTTAATGTGATCAATAAATGTTTTAAATGCACCATAGTGAGCAATGGCAAATATGTGATAAAAAACCTACTGCAGATTACACAACTTTCAAAAATCATACAGTTCTAACTGAACAGCTTGCAGTTACTTTTCATAAGGTAGTGCTATGTCATAACTGTAGATGCTAGTGTGATGCTACTGCTAAAATATTTCATAAACTGAGTAATACTAATAACAAGATATAATTAGAAAAGACTGAGAGGAAGTGAAAGTTTCAAACAAGGTTACATCGATAGTATGTGAACCTCTAGTATTAGCAGTTAAATTGAAGGTGAAATTAGAGTCAGGTGTTTCAATCAATGGGATGACAGTCAGGTGTGAGGGGGCACCCTGTTTTATTTAAAGTCAAAGTCTGCTCTTCACAACACATGTTTGTGGAAGTATATCATGGAATGAACAAAGGAGATTTCTGAGGACCTCATAAAAAGAGTTGTTGATGCTCATCAGGCGGGAAAAGGTTACAAAACCATCTCTAAAGAGTTTGGATTCCACCATGCCACAGTCAGACAGATTGTGTACAAATGGAGGAAATTCAAGACCATTGTTACCCTCCCCAGGAGTGGTCGATCAACAAAGATCACTCCAAGAGCAAGTCGTGTAATAGTTGGTGAGGTCACAAAGGACCCCAGGGTAACTTCTAAGCAACTGAAGGCTTCTCTCACATTGGCTAATGTTAATGTTCATGAGTCCACCATCAGAAGAACACTGAACAACAATGGTGTGCATGGCAGGGTTGCAAGGACAAGCCACTGCTCTCCAAAAAAAGAACGTCTGCAGTTTGCTAAAGATCACGTGGACGAGCCAGAAGGCCATTGGAAGAATGTTTTGTGGACGGATGACACCCAAAATAGGACTTTTTGGTTTTAAAAGAAAAGCGTTATGTTTGGAGAAAGGAAAAAACACTGCATTCCAGCATAAGAACCTTATCCCATCTGTGAAACATGGTGGTGGTAGTATCATGGTTTGGGCCTGTTTTGCTGCAATCTGGGCAGGGACGGCTTGCCATCATTGATGGAGCAATGAATTCTGAATTATATCAGAGAATTCTAAAGGAAAATGTCAGGACATCTGTCCATGAACTGAATCTCAAGAGAAGGTGGGTCATGCAGCAAGACAACGACCCCTAAGCACACAAGTCGTTCTACCAAATAATGGTTACAGAAGAATAAAGTTCATGTTTTGGAATGGCCAAGTCAAAGTCCTGACCTTAATCCAATCAAAATGTTGTGGGAAGGACCTGAAGCGAGCAGCTAATGTGAGGAAACCCACCAACATCCCAGAGCTGAAGCTGTTCTGTACGGAGGATGGGCTAAAATTCCTCCAAGCCGGTGTGCAGGGACTGATCAACAGCTACAGGAAACGTTTAGCTGCAGTTATTGCTGCACAGGGGGTCACAACAGATACTGAAAGCAAAGGGTCACATACTTTTGCCACTCACCTAATATATATAATATTGGATCATTTTCCTCAATAAGTAAATGACCAAGTATAATATGTTTGTCTCATTTGTGTAACTGGGTTCTATTTATCCACTTTTAGGACTTGTGTGAAAATCTGATGATGTTTTAGGTCACATTTATGCAGAAATATAGAAAATTCAAGCAACACTGCACTATTAATAGAGTTATTACTTTTGTTTTGTATTGGACTCTCTATACTTGGAAAAAAAGACAACATTCACCATTTAGTTCCAGACAACATCTTGAATAACTCAACAAAATAACATTAGTGCACAATGGCACTGTTTGCATTTGTCCCACAGCATGTGATTTGGAATGCAGCCTTTTAGCATTTATTTATATCTTATTTAAATCAATAAATTATTAGCAATGTATTTAATAGTAGGCATAATACAACGCATAATACAACCAGGTTGCTCCAACTGGGATAAAACCTAGTACCTTCTTGTTGTGAGGCAACAGGGCTACCCACCGAGCCACCACACCACCCATAATAATAATAATAACAATAATAAGAAGAAGAGGAACAGCAACAACAACATGAAATATCAGCAACATAAACTTAAAATGATATGAACTTTAAAGTAAACTAAACACTACTAAAAAATGCAAGATCTAAGAGCAACAGGACTGAACTACAGAAGGCTTGTACTCTGCATGAAACTGTATAATAAAAAAACTCACCAAGGCATAGAGCAGAGGAGACTGTGTAGTTTTAGAAAAAATAAAAACCACTAGATGATATGTTGTGTCTTTCACACTGGAGCTGGTTATTTTCCTATAACGCCATACCCTGGGGTGCTTCATTTCTATTTCACAGCAACTTGCCAACAATAACAACATTTTTTTTTAAATCACCTTCATCAAAGTTAGATTTAATATTACAGTATATAAAGTATGCATTACAAGTTTTGCTATCCCTTTCATTACAGAAGTAATCATCCCTACATAGAATCACATGCAGTATATTCCTTTTTCTGTCTTTTACATCAGGACATTTGTACTGTGTAGGAACAGCATTGAAGTTTAGAATTAGTCACACTTTAAATGGATTACTGTCTATTCTTCATTATTCAAAAAAGTCTGTATGAGTTAGTTTGTTAATATGAAAACACTAAATAGTTAACAGTAAAACAATTGCTCAAAACCTCATGAACTGAGATTTTTTCTGTGGCATGATATAAAGTATTTATTTTCTGCCAAACTAATTGTTCATAAAATGTAATTACACTATATTACCAAAAGTATTCGTTCATCTGCCTTCACATGCATATGAACTTGAGCGACATCCTATTATTAATCCATAGGGTTTAATATGATGTCGGCTCACCCTTTACACCCATAACACCTTCAACTCTTCTGGGTCCATTCTTCCAGAAGCACATTTGTGAGGTCAGTCAAGTTCTTCCACACCAAACTCGCTCATCCATGTCTTTATGGACTTTGCTGTGTGTGCTAGTGTGCAGTCATGTTGAAACAGGAAGGGGCGATCCCCAAACTGTTTCCATAAATTGTCCAAAATCTCTTGGCATTCTGCATTACAAGTTCCTTTCACTGGAACTAAGGGGTTGAGCCCAGCTCCTGAAAAACAAACCCACACCATAATCCCCCTCCAACAGACTTACACTTGGCAGTCAGACAAGAACCGTTCTCCTGGCAACCGCCATACCTGGACTCGTCCATCAGACTGCCAGACGGAGAAGCGTGACTCGTCACTCCAGGGAACATGTCCCCACTGCTTTAGAGTCCAATGGTGGCGTGCTTTACACCACTTCATCCGACGCTTTGCATTGTGCTTGGTGGGTAATGTAAGGCTTGGATGCAGCTGCTAGGCCATGGAAACCCATTCCATGAAGCTCTCTACGCACTGTTCTTAAGTTAATCTGAAGGCCACATGACGTTTGGAGGTCTGTAGCGATTGACTCTGCAGAAAGTTGGTGAAGTCTGCACACTATGCACCTCACCATCTGCTGACCCCGCTCTGTCATTTTACGTGGCCTACCACTTCGTGGCTGAGCCGCTGCCGTTCCCAATTGCTTCCACTCTGTTATAATACCACTGACCGCTGACTGTGGAGTATTTAGTAGTGAGGAAATTTCACGACTGGACTTGTTGCACAGGCGGCATCCTATCATGGTAACGTGCTGGAATTCACTGAGCTCCTGAGAGTGACCCATTCTTTCACAAACGTTTGTAGAAGCAGTCTGCATGCCTACAGTGGTGCTTGATTTTATACACCTGTTGCCATGCAAATGATTAGAACACCTGAATTCAATGATCTAGATGGGTGATTGAATACTTTTGGCAATGTAGTGTATATATGCCAGTGTATATATGTAGTGTATACTTAAATAAGCAGGTTTTCTTGCTGCTGGAAAATGTGTGACAATTGCCTTCCCATGACATTGCTTGTGAATCTGTGACAATTGGTCTTACACTACAAATGAGGGGTGGCTCAGTGGATAGCACTGCTGCCTCACAGGAAGAAGGACCCGGGTTCAATCCCAGGGTGGTGCGGCCTGGGTTCTTTCTATGTGGAGTCTGCCTGTCTTCCCTGTGTCTGCGTGGGCTTCTTCCCACAGTCCAAAGATGTGTGTTAGGTTAATATGATTACGCTAAATTGTCATTGACTTGATTGTATATATATATATATGTACAGTGTATATATGACTAGTGTTGATGTAACTGTGTGTATAGATGTAATGTATGTAACATTTATGACACTACAGCTGTCATAAATGTAGATTAGGTTAAAAAAATGCTAATGTGGCTATTTAAACTAAATCATAATTTTTTAAATGATCAACTCCTCTTGGGTGATTGATTCTGGTTCTGGCTATCACAGTTCAGTAACATTTTCCCATTTGTGACCTGTAATCAGAGCTAACTAATACTGGGCTATGATGTTTTAATGTAATGTTATTGGTGTAAAATTTGAAGTTGGGTTTTCTTTAATATATAAGGACTTAAATGCAAATTAAGGCTCTAATAGTTCATTAGTGCCAGTCCATTAATACTTAGCTTGCTAGGTGTTGGAGACGATGGGATGGCTTACTATACTGTATTTTGTATGCAGATTCTACTCTGGCACTACATAGACAGTTGACATGTAATTATTGAATATTTGATTTAATGGAATATTTGACATGGTTGCCTACTATTAAATACATTGCTAAAAATTTATTGATTTAAATAAGATATAAATAAATGCTAAAAGGCTGCATTCCAAATCACATGCTGTGGGACAAATACAAACAGTGCCATTGTGCACTAATGTTATTTTGTTGAGTTATTCAAGATGTTGTCTGGGACTAAATGGTGAATGTTGTCCTTTTTTCCAAGTATAGAGAGTCCAATACAAAACAAAAGTTATTTTTAATAACTCTATTAATAGTGCAGTGTTGCTTGCATTTTCTATATGTTTACATAAATATGACCTAAAACATCATCAGATTTTCACACAAGTCCTAAAAGTAGATAAAGAGAACCCAGTCAAACAAATGAGACAAAATATTATATTTGGTCATTTATTTACTGAGGAAAATGATCCAATATTATATATTAGTGAGTGGCAAAAGTATTTTGCTACTTTCAGTATCTTTCAGTATCTGGTGTGACCCCCCTGTGCAGCAATAACTGCAGCTAAACGTTTCCTGTAGCTGTTGGTCAGTCCTGCTTGGAGGAATTTTAGCCCATTCCTCCATACAGAACAGCTTCAGCTCTGGGATGTTGGTGGGTCTCCTCACATTAGCTGCTCGCTTCAGGTCCTTCCACAACATTTCCATTGAATTAAGGTCAGGACTTTGACTTGGCCATTCCAAAACATGAACTTTATTCTTCTGTAACCATTCTTTGGTAGAACGGCTTGTGTGCTTAGGGTCGTTGTCTTGCTGCATGACCCATCTTCTCTTGAGATTCAGTTCATGGACAGATGTCCTGACATTTTCCTTTAGAATTCTCTGATATCATTCAGAATTCATTGTTCCATCAATGATTGTAAGCCGTCCTGGTCCAGATGCAGCAAAACAGGCCCAAACCATGATACTAACGCTTTTCTGTTAAACCAAAAAGTTCTATATTGGTCTCATCCATCCACAAAACATTCTTCCAATAGCCTTCTGGCTCGTCCACATGATCTTCAGCAAACTGCAGACGAGCAGCAATGTTCTTTTTGGAGAGCAGTGGCTTTCTCCTTGCAACCCTGCCATGCACACCATTGTTGTTCAGTGTTCTTCTGATGGTGGACTCATGAACATTAACATTAGCCAATGTGAGAGAGGCCTTCAGTTGCTTAGAAGTTACCTTATAATATTTTTGTCTCATTTATTTAACTGGGTTCTCTTTATCTACTTTTAGGGCTTGTGTGAAAATCTGATGATGGTTTAGGTCATATTTATGCAGATATATAGAAAATGTTTAATGGTTCACAAACTTTCAAGCACCGCTGTAATATTAATTAGGCTAGCCAGGCTGCTTGTATAGGATTACAAGAAGATAAGGATATTTCTAAACTGAATCTTCATGAGTATTTAGAGATCTTGGAATTTTCATGAGGGTAGGAATGTTTGTAAGCCATTCTTAATATATTTATTTTTTGCAAGACCAATCTTCATAACCATTGTCAATTTTGGAAATAATTGTTCATGTCATGTGGTTAAAATAATGCCAACATTCTTTTTGTCATACTTTAATCATGTTCTTGTCTTTGGGGGGCATTGCTTGCCTGCTTGCACTGGGCTACACACCACCAATCTAATCAATTTTATCTGAAAAGCAATCTGTCTTAATATATTAACAAAATTAACTTTAACAAAATTCTCTCCAACTTTTAAAACACAATATTAAGTAGTAATTGCATTTAGGAATCATATGTTAAATTTAATTTCAGTTTACATGTTGGGATTATTATATCAGTTTAAACTGCGGTAAAGGCATGCATTGAATTACATGTCTATTAAGTCAAGTATATTCATTAGATCACAGAGTCTTTAACTTCTGAAATCTGTAACACCATTGGCCAATAACTTATTTTTTATGAACAAGTTAATGTTTTAAGATCTGTAAAGTGTTTTTGAAACATGTGAATGTTCACTAGTAGTGCCTGTAATTGCTGCTGTTTAGACCCTCAAGTTTGACCTGATAGCAGGAGAAAGTGCTTAGAGTTGTCTGATATGTGTAGCATCTAAAAATGACATGCAGTAGATCATCAAAATAGGACCATATATCTTATATCAAAAAACAGTGCTGATGCAGTGCTATGCAGATGATACGCAGTTGTGCATATTAGCCAAACCAAATGACGTACTTACTAATGTTTGTGTAAAGATTATCTTTACAAAGATTGTGTAAAGGAAATAAAAGATTTGATATAATCAATTTTCTTTTACGTGACTCAGATAAAACTGAGGTTTTATTACTTGGAGCGACAGACAGGTTGTCTGTATCTATCCTAAACCTTGATGGCTTTTCCATAATGCCTAGTCCATCTATTAAAAAAACTTAGATGTAACATTTGATTCAGATGTCTCATTTGACCCACATATTAGCAACATCACTAGAACTGCCTTCTTTCAATTATGTAATTTTAAAAATACGTAATACTTAGAAATATCTTCTTTTTTTATTGATGCTGAGAAACTGGCTCATACTCTTATAACGTTGAGGTATACTCTTAAAAGTCCTTGAGGATTACTGTAACTCTCTACTGACTGGATGCTCTAGAAAATCTATAAACAAACTAATTAGTTCAGAATGCAGCGTCCTGAGTGCTAACTATTCATTCATTCATATCTGCATGATCCTGAACAGGGTTGAGGGAGATCCGGTGCCTAGTCGGCAGCATAGGGCAGGAACATCCCTAGACAAGGGGCCAATCCATCATAGGGAACTTACACTCTCTCTCTCACGCACACACACACACACACACACACACACACACACACACACACACACTACCGGGCACTTTAGAAACACTAGTTAACTGAATCCACATGTCTTTGGAATGTGGGAGGAAATTGGAGTCCCCAGAGTAAACCCACAGAGACACGGGAAGACATACAAACTAAACACAGACATGAGTCTACTAACTGATGTTGGGTTCGATCCGGGGACGCTGGAGTTGTGAGGCCACTACGCTAATCGCTGTGCCACCACTGTGCCACCCTTGCGGCAACTTCAGTCGCCATTTCTGTATATGGTCCATACGGACCTTTCTGTGATATGTTTTCACAGAACTCAAATACTCTGCTAAATGTCATGAGGAATAAAAAACAAAGAGTTACTCATAGCCTTGATGAAGAGAGAAAAGCTACATGACTCTAATGTCTCAATCTATGGTGGGAGGGGATGTTATTAAATGGCTCTAAGGTTATATAAATTACCTGCTTTGAGTAACAAATTCAATTTATCTGACAAGATTCTGGGAAGTCCCAGCTTTCTTCATCCACAATGTTGCTGGAGAATGGGTTCTTTTTCATTATCTATTCCCCTAGGAGTCCCTAGATGTGTTCATCTCGTGTAACTAGCATCAGACAGGCTGTCCATTCTGTTCCCTGATGCCATATTAATTTTCCTTTTGACCCCTCAGACCCTCAATGTATCTTGTCAGTGCTGTCTCTCAGGCCAGGGAGGTGTCTGTATGACAGGTGTTTGCACACTCAGTATGTGCTGGTTATCTGAGTGTCTCTGTGTGTGGGACTCGTATATGCTATTTTTCTTAAAGATGCAGACATTGTCTTCAATTAGATTAAATAAATGTGAAGTTCTACATAGATCAAGACTACTGATCATGTGGAGTACAAGACTACAAATGGCATTATTTTTTCTCATGTTAGCTAATATTTAATGACTACTCACATCTGTGCCTGCTGCAATAAAGAATAGTGGCAGTTAAAACATTAACAGAACAGTAACATTGATACGTTACTATTACGTAATACTATCATGCAGTGATGATATGTCTTATATGAGTACATGCTGAATCAATGCTGGGAATGACCCTGGGTGCTTTATACCCACTATGCTTACTGTATCTGATCTGGCCCTCTCCGGTCTCTCTGCAGTAGGCGCAAACCCCATCTGTTGCTTGAACAGGATCGATAGTGATGATTTCTAATGATGGCTAAAAGCCCTAGGTAATCTGAGCTCTCTGCCAAAGCTCCGTAACTGTCCAGTGCCATATTTCTGCCCAATGACCCTGTGGATTTCAGTCTAGCCAAAGTCACAGCTCACCCAGACACTGAGTCACTGTTAACCTATTCCAAGCCATGTTGGAGAAGCTGACTGGAAAACTGGTTTGCAGATGACATGTCTGTGACAGAGAGATTTAATTCGAGACTTGGAAGCAGATAATTATTGCAGTTCACAGAGCTGTAATTTCAAGAGATCATTCAGCCTATCAATGTTAATCATAATGGCAGCAATGAAATGAATCTTATTAATTTTCTTGATGCAATGGGTAAATACCACTGAACTCATGCAAAAGCAAATAGATATAAAAATTCAGGAAGATGATGCTGTAGTCTCTGTAACCCAGAGCTAAATATCCAAACTCTGCACATTTATGCATGAAACCATCATAGCACTCTTTTTCTGTTTCTCTTCCTTCCACTCTAGGGCAGTGGACCAATTAGCATTTAGATGAAAAGTGCTCAAAGATGCTTCTGGCACCGGACTTCTCTGAGACATCTTATCCTCTTGGGAACCAGAGGCATGTATGATAGAATGACAGCGGAAGAAAATCTGCTTACATCTGATAGGCACATGGGCAAATGTCTCAGGTGGGTCTGTCTTGACTTTTAGAGTGTCTGATGGCCACAATGATAGCCAGGTATATAATATTTTTACTATACTATTTACTATTATTCTATTTACAATGTGATTTTATACTGTAGTGCGCACTGACAATCAGCAATAACAATGGGTGCACACACCTGAAATCTTGTTGTCACATTTACTTTGACTTTTATTTTATTGCAGACAGTATGAACCCAAAATATTTTGTTTTGTCTGGTTAACTTCATTTCATTTGTTAATAACACCAATTCCTGCATTTCAGGCCTGCAACACCTTTTAAAAAAGTTGGGATGGTAAAGCATTTACCACATTTTAATGTTGCCGTTCCTTCTCACAACACTTAAAAGTTGTTTTGGCACAGAGAATACCAAGTGTTTCAGGTGTTGGTTTGTCACATTCTTCCTACAAACGTGCCTTAAGGTATGTAAGGGCACTGACAAAACCATGACATACCATGACCGGCCCTGGCTTTTGGACTTGTTGCTGTTAATAGTCTGGATGGTCCTTTTCGTCTTTGGTCTGGAACACACAGTGTCCATTTCTTTCAAAAAAGATCTGGAATGCTGATTTCTCTGACCACAATACACATTTCCACTGTGTGATGGTCTATCCTAGAAGTCTCCCAGCTCAGAGAATTCGAGGTCACTTCTGGACATAATTAATAAAAGGCTTCTTTTTTGCATTTGTGAATGTAACTCAATATTGTTGTGCTTGACAAAGGTTTGATAAAGTAATCCCTTGCCCATGTGGTTCCATCAGCTATTCATGAATGACAGTTGTAGATGCTGATCACAGGTCTTCAGTTTAGGCTTGTTCCCTTACCCTTTATGCACTGAAATTCCTCCAGATTCCTTCAATTGTTTAATGATATCATGCACTCTAGAGGAAGAAATATGCAAAACCCTTCCAATCTTTCTTTGAGGAGCATTTTTTAAACGTTTCAATAATTTTCTTACACATTTGTTGACAAACTGGAGATCCTCTGCCCATCTTTGTTGCTCCAAGACTCAGCCTTTTGTGGATACTGCTTTTTTTGTCCAAATCATGATTACAATCACCAGTTGACATCATTTGTTTGAAATCATGTCATTTTTTTACCTCATTACTACCCCTAAATTGCCCCATTCCATTTTTTAAAAATGTTTTGCAGGCCTGAAATGCAATTACTGATCTTTATTAACAAATGAAATGAAACACATGATACACTTTGGTCAAACTGTCTGCAATGAAAAATAAGTCAAAGCAAAGGTAAGAAACACTGTATATTTTTGTTGTTTTTTTATATTTGCATTTTCCACACTGTCCCAACTTTTTCTGATTTGGGGTTGTAAGTTAACTCACGTTTGTCTCAGGTAGGCAAAGACTGTGATTTTAACAGCTGTGTGTATTTTCTTTTTTTATGGTGACCAAACCTAACAAAACATCTTTCCATTAATGCCACTTGGCAGACTCTTGTATACACAAAGAAAAAACGTGAATGAAACATACCAGAGCATGTATGTTTGTATCAAATAATTAAAAGTGCTTAATGTATGTTTAATAGCACTATTTTTACTCTTTATGGTACATACTCGTGTTGACACACTAGGCAGTACTGGATGAAGCACGGTGTGAGAGGAGTATCCAAAATAATAGATCCAACATCTAAATCCATCAGATCAAGGTTCAGGTGCATTTCAGTACGTACCTTTATCTTTAGACAGGGTAAAAAAGATCAGTTTTTACTGTAATTCCCCAAATCCCCAGACATGCATACAGACCGTGTTAATGCCATCTGCCTATGGTATATCAGGTGATGGCATGCCACTGAGCTTACAGCCAGGAACAGGTGATGAGTGTTAGGAAGTCAACATCACACCTGTGCTAAGTCAACCAGAATAAAAAGCATAAGCAAAAACCAACCGTTGGGGCTTGGGGGGGTGTCATGTCATGTTTAACCCATTTTAACAGTCAGATTAGTTTTATGGTGGAAATAAAGGCAATTTAATGTTCTGCAAAATCATGTTCAATCATCTCCAGTGAACACCAGTCAGGTTTACAATGGATCTCTTGGGTGAACACTCTGGACAGTTTTGGAAGGTGGGAAGAAAGCTGAGAACTCTGCTCAAAGGAAGTAGAGAGGAACCCAATACTGATATATGGAGAACATAGGAAGCTGCCCATACAGTAAACAAAGCATCACAAGCTGAATCTGCATGCCACCATGGCAATAATAATATTTAACAATCGCTTACATATAGTGTATATTTTTTCAAGAAATCGAAAGCAAAGCAAAAGCATCCCATTTACTCCTGCTTATCCTGGTCTGGGTCACAGAGGAGGGTTTGGAGCTTAAACCAGAATTCACTGGGCAGGCCCTAAGGAACTGCTGTTCCCACTGAACCATTGGGGCTATATTGAGCATATACTGTAGAATATCTTGTATATTTATTATGGGATTTAATTGATGAATAGATGTTGAATAGATGATGTAGAGGGAATGCATGCCTATCCTGGAATTCACATATCTCAGGCAAACGCATACACAGTCCATCACTCAGGCTTCAGAAGGGGTTGCTGTTGCAGCAACAGTAGACAGTCTGCCATCTGGCACCATCCTCCATCAGACACAGCCAATTACGTGTCTGTGGGATGCTCGACCCAGCCGGAAGGCTCTGCAGGGGCTCGAACCCATGTCACCACAGTGGTAGGCTAGTGCATTAGACTGTTGTGCCACCTGAGCATTACTTTAAATCCATAAATAACGTTAATATTCATCAGTACTCATGAAATCTTAAAAGGGCTCCTGCTGTGTGGTCTGCCCATCATGTTAATAACATGATAATAACTTTTTTTGTGCATCTAAAATATAAATTGTACAAGGAAAAGGAAACCCTTCATCTAGGGCACTGACGGTGGAGAAAAGAGAAAACAGAATGAAATGATTAGAACTATCTTTATAAACCTGTTGCACAAAATGAACTAATCCTAGCGTAATGTGGCTGAATAATTCACTTCACAGGACCTCTGGCAGAGGTCTAAATTTAATAATGTGAGCCCTATGTGAAATGCCATGTGGTTATAATATGTGGGCATAATATGCTAGTGTGTATGCCACCAGAATAAAACCTGCTTGTGCCTGATGACTGCATATGAAATTTGACTCTGATTATTACTTCTGGATTAGCCTGTCTGTTGACAATGTATTCAAATGAAAAAAGGAGGGGTTTAATGATCTGGGAGCAAACCCAAAACAGATGATGTATCCAAACCCTCAGCCCTCCCCATACGGTGCTACTCTTATCTCAGTGGAAAGGTCTCAAGGGACAAGACCCATTAAACCCCATTACCCACATACAGAGAATATGAGACAGAATCATTAATGGGGGTGGGGTGTCCATCAGTTCTTGCACTGATCTTCCTGGAGAAGCTGACATTTCCTGAGGATGTTCAAAGCTTGGATGTGATACAGATTTGTGGCATTCTGACACTGCTTTGTGCTAGCTGCCACTGTTCTTGAATCAAACCCCTGCTGTTTGCATGTGGTAAGGCCACATGCTAATTACCTAATCTTACTCACTGACAGGTAGATTTTCAATTGTGGGGGAAGATGCGGTTCCTTTCAGTGTTGTGCCATGCTGTGAAAGTTGAAAATGCAAAAATGCAAATAAAAAATATATGCAGTGTTCCTTACAATTCCTTTGACTTTTATTTAACTGTAGACAATATGAATCCAAGATTTCTGCTCAACTGGGGGTGTAAATATGTTAACAATGTTAACAATATTAACAATTAAGTCAACATGTTATTCCATGGGCTGCCTTATTTTAAAAGCAACATACATATGGTGTGAATGGATATGTTGTATGTCCGCTTGAAATATCTTTTGCATTCCTTCACATTACACATGTCTTTCAGAAAGCCGAAGGTGTTGTTACTCACAAAGTGGAAGGCCTTGCCAGAGGAAAGCAACATCTGATCTTGAAGTGCCTATTTTATTTTAGCTTTGTAACAGCAAGGCAGAGTTGGGACAGGACTACAATTTATTTATTTAGGCTATAAATACCAGTAAAGATGAACAAATCCAACCACAATTAGAAATAGAGTTACAAGTCAGACAGAGATCAAACCATACCAATTCAATTCCAAACTTGCTGGCAATCCTCAAGAAAATGAGTCAATAAAACTGTTCAAAATAAACAGTACATATACAAACAGTCACCCGGATCCCGCAACCCAAGGGAACACTGAAACTGAGTAAGCCTCCTTGAAACAAACACAGAAGACAGAACCAGAATAAGGGAAATAACAAAAAAATATAAAAAGGACGGAACAGAAAATTTACCAGGAAAAGGACACATGAGCATATTGCTCCAATGTACAGAAGGTGGATGGTAAGCGAGGCAAAGAGAAACCCAAATATTACAGTTATAGAACTGCAGAATTTTCTTGAGTCTCTGGGTTTTTCATATTTCAAAATCCTCGGTTAGATGGTACCTACATGACCTGAAGCACTTTGGAAAAGTTCCACATAAAGAACATTTTCAAAGTGCAAGCCACAAAATGCAGCACCTGGACTATTCAAAAACATTGAATAGTGTGGTCACTCTGTGTGGTCATGACTATCTTTATCTCATCCGGCAAAGAAAGGACTGAAAACAACAAAAATAAACCCATGACATCCACTGTCAAATAGCGTAGTGGAACATCAGTGCTTTGTGACTGTATTGCTGCTAGTAGTTCATGAGCTCTTGGGAGAACTGATGGAATAATCTATACCACTACATACTACAGCTTTTACTATGACATTTTAGCCCAAAAGCTGTCAGAAGAATTAAAATTAAAATCCACACAGAAATGGTAGAAACACATTATCTAAGTTCTGCAATGGCCCTCTCAATCTCCAGATTGAAACCAGTTTTGAAAATGTGGTGTTTATTGAAATAGTCCACAGTCCAGAGGACCCCAAATTATTAAGGAACTGGTTTCTGTATATTTCTGCATAAATATGACCTACAACATCATCAGATTTTCACATCTGAACCCAATTAAACAAATAAGACAAAAATATTATACTTGGTCATTTATTTATTGAGGAAAACTATCCAATATTACATAATATCGACCGGCAAAAGTATGTGAACCTCTAGGGTTAGCAGTTAATTTGAAGGTGAAATTAGTGTCAGGTGTTTCAATCAATGGGATGATGATCAGGTGTGAGTGGGCACCCTGTTTTATTTAAAGAACAGGGATCTGTCAAAGTCTGCTCTTCACAACACATGTTTGTGGAAGTATATCATGGAATGAACAAAGGAGATTTCTGAGGAGCTCAGAAAAAGAGTTGTTGATGATCATCAGGCTGGAAAAGGTTACAAAACCATATCTAAAGAGTTTGGACTCCACCAATCCACAGTCAGACAGATTGTGTACAAATGGAGGAAATTCAAGACCATTGTTACCCTCCCCAGGAGTGGTCGACCAACAAAGATCACTCCAAGAGCAAGGCGTGTAATAGTTGGCAAGGTCACAAAGGACCCCAGGGTAACTTCTAAGCAACTGAAGGCCTCTCTCAC
>JAJAGP010001231.1:0-216224 GCA_025084515.1 Ancistrus triradiatus
AATACCAGTAGCACATGAGTTCAAGCGGTCCAAGTACAACGACCTGGCACAGGAGTGTAGAGGCGGAGGCTGGGCCGCGACCATTCACCCTGTGGAGGTTGGATGCAGGGGCTTCGCGGGGGGGTCTGCAGTGCGACTACTCCGTGCTGTGGGAATGACCGGAGCAAGCCTGAAGAGGGCAACCAAGGAGTTGGCGGAAGAGGCAGAGAAAGCGAGTTTCTGGATATGGCTGCGGAGGAAGGATAGCAGTTGGGGCTCAACACCGCAATGAGGTCAGTTGCAGGGAGTGGCGTGGGGAGACGTCCCCAAAACCACTGCCCCCCCACCGCGAGGTGTCCTGGCTAGGGGGCGAAACATCAGTGAACGGTGGCACCAGCTGACCACCCTGCAGCTGACCTCAAAGTGCACTGGAGGAGGTGCGACAGGCAGAGATGCCAAGCAGCTAAACCTGTACTACTCAAATGTCAAAAAAATAAGACTTATATGATTAGATAAATTAGTTTCAGTCTTACATTTATCATCTATGCCACTCAAGGAGGATGGGTCCCTTTTGGAGTCTTGGTCCTCCCAAGGTTTCTTCCTCAAAACATTTAGGGTGTTTTTCTTTCCCACTGTCACCCTAGGCTTGCACAATTTGGGATTGGCTGTAAATATTAGAAGATAATCTAAAATTGTAAAGTTGCTTTGAGACAATGCTCCATTGTAAAAAGCGCTATATAAATAAATCTGACTTGACTTGACTTGACTTGACTTCATTATCGGTCAAATGGCCAGACTCCATATCTTCCCTTGGTTTAAATAAAATTGTCGGTAATCACCTCACAAATACATTGAGGTGTCCCATTATTAGGCATCACCATTCTTTAGCTGGATTAATGTTCAAACATTTGTGAATGGTGAGTTCTGGAGCTGACAGGATGGCCCAATGGGCCAATGCAATGCATGGTTAATGTACGTTTGTTGTTTGTTTATTTGGTTTATTGTCGCTATCAGCATCAGTGACCATTTCAGCTTCACACACAAGGTTACATCTATGCACAAGGTTACATCAAGATTAGCCATATATACACACTCAAGTCAATGCCAATTTAGCGTTATCAATTAAATTAACAAGCATTCCTTTGACCTGTGGGAGGAAACTGAAGCATCTGGAGTAAACCCACGCAAACACAGGGAGGACATGCAGACTCCACCCAGGACCTTTTTGCTGTGAGCATGCGGTGCTATCCATCGAGCCACCGTACAAAATACATGTAAATTATTGTTCAAATTTATGGCCCATAATACTTGTATTAATGCTTTCTCATATATGTATGCTGCTGTTGCCAGTGCCTGGTAGCAAAGTGGCATGCCTTGCTCTACTCTGTCAAGTTGAGTACTAAAGTAGGAAACTGGATTTTGCCCACCAGTCTTTTGTGCTAAAATTACATTCAAATAAACTGTTCTTGTTGTTACATACATAAGAAGGGTTTAGTGATTAGCTAGAGCAGGTACTGTGTACAATTCAAACGTAATGTTTATAAAAGCTTGTTCAGCCTCCTCATCCCATGTTAACTGCCCTCTCAAATTTGTCTGTCCAGCGAGTTGAACTAGTTTACCAATCGGGCCAATATTTAAGGCATAATTGCAGATCCACAGTCTGCTGTACCAGGTCGTTCCTATGAAAGATAGCATTTCACTTACAGTTTTTGGCTTTGGTGCCTGTTGTATTGCTTTGATGTATTCTAGCATGATAGTTAGTGTGACTGCCTATAGAGTGATCACACTACTGTTATCCAAAAGTATTATTATTATTAGTGTGATTGCCTATCTAGGCACTATTACACTATTGTTATTTGAAAGTCTTATTTTTCTTCTTCTTATTATTATTATTACACGTTTTTGTCAGGCTTTAAACTACCGCAGCTTTCGAGATATCTACCCCGTTCCAGAGCCATTGCGTCCGGTCTGGTCGGGAATGGTGTGCTTATATAGGGCTTTCCGGTAGGACTTTGGGGGGCGGCAACAACCCAAATTTCCCATAGGTAATGAATGGGCACAAAGTTAACGAATCATAAATCAGTCAGTTTTCGACATACGGGCACAAAATTCGGCAGGCTTGGTCTCGGCTGCAATCTGAGGTGACATGTGATAACCATGGGGCCCCTGAGGACCCCAGCTGGGCACTGGGCCCCTGGCGAGCCAATTCCCATAACTCAGTTTTCGACCTACGGCCACAAAATTTGGCACACTTGCTCACGGGTGCAATATGGCCACAGATGGGTCCCTTAAAAGGCTAGAACACAAAACACACAGGGCCTCATTCGTGAAATGTGAGCACAATGACTTTGTGAGCAAATTGTTCGTATAGGACTTTTTTTGTAAATGACCACATTCATGAAAGTGTTCATAGTCTCAAAATGTTAGTAAGTACGACCAAAATTTACACCTGATCCTGAGCATGCGTAAAGTGTGCATAACGTGTGAAACACACCAAAAGTGTCATTTGAAATGACTGCACTTGAATTAATGTACTAAGTGGCAAAATTATGTGAATCTCTAGAATTAGCAGTTAATTTGAAGGTGACATTAGAGTCAGGTGTTTTCAATCAACTGGATGACAATCAAGTGTGAGTGGGCACCCTGTTTTATTTAAAGAACAGGGATCTATCAAAGTCTGCTCTTCACAACACATGTTTGTGGAAGTGTATCATGGCACCAACAAAGGCGATTTCTGAAGACCTCAGAAAAAAGAGCTGTTGATGCTCATCAGGCTGGAAAGCTTACAAAACCATCTCTAAAGAGTTTGGACTTCACCAATCCACAGTCAGACAGATTGTGTACAAATGGAGGAAATTCAAGACCATTGTTACACTCCCCAGGAAAGGTCGACCTACAAAGATCACTCCAAGAGCAAGGCATGTATTAGTTGGCGAAGGTCACAAAAGACCTCAGGGTAACTTCTAAGCAACTGAAGGCCTCTTTCACATTGTTAATGTTAATGAGTCCACCACCAGAAGAACACTGAACAATAATGGTGTGCATGGCAGGGTTGCAATGAGAAAGGCAATGCTGTCCAAAAAGTTCACAAACTTTCAAGCACCACTGTATTTGTTTTTAAACTCTGTGTGTATTTGGTTCATTTTTTGTTTTAGACTGCCTTTCTTCTTAGCTGCTATTTTATTTCATATGGCCAGACCTGCACACGAGAGGTTGTGGGACACTTATTATATGCTACTGTGCTTCACTGAGGTTTTGTATTAACATACAAGGTGGCAGACTTTCTTTCATGTGTGTAAGATCAAGAGAGTGTTGTGGTGTACTTCTAAAGTGACTGCTGAAAAGTTTTAATTTTAATTGTTTAGCATAACTAATATATTAATATTAATTCATCAAAACTCATGCCTCTCTTTGTTGTTCTTTCATTTAATTGAATGGGGATTGTCCTTTTAATTTTTCTGCCTTAAGAAGCAATAATTGCCCTTGGGTGAGAATCCCTGGTGAAGCATAGTCGAAAAATTGTGAGTACGATTGGGTTCCTTAACGCCCCGCCACACATCATAAAAAAGGAAGGTACACTTGGTCATCCGTTCTTCTGACTGATGAGCAGCACTTTTCTCAGCATGTAAAATGACTTGGAGAATGCTGTAGGGCAGGTTTGACTATGACGGTAAAAAGGTGTGTCGTGTTGGGCCCACAGCAGACAGAGCCAAACTTTATACTCTTTCTCCTACGCCCTGTCATATCTCACTGAACTAGGCCAAAGCCAGAGGCAGAAAGGAGTGTTATGCTTATGACATATCTTCTAAAGCAGGCCAGGAATCCCATGAAATTCCTTTAACACTAAAGGTCACACACACACAGTGGTGTCTCAAAGTTTATCAACCCATTACAATGTTCAGTATTACTGCATAAATCTGACCAATGATCAATTTTACACACAAGTCCTAAAATAGTAAACAGAATCCAGTTAAACAAATGAGGTAAAAAATTATACTTGATCATTTATTTATTGAGGAAAATTATCCAATATTACATATATATGAGTGGCAAAAGTATGTGAAACTCTTGGAATAACAGTTATATTGAATGTTTAGAGTCAGGTGTTTTCAAACAATAGTTTGAAAAGTAATAGTTGAAGAAGAACACAATTTATATTTTAAAATGACCAAATCAATGTCCTGACCTTAATCCAATACAAATACCTAATTTTTAATTGGGTCCTTAATTGGGTCCTTAATTGTGCGAATAGATGATGATATTTCATGTTATATTTATGAAGAAATATAAACAACACTAAAAGGTTCACAACCATCCAAACAACACTGTATATTAGAGGGTAATTAATGTTTGAGTGTGCCCATTTGTTCAGTGGGATAGCTAATCCAAAGTGCTTAAAATCACATGAACCTGTAATTTTGCAGAGTTTCATGAAAGACAAGCAATGAACAGATTTTTGTCAAAGATGCAGGCCTTGCAGGTATAAAAATTTGAGAGATGCTAAAGTAAACTGTAGAGGAAGATCGGGTTAACATCAGTGTCAGTGGCCTTTCCACAACATTAACAGAATATGACATGAAGAGCTGTAAAGCAAAAATCAAATAACACAATATGTCACATTAATTAAATGTTTTGCATCACATTCCATGTGAATAGTTCTTTAGGGTGAAACATAAGAAAATGTCTACATGAATTTGTAGCAAGAAAAAAAAAATTGTTAGTTACAGTTTTGTGGTATCTATGAGCAGACCGATACTGCTCTGGAAGGAATGTATTCACACACAGTATTCCATCTGTCAAAGAAGCGTGTTTGTGAGAACAGAGCAAGAAATCTAGCTAAATGGTTTAACCTTAGTCTAAATATTGCATTAGGAAACAAATTATCACCAATATCTACCTAACGTCTACCAGCATCACTTAACCACACAAATAAGTCATAGAATTTATGACCATGGTGGTTCATAGACCTTTGACTGATTCTGCACACCTTTTTCAATCAAGTCAGCATGTTACCTTAGCAGCTAGACTAATTAGCTGGGAAAAAACCTTGTTTCAGTAAGTTTTGTCACTTAAAAAATAATTGCCAATATCTGCTAAGAATATACAGTGGGGCAAAAAAGTATTTAGTCAGCCACTGATTATGCAAGTCCTCCTACTTACAAAGATGAGAGAGGTCTGTAATTTTCATCAAAAATGTGAAAAAAAAATCCAGGAAATCACATTGTAGGATTTTTAAAGAATTTAATTGTAAATTATGGTGGAAAATAAGTATTTGGTCAATAATAAAAGTTCACCTCAATTCTCAATAAAACATAACCTTTGTTGGCAATGACAGTGGTCAAAAGTCTTCACCAGGTTTGCACACACTGTAGCTGGTATTTTGGCCCATTCCTCCATGCAGATCTCCTCTAGAGCAGTGATGTTTTGGGGATGTCGCTGGGCAACACGGACTTTCAACTCCCTCCACAAAATGCTTTTTACAGAGCCACTTGAGCGGTGTGTTTGGGATCATCGCCATGCTGGAAGACTCAGACACATTCCGTTTTCAATGCTCTCACTGATGGAAGGAGGTTTTGGCTTAAAATCTCACGATACATGGCCCCGTTCATTCTTCCCTTAACACGGATCAGTCGTCCTGTCCCCTTTGCAGAAAAAGAGCCCCAAAGCATGATGTTTCCACCCCCATGCTTCACAGTAGGTATGGTGCAACTCAGCATTCTTCTTCCTCCAAACACTACGAGTTGAGTTTTTATCAAAAAGTTCTATTTTGGTTTCATCTGACCACATGATGCTCTCCCAATCCTCTTCTGGATCTGCATATGCTCTCTGGCAAACTTCAGACGGGTCTGGACATTTACTGGCTTAAGCAGGGGGACACGCCTGGCACTACAGGATCTGGAGTCCCTCTCGGCGTAGTGTGTTACTGATGGTAGCCTTGTTACTTTGGTCCCAGCTCTCTGCAGGTCATTCATTAGGTTCATCCGTATAGTTCTGGGATTTTTGCTCACCGTTCTCATGATCATTTTGACTCCATAGTATGACATCTTGCGTGGGGCCCCAGATCAAGTGAGATTATCTTGTATGTCTTCCATTTTCTTACAATTGCTCCCATAGTTGATTTGTTCACACCAACCTGCTTGCCTATTGTAGATTCACTCTTCCCAGCCTGTTGCAGTTCAACCATTTTCTTCCTGGTGTCTTTCGACAGCTCTTTGGTCTTGGCCATGGTTTAGTTTGGAGTCTGACTGTTTGAGGCTGTGGACAAGTGTATTATATACAGATAACAAGATCAAACAGGTGCCATTAATACAGGTAATGAGTGGAGGGCAGAAGAGCTTCTTAAAGAAGAAGTTACAGGTCTGTGAGAGCCAGAAATCTTGCTTATTTGTGAGTGACCAAATATTTATTTTCCACCATGAATTACAATTAAATTCTTAAAAAATCCTACAATGTGATTTCCTGGATTTTTTTTTCTCATTTTGTCTCTCATAGTTGAAGTGTACCTATGATGAAAATTACAGACCTCTCTAATCTTTCTAATTAGGAGAACTTGCACAATCAGTGGCTGACTAAATACTTTTTTTTTTATAACATAAAAGCTTACATTGCAGAAACTCTGCTACACCTAACTGGAGACCTTCAATACAAACAAAAGCAAATACTGTGGTCTTTTTCATTTCCTATTAACTTTGCTGCCATAGTGTTTTCTCACATTACACAAAGAAAAAAATTATAAGGATTCTTAACGAGCAGGGATAAGGAAACATAGTGGCAAAGGCCACTTTGTTTTGTTGAAATGTAACTATTCCACACAAACTATTCCACCATATACAACAACATAGCAGACCTCCACAAAGCATTAATGGGGTAGCTAACTGAAGTGTTGGCAGACATTGTGTTTTTAAAAAATTACACTTTCAAATTTCTAAATATAAATCACTTAATTTAAATAACAGCTTTACCTTTAATTGGCCATTCTCACCCAAATAGCAGAAACTGGCATGTACAGCCCACAAATACAGAAGCAACATATCTAAATTGGTGTGCGTGTTAGGTTAATTGGTACTTCCAAAGTGCCCCTAGTGTATGAATGTGTGTGTCCTACGATGGACTGGAACCCTGTGTAGTGTTGTTCCTGTCTTGCAACCTGTTCTGCCAGCCAGGCAATAGCTTTCCCGCGACCATGTTCAGGATTAATAGGATAATAAAATAAATTAATGAATGAATAATGTAATGTATTCATTCTTATACATATAAAGCACCTTTTAAATTTGTTTTCCAGCTGCAGGTTTCTACATAAGATAATAACCAGGGCAGTTTGGACCATCACATACTGAGAAAAAGTCATTTTTTATACATTAAAAACATTTTGTAAATTAACAGAATGATTATGCAACCAGTTTCAGTACCTGACTATACACCCATTTTGATCAGCTGTGGAAACATATTGTCTTCACACTAAACAGGTTTTTCAGACGACGTTTTTTCTAAAGACACAATGAGCGGAACATTGGGCTATATGCACATGACTGATTTCCTGACTCATCCTAATACGCATTTTCAAGGAGCGTGAAAATGTGCTTTGGCTGAAAAGGGTGGAGATAAAGCCCTGAAAAGACAGAAAGCTGTGTGACTTGTTTAGTCTGAGATCATTTGTACTAACATCAGCAGCAGAACCAGTTAACTGCTCATTGAAAGCAAGGTAAGAAACAACATCTGATAAAGTAAGCTACTATACTGAATTTCAGTCTGATTAACAGTGTGCTTCTTTGGGCATTCACGTTTTTATTATAATGTATTTAAAGATTATTACAAGTAAAACTGTATAAGAACTTGATTATTTAGAATATTCACTCAGCCAATTTTAAAAAAATGTAATTATATAATTTATAGGGTATTATAGGGTATAGGTTATTATAATTTAGGGATGTTGATCCACCTTCCATCAAAAAACTAACCTAGAGTTTGTGAGCTTTTTCATTAAATGTGAAAAAAAAACTATTTTACTTTTTTGCCCTGTTTTTCTTTACCCCTTTCTGTGCTGTTTATTCCAAATGACAGAATCTGAATCCAATAGTTTTACATCACTAGGTCTATCTACTGAATTACTGCACAGAAATAATTTTTTGCTTCATTAAAGTAGTCAGGACTGAAATAGTTAAGTGATTTATATACGACAAAATCAGACACGACACAGGTACTAGTTATAATCTTTAAAGAAAATGTATGTGATTTTACTGTGTGTTGGTAAGATTGTGTATTAATGATTATAGCCCTACTTTCAAGCAGTGATTATGAGCAGTTAATGATTTTTAGGTAATGAAAAGAGGGCTTTGCCATTTATTATATAGCATAAATATTGGCTCTATAAGGTCATGGTGACCTTTAACCAAAAAAACATTTTCAGACAATAACAACAGGGCTTGACTCGTGATGGCTGACACACCTTGTTTGCTTTTGTTGTATTATATGATATGCTCTTAATATTTTGGTGTGTCCTGAATTAAACTTTGCCTGCTTTGAGTGATTACATGAATAAGATATTGGTTTCCAGATTGGAATTCATAAGTATACCACTTTTAAAAGTGAAATAACATTTTTATATGGAGGTAGTGCACTAGTGTAGGGGGCTAACCAGAAGAACAGGGTACAAGGGCGCAACCCATGACAGGGTGAATAAGAAAATAGGAATTTAAAATTTATAACAAACACATGCCACAAAATTCTCTTCATTACAGTTTGAGTATTAATGAAGCACAAGATTCACAGATTGTTTCATTTTAATAGCAATGGAAATTCCAGTCCATAGATTTGATTCACAAAAATTTTGTATGCATTTAATCAGGAGTGGAACAGAATGAACAGTTCTTATTTAGCTAAATTCATGATCTCTGCTCACAATCTCATACTTTCTATGGGTTTATTCATATCTGTGGGATACATACATAATTTGCACCCTGTGCTGCCGGTTAGGCCTTGGCTCCATGCGCCCATGACTGGATTAAGCAAGTATGAAAATTAATCCACGAATTAATGAATATATTGCATGGCATTTACCTTGTATGTTGCTATTGATTTAATAATAGACCAAAACTACAGAAGCATGGACTTTCTGTCAAGCAAGAGAAAATCCAAGTTTTAAACAAAATTACTGACCAACGAACTAAAGCCAGCACTAATGATCATACTCAATAAGAGCCAAATATTTTAAGTGATATGATCTGTAACCCATGTCTAGCCACTGCTAGATATCTACTGTTAGGTATATTTACTGTGAGACTAAATGATTGTTGTATTAACAATGCTGTAGAGAGAGATTCTCCCTGAAAAGAACATTTTCTGTTTATACTTAGTCACTCCAAAAAAGTTCCAGTATACACTCAATAGACAGCTGAGTACTTCTTGAAACTAGAACAAGATTGACAAGTGAACATGCCACAGAGCAACATTCCACATATAACTTCTGGTAGACGCCCAGTGTTTCTGTGTCCCCATCAATAAAGGCATTCTCACTCAAATTCCTCATCATTTTTCATCACCATTTTTTTCAGTCATCTGAACCTCTTCAGGCATTTCTGAATACTCCCCACACATAAACAAGCAACTAGACATAAAAAATAGTGTAGTTTTTAAAATAATTATTGATTCTACTTGTAATACTAAGCACAAGATGTTAAGCTCTTTCGAAAATCTTAGAGAACTAATGAAACTACACAATACGCTGAAACCCACTCAGTAATTTAATTATACCACAGACCAATACCTTAATTTATATGCAAATTCTAAAAGTCATCCATGTCGTGTTTCAAAGTTAATCAAAACGTAAACTATGATGACATCCAATTACAGTACAAGTTAGCATAAATACATTTCCTATTTAACTGAGTCGATCATGTTCGTACTCCCCCTTGTGGGAACATGTAATTACTGAATCTGAAAAGTACAGATCAGCACTGCCCTTTCAGTGTGCTAACTTTGGATAAACTTTAAGGTAATACACATGAAGATACAGCATGTACAGATGTGTTCAGTCATTCATTCTCTCACCCATTTAATGCTGGTCATGGTTGTGAGAACACTGGTGCCTAGCTGGGGGCACTGTCCAAGGGTGCAATCCATCATACACACACTCAAACACACTATCGCACACTGAGGGCACTATAGAAACACCAAATAACCTAGCACACGTTTTTGGAATGTGGGAGGAAAGCGGAGTACCTGGAGTAAACCCATGTGGACACAAAGACGTCAACTTCACACAGGCCAAGTTGTGAGGCAATCGCACTAACCACAGCACACCCAGTAAAGACAAATATTAAATGTATATTACACCAGGATTGCAATACAATCACCATACCAACCTGTACAGTATAAATAGACGTTTCTTTTGCGTTATAAAACAGGTGCAGTTTTACAGTAACTTATAGAAAGAAGGTAGATGTTAATTACTGGCTTTGTCATTGATGTTCATTTACACCAAAGAACTTATAAGATTACTGGTAAAGTGATTATTTTAGAACATATATATGTATATACATATGTATATATATATATATATATATATATATATATATATATATATATATATATATATATATATATACAGTGGGGCAAAAAGTATTTAGTCAGCCACTGATTGTGCAGTTTATCCTACTTAGAAACATGAGAGAGGTCTGTAATTTTCATCATAGGTACACTTCAAACTATGAGAGACAAAATGATTTTTAAAAAATCCAGGAAATCACATTGTAGGATTCTTAAAGAATTTAATTGTAATTCATGGTGGAAAATAAAGTATTTGGTCACCCACAAAACAAGCAAGATTTCTGGCTCTCACAGACCTGTAACTTCTTCTTTAAGAAGCTCTTCTGTCCTCCACTCATTACCTGTATTAATGGCACCTGTTTGATCTCGTTATCTGTATAAAAGACACCTGTCCACAGCCTCAAACAGTCAGACTCCAAACTAAACAATGGCCAAGACCAAAGAGCTGTTGAAGGACACCAGGAAGAAAATTGTAGACCTGCAACAGGCTGGGAAGAGTGAATCTACAATAGGCAAGCAGGTTGGTGTGAATAAATCAATTGTGGGAGCAATTGTAAGAAAATGGAAGACATACAACACCACTGATAATCTCTCTCGATCTGGCGCCCCACACAAGATCTCATCCTGTGGGGTCAAAATGATCATGAGAACGGTGAGCAAAAATCCAAGAACTACACGGAGGGACCTGATGAATGACCTGAAGAGAGCTGGGACCAAATAACAAAGCCTACCATCAGTAACACACTACACTGAGAGGGCCTCAGATCCTGCAGTGCCAGGAGTGTCCCCCTGCGTAAGCCAGTACATGTCCATGCCCATCTGAAGTTTGATAGAGAGCATATGGATGATCCAGAAGAGGATTGGGAGACCATCATGTGGTATTATATCAGAACTTTTTGGTAAAAACTCAACTCGTCGTGTTTGGAGAAAGAAGAATGCTGAGTTGCATCCCAAGAACACCATGTGTACTGTGAAGCATTGGGGTGGAAACATCATGCTTTGGGCCTGTTTTTCTGCAAAGAGGACACTACGACTGATCTGTGTTAAGTGAAGAATGACCGGGCCATATATCATGAGATTTTAAGCCAAAACCTCCTTCCAGCATCACAATGATCCCAAACACACCGCTTCGGCAACGAAGGAGTGGCTCCGTAAAAAGCATTTCAAGGTCTTGGAGTGGTCTAGTCAGTCTCCAGACCTCAACCCCATAGAAAATTTGTGGAGAGAGTTGAAAGTCCATGTTGCCCTGCGACAGCCCAAAACATCACTGCTCTACAGGAGATCTGCATGGAGGAATGGGCCAAAACACTAGCTACAGTTTGTGCAAACCTTTTGAAGACTTACAGGAAACATTTGACCTCTCTCATTGCCAACATAGGTTAAGTTGAGTTGAGTTGAACTTTTGTTATTGACCAAATACTTATTTTCCACCATAATTTACAATTAAATTCTTTAAAAATCCTACAATGTGATTTCTTGGATTTGTTTTCTCGTTTTGTCTCTCATAGTTGAAGTGTACCTATGATGAAAATTACAAATCTCTCATCATCTTTCAAAGTAGGAGAACTTGCACAATCAGTGGCTGACTAAATATTTTTTGCACCATTCTATTTTGTTATGTTGAGGCCTTGTGCTAAAATAAAATAGCAAGTTTTCCCCATCATTCTGCCCTCAATACCCCACAATGAGAAGGTGAAAACAAAATTTTGGAATTTTTTGCAAATTTATTAAAAAGGACAAACAAAAATTTCATATGGACATAAGTATTCAGACCCTTTGACACTAAAAATGTAGCTCTTGGGGTTAATTGGACATGATTTGGAAAGTCACACACCTGTCTATATAAGGGTCTCACAGTGAACAATGTATATCAGAACATCAACCAAGCCAAGAGAAATAAAGATCTGCCTGTAAAGCTCAGAGACAGAATTGTATGGAGGCACAGATCTGGTGCAAGCCAAAACAATTTCTGTTGCACTGAAAGTTCCCAAGAGCACAGTGGCCATTCTTAAATGGAAGAAGTTTGGAACAACTTCCTAGAGCTGGCAGCCCATTCACTCATTACAACCGAGGTAAACAGAAGAGCATCTCTGAACACATAACACATTGAAACTTAAAGCATATGGGCTACAGCAGCAGAAAACCAGAATAGATGCCACTTCTGTGAGCTAAGAACAGGCAACTGAGGCTACAATTCACATTGGCTGTCCGAAACTGGACAAGCGAATTTTGGAAAAACATCAAATCAACATGGTCTGATAAGTCTTGATTTCTGCTGCAACAGATAGTAGGGTCAGAATTTGTGGTAAACAACATGAAAGCATGAATCCATCCTACTTCATATCAATGGTTCAGGCTGCTAGTTGTTGTACAATGAAGGATATTTTCTTGGCATACTTTGGGACCCTTAATACCAATTGAGCATTGTTTAAACGTCATAGCTTACCTGAGTAATGTGGCTGACCAAGTCCTTTTATGATTTCCGTGTACCATCTTCTCATGGCTACTTTGATCAGTATAATGCGCCATGTCTCAAAAGTCATACAATGTCAAACTGGTTTCGTGAACATGATCTCTCTGTCTCTCTCTCTCATATTCACACTGACAGTTTACCATGCATCTGATAGCCATCATGTCACAGTCAGGCTACCAAAGGCACATTTCAAAAGTCTAACTTAATCATTTAGGCTATTAGAGTAAATCGGTTTATTAACAAGTTCAGCGTTTTATCGGTTTAAGGTGACAAAATATGATCAACAAGAAAATTATTGGAACATATGAAACTACATATCTCAGTAAAACATCTTTGTCCTTTCCAGTGTGTTAAACTGATAAAGAAATGAGCTCAGGAATAAAAGAGCCACCACCCTACACTATACCAGGTAAGTTTGAATCACGCCTAGTTCACAAATAGTTAAGTGCTCTCTCTCTCTCTCTCTCTCTCTATATATATATATATATATACACACACATTGGTGCTTGAAAGTTCTCTTTAGAATTTTCTATATTTCTGCATAAATATGATCTAAAACATCATCAGATTTTCACACAAGGTCTAAAAGTAGATAAAGAGAACCCATTTAAACAAATGAGACAAAAATATTATACCTGGTCATTTATTTATTAAGGAAAATGATCCAATATTACATATTAGTGAGTGGCAAAAGTATGTGAACCTCTAGGATTAGCAGTTAATTTGAAGGTGAAATTAGAGTCAGGTGCTTTCAATCAATGGGAAGACAATCAGGTGTGAGTGGGCACCCTGTTTTAATTAAAGAAGTCTGCTCTTCACAACACGTGTTTGTGGAAGTGTGTCATGGCACAAACAAAGGAGATTTCTGAGGACCTCAGAAAAAGAGTTGTTGACCTCAACAGGATGACAAATGTTATAAAACCATCTCTAAAGAGTTTGGACTCCACCAATCCACAGTCAGATAGATTCTGTACAAATGGACGAAATTCAAGACCATTGTTATCCTCCCCAGGAGTGGTCGACCAACAAAGATGTGCAGAACTGATCAACAGTTACCGGAAACGTTTAGTTGCAGTTATTGCTGCACAGAGGTCACACCAGACACTGAAAGCAAAGGTTCACATACTTATGCTACTCACTAATATGTAATATTGAATAATTGTCCTCAATAAATAAATGACCAAGTATAATATTTTTGTCTAATTTGTTTAACTGGATTGTCTTTATCTACTTTTAGGACTTATGTGAAAATCTGATGATGTTTTAGGTCATATTTAGGCAGAAATATAGAAAATTCTAAAAGGTTCACAAACTTTCAAGCACCACTGTGTATATATATATAGAGAGAGAGAGAGAGAGAGAGAGCGAGAGAGAGAGAGAGAGAGAGAATGAAATGTAATGCACTCTATAGGATCTCTACTCTCTATATGTCTATTATATTGGATACAAAACGTATTCTACATTGTAAAATACATTCTAGATTCTTTGGTAACGCACAATATGGCTAATAGGGACCATTGTAGGATTCTGCCTAAAAATATTTTATTTTAGCAAAGAATAACTGCATAATTTTATTCAAGACTACATGAGATACTTCTACCAATTAGTTTAATCTATTAATAAAGTGATTTACATACAAGTTGGCAAGCCTCCAGGTGTAAACGTACCTCATGAGATTACTATTGCTGATAAAAAAAGGGTCTGGATGTGCTTTATGTCATATTTCCATAGTGGACAGTACAAGGGACAATGTCACAGTCTATAAGGTGCACACACCATTCAACCCAACATCATCATCATCGTCCACTAATCAAGAACACAGACTCCAAACCCAAGGTAAGACTCTCAGTACAGGCTTGTTACTTATGACTTACAATGAAGAATAACGACGGTATATATGGTATATTTCTGCTGAGTATGTTGCCTGTTTCTTGGTCCACCACTATCCTTTTGAAAGCTTTTAAAACACACAGCAGAAAATGCATTATTTACACAATAATCATTTAAATATTGTAATTTGTCTCAGGCTGCATCTCAAACATACAGTACCTGATGTTATGTAATCTTTAATAGGTAATAATGTGAAATATTATTTAGTATTACTTTTGGGATTCCACTCATGAGGACAAAATAATTTATATGCTTTTTCTAATCACTGAAAGTTATGAAAATAGAATAAATTTGGTATTGTTTGACCGGTAGGTGTCATGCCTAAACATTTGCTTGAAGGGCATTTAAGGGCAAAGCACTTTGGGAAAGTTGTCTGAGAACCAGAATTGATTGGCCATTAAATATTTACAAAGGTTAGTGCACACCTAACCAAACTATGTAGTCTCTTAACTGAATTTACTTCTTAGGGCATGTGTCAGGTGTTGACAATTCTAGAGCTTAACAAAATATGTGACCTTTTAGGCTGCCATGGGCTCAAGTACAATTGACAAAAACATCTAAACTTTTCCACTGTTTGAAATGTCATTTTAAAAAATGGAAATTGAGGTAAGTCTACCTGTGATCCATCATAAATGTCCATGTTGAAGTTTGCAACACAACTGTTATACAAGCCAGAGGCATTCTGTGTATAGGTTGCTTAGCAGTCAGAGTGGTGATATTTTGATTACTATTTAATTACATAATAGTGTATAGGCAGTTGGTTATACAGTTACAAGATATAAGTATACAGTCACTAGAAGGTGGATTCACTTTGAAGTCACGTTGTAGTGAGCAACACTAACTTCTCATTTGGTAAGCTGACCTTAGTTTCTTTGTTTCTTGCATCCATAGGAGTGAAACTAATTGCAAATACTGTAGCATGCATTTCAAGTAACTTTAACACAGCCACTTGAACACTGGATCACAAAGTTTTAATCACTTATTTAAATAAATTACACATTACACTAAATAATTAGTTGTGCTATTTATAAAATATGAATTGCATTTTGACTATTATGTCAAACAGTGATAATCACTGTGATTCTGTATTGATTTTGTAATTTATGTATTCTTGTAAAATGATCAATGACCAGCATTTTTTTCCTCTTCACTCATAGTTCAGTCCTCTGCAGCTGACAGGAACAAGTTTGTGAGTTATGACACTGAGTTGGGTCGTTCTTCTGGTATGGTCACCTGCACCAACTGTCGAGAGCAAGTGCTCACAAATGTAACTTACAAAGTGGGAGCCTATGCCTGGCTCATGTGCATCCTCTTCATCCTCTGTGGGTAGGTCAATGGCAACAGTAAAAAACAAACAAAACAAAAAAAACAATAAGCTAGTGAATATACTTTTATAAAAAAGTGTTACGTATAACCTTTAGCCATGTATTAGTTACATTACCTCTAGTGTAGAACTAAAGAAGCAAATAAAGAACACTACATTTGGATATTTTTTTTTCCACCAAAACATTCCATTCAAAACTAAATCAAATCTTAATAAGCATTCATTTAATAATAAACTTCCCCTGGTGCTGCAATGATACCTGCTTTCCATGTGATGGACTTTTGTCCCATCCAGAGCATGTTTATACCTGCATCCTGATCAGGGTTAAAATGTGAAAAAATACCTAAAAAAACCTTTTTTTGTTTAAATTACAGAACAATAAAACAAACAATAAGTACTGAAGGACATTTAGAAGTCAAGACTTCAACCTGTTCAAGTAAATTAGGACTATTTTTTGTGTTTCAGGCTGGTGATTGGCTGCTGCCTCCTTCCATTCTTCCTTAAGTTCTTCAAAGATGCCTACCACTCATGCCCCAAGTGCAAGCAAATTCTGCATGTTGAGAAGAAACGATGCTGCTGACCCCCGCCTACTTGCTTGGGGCTCATACGATGGCAGCAGAAATCAATTCCATCATCTAATCAGCCTCATCATTCAAAATGGGAATGGACCTTACTGCACCTTTAACAATATAACAATGTATTATTAGCACAATGCTAAGTTTGTAACATGCTTCTAGCAATCATTGCATTGAGGGACCTTTCCAATTGCTGTGGTTTTAAGTTTAGTTTGCAACTTTAAACGGTTTTTAATGACAATTTCTATCATCTTTCAGACCCACGGGAAGATCCATAATTGCTCTACTTCCAGGTGTTCAGTATTTTTTTTTTTGCATAATGCATGTGTTAAAAGCTGGAGAGAGCAATAAATTGGGTCCATCCTAAACGCTAGAGTTGGAGAGAATTTAAATTCACTCATGTCTAATTACAAACAAGTCACTCCAAAAAAGTCATATCTTTGTGTTATTGTTAACTATTCAGTGCACAGCAAAGAGTCTTAATCAGGTAATTAGGGGAAACTTTGTAATAATGTAACTAACAATTCTTAGAAACAAAATTAATTTTTTTTTTTTTTAAACATGTTCATAGTCTTTTATAGTCAACACAAAATGTTCCTCAGTCTGTAACATAGTGCCAACACTTAGAACTTAGAAGAATTTAGACATTAGCCCACTCTAGTGTTTGGGCCAACGCTATGGGCCGGATTAATTTAAAAAAACAAAACCCCATCAAACTACAACAAAAAAAAAAACACAACAGTACTTTTCACTTCCAATAGTGAAAACCGTTAAGCATGCAAGCACAATTTGTAAATCATGAAGGCCATGCCAAGTACCTGATTCAGATGAATCTGGTATGTTATATGAAGGACAAAAATATGTACTGAATAGTTTGCTTAGGAGTGCTACTGAAAAGTACTGATATAATATAATTTACTTTCAAGTGTAATGAAAAACATGAAGACAATACTTTCCATTGGACTGCATTATAAGTAGGTCATGGTTGACTGTGGTACACATGCATTAAGCTCCTCCTATAAACCTTTCAATTCTGAATTTATGAGCAATTTCCAGTATGATTTCAAACCAAATAAAATATATTGAAGTCACCTACAACAGATATTTGTGACAACAGATTTTGTAACCTCACTCCATTTGGCATCAACAGAACTGAAAAGGTTAATACTAACCTATGCAATAGACAAAGGATCATATCTGACCTTCAACCCCCAATGTAAAATGAAATAATATTCAATAGTAAAATAATCCTTGATACATCATCTTAATTTCAATTGGAATATGTTGGGAAATCCCCATGCTTTGTACAAAAAACCCCAAAAAACTACAAAACTATTTTATGCATGTTAAAAAAAATATCTTCTGTAAAAGGTCTGTTACAATGTACACGTCAATGAGAAGAATTGTCTTATTAAAATACACTTGTGTTCTGTTGATATCTGTTATTTCATAGCAATGTTGTTTAGTATCAAAGTCAGAATTCCTAACCACTTTTCAGTTACTGGAACGGTTGCAGAAAACTGAAATTCACACTCTACATGTCAGGGGTGGGCAAACAGCACTACATGAAATAAATGAAGTGATTAAATCACAATTATGAACATTATAAACCCATTATGCTCTGTGCAATTTAGCTCTATTGTAGAAAAGGTCCAATCCAATATTATGTAGTATTATGTGGGCAATGACCTGAACAGACCTGAATGACCTGATGGACAGCCTCATACAAAACAAAAAAAATAATTAAATAAACTAAATAAAAATACTAAGAAAAGCAAAAGCATTTCAAAACGTCTCAGTATCAACAGATACAGATGACTTGTATTTATATTATGACCAAAATCAGACAAAGAAAATACATCTAACTGTTACATTTTAGTGAGCCAAGACCCAGAAATATCAATTCTCCAACATGGAAAATATGTAGCAGCAAAATTTATTTTTAATTGCTGCATGTTCATGTTGTAAAAATATTTCTTAGTAAAATGTGCCATGGATGGGTAGTTTGCAGTAGTTTTTTTATAGAAAATTTTATTCAACATACATTTTCAGCAAAAAGGCAATATACAGGAATAGTTGTTGTACACTGCTGCTACACTGAGGAATTAGACTGGGGGAAGGGGGTTTGGGGTTTGGGAATCCAAATCATAAGATGTGATCTGAAGGACTGCACTTACTGTTGCAAGAAGTTAAAGAACAAAAGGTAAAATGTGTCAAAAATAAAACTACACACAATGAATATGAACATCTGAATCAATCTGTACCCAACAAAAATGTCTTTAATTTTACATGTCCATTCTTGTTAAATATACAAATTTAACTGTTGTCTTTACAAAGCCAACTATGCACACAGCACACCCCTACTGTGCTTAGAAAAAAAGGAAAGAACAAAAAAACAAAACAAAAAAAGGTTCACTTTAATGCTTGTTTCTCTACAACTTCAACCAAGTCTAGCAAAAAGTTTGAAGCATCCTGCTAACGTAGGAAAAATGTAGAGCAACACAGCCTCCAATCCCATGGCAAAAAATGACAGGAACAAAGAAAAGCAAGAGAGAAGGAGAACCAGAGAACAGGGGAAGCACTGGGGGCTCAAAATACAACCAAAGATTACATTTACCGGTGACGAGAAATGTAAAATCTCTGATATTAAGTGCCAACGTGCAAGATGAAGTACATATTATTCATTTTGTTTCTTGTTTGTTGTAAAACAGATGATGTGGAACTTTATCATACAAGGATTCAATGAAAGACAACCAAATCCATCCAAATGAACAAAGTGAAATAATTGTGTAAACATTTGTCAGTCATGCTAAGGGACAAGAAAACTGATTTCTCTCCATGTAACCAACAAGCTTTAATATGGGTGGCGGGAGGAAATGGGGCAAATGTATATTTTCTCTCTTGCTACGCAGCAGTTTTCTTACTGCAACAATTCTTTAAAACCCAAAATTAAAAGGAGAACAAAAGCAAAACTGAGAAAATATGTCTAGAAATTTAGACTTTTCACCCCATTTGTTAAAAGTGAATTACTGCAGACCAAACTGGCAGTCAAAAGAGAAGTCGAATCAAAGCAATTTTCTAAAGAAAAAAAAAGGATGAGCAGGAACTCCATTTTGCTGAAGATTTCATACATGGGCCTGTGTAACTGCACGGCAGGTGGTAAGTGGTGGTGCGCACACACACATACACACAAGTCTGGTTAAAGTCATTAGTAAGGGTCAATTAGGAAAGAATGCATCAGTTGTGGATCTTGATGGCCTTCTCCAGGTATGTGTAGCGCCCTCGCTTTGGCGCCTTGTTGAAGTGGTCGAGCCCTAACCAAGGTCTTGGGTGGGACATATTTCCTGGGGAGGACAATACAAACATTACACATTTACAACAAAGCCTTCAGCAAAAAATCCGTGCTACATTCATTCAATTCATTCCATCAAGATGGACACTTTTGGCCGGAAAAAGGAACACTCCGCTAAATCTTCTCCTCTAAAGAGAGTGGAGCAGCTTGACCAGGAGATGGAGGGGCTCAAGCAGCAAGAGTGTGAAGATTTTCATTTTGCTTTCATAATTTCAGACACTGGGTAAATTTCATACTGATCACAAGTCTGATGGGAAACTTCAGACTGTTGTCAGACTGTACAAAGCAGAGAAATGGAATCCTAAATAAATAGTTGTTGATGTGACTGTATAATTTTTCTGAAGTTCCAAACAAACACGCTTTTGTTAGACAACTGAGGAAAATTAAGGGCAATACAGAGGCAAAGCTCTAACTGCCTATGGCCATACCATGGGTCAGGCAATATTTTCCACAATGTTAAAAAAAAAGATAATATTAAAAATTAACAAGAACACAAGCAGGTTAAAGAGACATTTTGCACAGCGAAAGCGTACTTCAGATTGATGGGTAATGTGTTGTATTTGGTTCTATATTGACCCCTTTTGAAAAGCGATCACCGCAACAATAGCAGAACGTTTTCAGGTGTAATACCCATTTCTGCGCAACAGAAGCATCAAGCATTAAGCCCTATAGCCTTCACGATCTCAAGAAAAAGAATAACTAGGGCTTAAAATTGCACGTCAAGTTACCTGGACATTTTCGAAACACAATATCATATACCTTATTTAGCAATACTATATGGGATACTGTAAAGTACCAGAATTGGCTAAATAGTCAAGATACTGCAGAGAAATCACTTTTCTGCACCAATATCAACACTGATTGCCAAATATTAATATTCTACTTTTTTTTTTTTTACTATTTAAGAGTACAAATATTTCACTGCAGTGATGTGTGCAGCTTATTGATATGCTCAGCCCCTCCTTCCCTGTTGATCTGCACCATCCTGGCAGCATCAATATTGCGTTATCATATTAGACTAAAGCTCTAATATGATTTCCAAGGCAGATGGAAATTCAGGGACTAAACTGGGGGTAAATGTGAAGAGGGACAAACCGATGGAGGAATACACAATAACAATATTGACAGAAAGAAAAAGAAAAATTGCAGTTGTATTAGAAGTACAGATTAAGTTCTAACTAAGTTAAGGTTCAGCATCAGTCTATGAGGACACAATAAAACAACCTGGCTGTGGCTCGAAGTCCTTCAGATTCACTTCATATTCATCCTCATTTATGTATTGGTGCCGGCCCATCATCACAATAGCAAATTTGAACTTGGAAGGATAAAAAAGAAAGATAAAAACATGAATAATTTAATTAAACAGTAACGAATGAAGCTCAGCTTGAACACTTCAGTCATAACTTAATTCCTATTAAAAGCGATTCTGTTCCGATACCTTTTCAAACTCTTTCTCCTGAATGTCCAGCATGCTCTGGATCCTCTTCATCACCTCTCTGAAGGGCTCAGCCTAAACAGCACAGGAATTTATCAATATTAAACAATACTAACAATTCACACACCAACACAGCAGGCATTTCATTATTAACGCGTCTTCGTTGAATCCCTAAGAAGATACACTGGTTACCATCTTTATGACTGTTCTAGGTTTGACAGGATGCATACATGCACAAAGAAAAACTCTAGAATAACCAATTGACCATACATGTCTTTGGGACGTGGGAGAAAATGTTTGAATGGAGAGGAAAAAAAGTCCATGCAGATGCAGTCCAGGCAAGGAATGGAACCAGGGATCCCTGGATCTAGCTACTGTACTACTGTTTTTTGTATTCTGCATAATAAGACTTAAAACATCATATTTGTACACAAGTCCTAAAAGTAGAGAGAACCCAATGAAACAAATGAGACCACATATTATGCTTAATCATTTATTTATTTAGGATAATGATCAAATGCTGCACATCTGTGACTGGAAAAAGTATGTGAACTTTTGCTTTCTGTATCTGATGTGATGTGATACAAGAGGCTGTGTTCAGATTTATACAAGGCACAAGAAGCCCAGGTTTAAGCCACATTACATGTGAACAACGTGGGTGACAAATATCAATGCATGTATTAACAATGTTAAAGTTGGATTTACTTTATAGACTCCCTGTACACAGTGTTTAAGTATACAATACAACTACATATTGTCTAAAACAATGTGGATTTTCTGGGGGTCTGGAACATGATTCATTCAGTTCACATTATTCCTTATGGGAAAAATCTTGTTACTCGTCATTTTCGGCACACAACAGAGTGAGTTTGAGTTTGCATGTTCTCCCGGTCTTCCCGTGGGTTTTTCCGGGTACTCCGGTTTCCTCCCACAGTCCAAAGACATGCATGTTAGGTTAATTGGTATTTCCAAAATGTCCCTTGGAGTACGTGTGTGAGTGTTTGTGCACTGCGATGGCATGGCGCCCTGTCTACCTTGTGCCGTGTCACCGGTTGTACCACGACCCTGTCTAGGATAAGCGGATAACACAAAGAATGAATGAATGAAATTCTCTGTTGCCTATGGTGGGTTAACAAACATTGAGGCGAGTTTTAAAAAGTTTACTCATTCATTAACATTGCTAACCTTAGTTAAACTAGCTGGGTAGGTGTTAAGTACTACTCTATCCACTGCCTTATGTCATATATAAAGTACAGCTTTTAATGTCACGTTATCTGCATATTGGCTCCACCTTGGTTTACAGATTGGGCAAAAAAAACACAAAGTATTAGAAAAGACATTACATATGCTCTTCCAAAAGATTTCTTTCTTTTAGGGACCATAAAGGACATGCAAGGAGCAGCAAATTCTGCTCAAGTAATTCAAAGATATAGCATAAAATTTGCCAATCAAATGGTCAAAAACGGAATACAACTACATTTTTGTTAAAAAAAAAAAAAAAAAAAACGTAAAAAACGTAATTGTTTTATTCTTTCCCAGTGCAACGTCCTGTATTCATGTCCCTTTGAAAATCTAGGGTCTGGGAAATGGGGGTCAAGAGTTGAAGAGAGTTTTTGCAGGATGAGATGTCTGCATTGTTTCAATGATTGCAAGCTGTCCCAGATGCTTTTTCTTTTAGTTTTGCTTAAAGAATAATATTTTTGCTTCATTTGTTTAACTGGGTTCTCTTTTGTTACCTTTATAACTTGTGTGAAGGTCTGATGACATTGAAGGTCATATTTATGCAGAAATAGACAAAAACGGTTTACAACCAAGCACCACTGTATTTATTACAAAAACATAACACACCTGACGAATTTTAAGCAAGAAGGGAATTCCAAAAGTTCCAAAGACCTCCTTGTGGAAATGTGCAACTGGAATTAGCATTTCATTCTCCTTATCCAGGTCGACCTGGTCGTGAGGGATTTCCTAATAGGGTAAAAGAGTCGATATAGGCACATGTATTTCACAGCCATCCTCCAGATATAAACAAAACAATGCATAATTCTGTATTAGTGTATTACATCAGAGACACACAGGAAAGGCTATTTACAAATAAATAAATAATGATAATTACAACAACAACAACAAAAAAAAAAAACGGCTTACCTCTATTCTGAATGTTCGACTGGCTGCAGGAGATAAACATTCTAGCAGTTCATCTTCTTGGTGAACTCCAATAATTTTGTAGCTTACAATTTCTAACAGCCTGGTTTGGGAAGACAGACACCAATCTAAATGCATAGCTCAATAAAAGATGTATGAATACCAGCAAAAGCAACACAAGTCCAGCAGCCCAATAACGACATGAGGACAACAAATTAGATACTGTAATTGCCAGCATGATTGAAGATGATTTCCTTCTGAAATGCTAGCAAAATCTGATCTGAGAGCAGGGACAGGGAAAAAAACCCAAAAGAAAGCAATTACATAGGAGGGCCCACTAATTTCACAGAAGAGAGGTTTCACAATATGAACAATTTTTTTAATCATTAATGTTGTGAACCCCCTCTAGCCAAGCCAAGTGCAGCAACTTGTTGTGCCATCAATTCCACAAACGGATAGAAGACATCTGGAGGGATGTTGAGCCATGCCATCCGGATAGCTGCCCACAGCACTGTGGTATTTGTAAGTTCAGGATCTCAGATGCAAATGGACAGCTCCACCACATTCCATAAATGCTCGATTGGGTTCATGTCGCATGAACGTGCAGGTCACACCATTTGTCGGAAGTCTCCAGAACGCTCCTCGAATCAATTCTGGACCACCTGGCCTAATGGCACGGTGCCTACTGGAATACCCCATCACTGTGGGGGGTACATGAAGGTCACCATGGACTTCAAAATGTGACTGCAAAAGTTCACCATAAGCAGTGAAACAAAGCAGCACACGTGAAAACTCAACCAGTGACTCAACAGGCCATACTACATGTTTCCAGTGAGCTAAGGTCCAGCCAGCAACCACACAAGCTCAGATGAGCGCTGTGTCCAGTCTTGTGGTGTCAACGGGGCCACTCTGGTGGGCCTTCTGCTCCCCTATCCCATGGAAGCTAAAGATAACTGCAATAATTCTAGCCAGACGCCGCCGGTCACTGCACTGTCCAGTGTGGGTAGTAATGCCTTCTATGACCCATTTCCAGTACACACACGGCACCGTGGATCGAGGAATGTTAAATGCCTGCACAAATTTGAAAATAGAACGTCACATCCATCTGGCACCCACTATCACGGCTCGTTTGAATTTCAATAATTCATGTTGCCTTGTCATGAGCACACTGTTGAACACGCTGTATTCAACCCCACTCAACAGAACACCTCACAATTTCCCAAGCATTCCCAAGCCGTCCCATGGGGTAATGCCACTTCATAATCTTTTGACATTTTTTTGGTACATTTAAAGAAGTTCAAGTGTATTTTCGTAAATTTGTTGAAGTTCAAGTTTTTGTAAATTTGTAATTCTCAGTTTTTTCTGTATCTTTATTGTGTATTGTGTACTGCTGCTACAACAAAGAAATTTCCCTTTGGGGATAAAAAAAACCAAAAAACTATCCGTCTATCTATTATAATGAAAGCGCAGTTCTCCAGCCAATACTGGAAAGTAATTAGATCTATAACTAATAGCAGTAGGGCTGCAACTAACAATTATTTTAATAATCAATTAATCGGTCGATTGTTTTTTCGATTAGTCGATGAATCGGATTAAAAAAATTTTTTTCCCCCCATGTCTTTATTCAGAAATATAACATTGAATAACAGAGCAAATAAGTGATAATTGAATAATAATAAATTAAATTTATTAATAAATTAAAATAACAAATTAAATAATAGTGTGTATACTTGTATTTATTCTGTTTCTTCCTTCTTGGTGCCGTAACAAGATAATTTCCCCCGTGGGATAATAAAAGGCTATCTTATCTTATCTTAATAAAGAAGAATAAATGCATGTCTGATGCAAACACTACATACAAACTCATTCACACTCTTTCTTTAGGAACTTTGCAATGCAAAAATGTTAGCATGTCAACATGCTCCTGGTTAAAGCTGGCTCTTTTTTTAGAGACTATTTCCTGCCACAGAGAACAGACGCTCAGACAGTGTTGCATGTTACACATTGTTTACGAACCTCCTCCTCTGCGTCGGTCATGTTTCATTTGTAGAATTTATTTCATTCTTTATTAGGGTTGCCAACTTCTTCATCCCCCAATCAGGGACACTTTCCTCCAGGTGTGTTCGCATGTGCGTGCTTACCCCCAGCATCTATCAGCATCTATCTATCTATCTATCTATCAGCTGCTGGGGGTAAGCACGCACATGCAAACACAGCATTTTCAGAAAATGAATTTGTGAAAGTCATAAAATATTATATAAATAAATGCTTTTTACACTAATTTGATCTGTGAACGCTTTCATAAATCAGATTATGCCTAAAAATAATAAATAACATCATAATAATATTTATTAGACAAATTTATATATGTGAAAGCTTTCACAAATCAGAACATGCCTACACATAATGCATAGTATGTAAATAACTGCCTATTAGACAGAATGATATCTGTGATAGTTTTCAGAACTGATGGAGGGTAACCTTTAACCCATGCTGATTCTCTATATTATCAGTTTTTGAAGTTCTATGGCTGCTTGGACGGTTTTATGGCGAGTTCAATTAAAGGCTTAATTATTTCGCGTGTTATCATTTTCCGTCCTCGCACTTTATACGAGCCACGTACAGACAGAATTAAGACTGTGAAAAGTTTCACAAATCAGCCTGGTCGCTTTACTGCAGGTGTCAGTAATCTAAGTGCTCATCTTTAGAAGTTATAAGCTTTTGAAAATAAAGCCCTAAAATGTAATACCGAATGAAAGATTTCGGCTTTGTTCACCTGAACAAATCAGGACGAGCCAAATGTAGAATTAATCACAGTTTAAAGTGATGCAAGATGAAAAAAGCTCCGAATCGCAACCGCAAGCCAACTTTACTGCGGTTCCCGCTTTTTTTTTTTTATAGTTGCAAAGTGTTTTTTCTTTACATGTTCACTGCTCATTTAGACAGCATAAGGCTCCGCTCACAGCACACACACACACAGACAGACTGGTCTATCACTAACGTAGCTACTACACCCGGGAGTTTGTATCAGTTTGGTGCGTTATTGGTTTCACAAATCAGCTGTGATGAGGCTGTGATTGGAATCCGGGACTGGAGCGGTCCTGAAGGGACAAATAAAAATTGCCCAAAAATCGTGATGTCCCGGACAATACGGGACGGTTGGCAACCCTATCCTTAATGCTAACTTATTTTGAATGTTCTGCCTCCGTGCCGGCTCCGGTCAATGGATCGTATTTTTTCCCCGCGTTCCCCGCAAGTAACGTAAGCGGATATGACAAGGGGAGGGACACATAAATCATGCGACACAACGAATCGATAATGAAATTCGTTGTCGACACTTTGTAATCGATTATTATCGATTTTATCGATTCGTTGTTGCCGCCCTAAATAGCAGTATGTATTCATGCAGGTACATAGATGACCATTAATAAATTGTATTTCATGAGCATTAAATTACAAAATCAAAAATTGGGTTAAATTATTCCATATTCTGTTTCAGGTTTCCAAGAATTCAATAAACACAACTGACAAAATGTTACAAAATGTCTAAAAACAATGTTCAACAAATCGTAAACATTTTGCCACAATATTCGTCAATGTCCTACTAGAAAGGAAAGAAAAAGTTTTGAAGTGACTAACCTCAGCTTCTCTGATCCTTTGTCAGAGAGTTCAACTGCCTTTTTACATTCTTCAAGAAGGTCTCGAACACAGCCATGTTTGTCTGGGTATAATGTGATCTCCTGGTGGAAGAACAATAAAAAACAATCATATAAGGAGGTCACAAGTCGCTGATGATTCCATTTCTCCGTTGTTGCAAACACTCGTCATTTGTGGGTGTATGCTGTCCAACCTCTGACACTTAACCAAAGTAGCCGTATTTGTGGCCTGGACTAGAAAATCAATCATAGGAATGATCTTTATTCAATATCATATCAGATGCAGTGGCCATTTCACTACAAGTACAGGGTTGCATCAAAACTAGTCACAATCACACCAGGCAAATTAAACTAATGCATGCACGCATGTCTTTGGACTGTGGGAGAGAATCATTAAACTAAATCCGAGTTTAAATATTGGGAGTTAGACATAGTTATAGTGAGATACACATGTATACAATTTGTCCTTTAATGATACCACAAACTGTTGATCAAGACTTTGGATGGAATTTCTGTGAATTCCTAAAATAATTAATACAATATTCAAATTTGTTGATTTACTTTGATTGAAGCACACAACGGAAGAATGTACACTGTATACACATGAAACCAAAAAAGTCCATTTTACCTCCTCACGAAACTGACTGTTAAGCCATATGGACTTGAAACTTCGCCTGTTCTCAAAGTCTGTGATCTTCATCTTGAGCTGAGAAAAGCAAACAAACAAACAAACAAAAAAAAGTTAGAATTAGTCAAATTCTGAACCAAGAAGGGCTGAGGTCCATAGAAAAAGCTCTGATTGTAGCTTTAAGCACATTACAACAAACTGACTCCTATAGTATTGTGTTAATGATGATTCCAACAGTGGATGTCTTCCCCACAACAACTACACATCCAAGAGGGTAAGGCTCAATGACTCCTATCCCATCCAAAGAGCAGGAAGAATTATGTTAGCTGTGAATCACTGGGATTGAAACATGCCCAACAAAGGCAGAAAGAAAAGTAAATTCACTTTTATCGTCTATTCTCACTAACCACTTTATTAGGAACATTACACGAATACAGTGTTGGGCATCCTTTTACTCTCAGTTCTTCTTACTTTCAGTTATTCCACAAGCTGTTGAAAACATTGCTCCATACTGACATGATTGCATTCCTGCAGATTCTCCTGTTCTACCCCAAAAGTGTTTAGCTGGATTCAGATACAGTGACTGTGAAGGACACTGTTTGTTTGTTTTTATTTAACGTCGCATCAGCATCAATGGCTATTCATGACAGGAGCAAGGTTACATCGACACTAGTTAGTCACATTCATGCTGGGCCAATTTAGAGCGACTAACTTAATGCGTAAGGAAACTGGAGTAGCTGGAGTAAACCCACACGAACACAGGGAGGACAAGTAAACTCCTCAACAGGTCTGGATCAAACCTGCAGCTTTGGTGCATGGATTCATGCTGTTGATGCAAAATTCTGACTCCACTCATCTGTATGCCTCTGCAGAAATCAAGATTCATCAGACCAGGGAACCTGCTCCCACTGCATCAGCTTTCTGTTCTTGTGTGGCAGAAGTGGAACCAAATCTGGTCTTCTGCTGTTGTAGCCTGTCTTCCTCAAGATGGAGGAAGAACCAGTCTGGTCATTCTTTGTTGACCCGTTTCATCAAAAGATGCTTCTGTTCACATAACTGCCACTTAAAGTTGTTTTCATATTGCACCATTCTGAGAATATTGTACATGAAAATCCCAGCAGCTTAACAGCCAAGAGAAATACTGAATATCACCTGATATCACCTGTAGATGGTGGTCTATACCTGCATTATTTTATGCAATGAGCTGCCCCCACACGATTTATAAAGCTTATAAAGACACTTGCATGTATGAGTATGTTTGTAAGTGTTACTAATCAAGTGCTTAGTGATGTTATATATTTAAGTATTAATATCCTAACTACATGGCATAGCAAAAAGTGTTCTTTTAAAACAATACTAGATACAAACTTAAAATAATTTTATTTTCTAGAGTGCCACTTAGATTGGTGCTAAGGTGGTCATGGCCCTAAAAAGAAAACTGAATTTTCTTGGTCCAAATCCTCCAAAATGTTCTCGTTTGCACATCAGACAGTTAAATGCTTATTTTATTATTTAATGCCATGAGGCTACATTACTGAAGCGCAGGTAATCATGCCCGCATCTAACCTGCTGGTAGTACAGCTTCTTGGGCTGCCGAGGTTTGAAGAACTGCAGAAGATCTCGGAGAGTTCCTTCGTAGTTGTGCCTGAGAGGGTTTCCTGGACCATCTCTGTAGCTGTCAAGGAAGATGAGGAAAAGAGGACAGAAATGAGACAGAATGAAAGACTACAGAAGTGAATATCCGTAGAAATTAAGGCAAGAAATAAGCAAACATACCCCTGGGACTTGAAGAACTGTAAGAGCATAGGGTCAGTGTTTAACCTCTGTGCAACAGTCTTTGCGACCTAGAAATAACGTTTAAAAATATATTAGCCATGAGGTAGTACAGTGGTAAAGTTTGTGAACCTTCTGACGAGATATTCCATATTTCTGCATAAATATGACCTAAAACATCAGCTTGTCACACAAAGGATACCCGATTAAACACAAAACAAAAATGTTACATTTAGTCATTTGTTCTTTGAGTCAAATGATCCGGAATTACATACCTGTGACTGGCAAAAGTATGTGAACCTCTGGGATAAGCAGTTAATTTGAATATGAAATTAGAGACCGTTTTTAATAACGGGATGACAATTAATTGAGTGAGCACTCCCCTGTATTTTAACAACAGGGCTCTATCAAAGTACTGTATTTTTCGGACCATAGTGCGCCTTAAAATGCGGTGCGTCTAATGTATGAATTAATTCTGGTTAAGCCTTCTGACCTACAACCGATTGTAGATGGTACACGGTGCTCATAAATCTGTCAAAATGTTTTAGCACGGTCTTGGTAAGTTACGAAGCTTAAGGCAAACGTAGTGCGCAGCATAGCGGAGTAATACCGTATGTGCTTCACCATTAAGGTGTGTGCATTCATTCATTTATTTTCGAAGCGGATTTCAAACTCAACGCTATCAGTCACGCAACGTTAACGAATCAATGATACGGAAGTGGAGGAAGCAAGAATACGCCCTGCACCAGGTAAAGAAGACCAAACTGAGCTTCCGACGGAACTTAAGAGTTTTGTTTCATTTAATGTGTCTTATAACCCGGTGCGCTTTATGTATGAAAATAGATCCGTTAGCAGTCGATCATTGATATTGCGCCTTTATAACCCGTTGCGCTTTATAGCCCGAAAAATACGGTATGATTTTCACAATGTTTGTGAACGTGTATTTTAGCACAAACATTAAACACAGCGCAGAAGAGTTATTTATGCTCAGCAGGCTAGAAAACGACAACCATCTCTAAAAAGAGTTTAGACTCCACAAAAAATTGGTGAAATTCGAGACCAATGTATGAGCGGTCGGCCAACAAAGACCCCTCCAAGAGCAAGGCATATCCGTGAGGACACCATGGAACCCATGGTCAGCTAAAGGTCTGTCTCACATTATCCAATGTTCATCACTCCACCATCACTGATCAACCATGCTGTGCATGGCACGGTTGCAAAAGAGAAGTCATTTCCCTCCAAATGAGACAAAAAAAAAAAATAGAACTTTTGGTTTAAACAGGGCATGAAGGAATGAAACCACTGCATTCCAGCATAGGAATTTAGCCCGATAGCACCTACTGCAGTGTTCTCCTGGTTTAGGCCTGATTTGCAACATCTACTCCAGAAAAATGAGTTCTTAATTATATCAGCACATTCCAAAGGACAATGTCAGGATATCCATGAACAGAATCTCAATCAATTATCAATTCTGGGCTCATATGAAAAGCTACAAACAGTAGCTTAAATGTGCAATATGTTGCGATTTACATCCACACAGGGAAATGTAAAAAGACAACAGTACATATAAGATGTAACTGAAGTTTAAGTGACAAGATGAGATAAGTTATTCTTATTGGTCATTAACTGTCAATATTTGCTTTGAAATTGCATAACACTGAAAAATTCTAAACCTTTTACACTGTCACCACCTTTACACTGAATTTTGTTACATTTCCATATCACAAAACCAACCTGGAAGTAGTTCATTCTGTTGGATAATGTGACAACAAAGCCTGGGTCATTGTGAATGGTTTTATCACAGAAAATGACGTCCACACGATGGTACAGGTCTCTGAAGTAGTCTTTTGCTGTTGGCAGCTCACTGGTGTCATTTTCTGGGTCATCCCTTTAAAAAAAAAATAAAATAAAATAATAAAAAAAAAAAGTCAGCAATTCGTAGTCTTATTGAAGGAAAGACTTAAAGTTTTAAAAGTACACAGAATGGAAAAAACCTTACTTCTGGAACACGATTATGTCTCCGTCCATGAGCTCATCAAGAGCCTTGTCCAGAGAGACATCATAGTCCTGTATCCGCTCTGTTAAATTCGGTTTAACTTCCTACAAAAGGAAAGGAGTTAATCAGTAAAAGTAAACAAACAACCTAAATATCTAATGTTCTGTACAATGTGGAAATGTGTAAACGTGAGAAACTCACCTCATAGAGGATAAGACTAGTTCCCTGCTGAAACCCTGCTCTTTCACACATGACAGGCAGCAAGTCTCCTGATATCAAAAAACGCACAGGTCAGCTTTCCCAGATGAACCCAGGAATCTAGCTTAAAAGTGGTTAAAGTACTTTTTACATACGTATTTTACAGGATATAGGTGTGTAGATATGTCCACAATAATTTAAGCTTCTGGTTTTTGGATCATACATCTTCAAGAATAACATGACATCATCTGAAATAGATTGGAAGAGAGGGTACTGAACAGGAAAGCTAGACCCAAGAAATCTGTTCAACAGATTTCAAAAGTCCATCAAAGCAATTAAATTTCCTTGAAGCATATTTAAGGTTAATCTCTCCACTGTCACACTCACGATCTTTGTCGAACTTTGGTAACGTTGCACCACTGGCAGCCATTTCTGGATCTACTGTTTCAAGAAATATTGTCCACGGATTCTCATTGTCACTTAAATCAATCATCTAGAGAGCGCAACCGAAAAAAAAAAAAAATTCTCACTTAAGCACCAAAACAGCCCAAACATCACAAGGGGAAAAAATCATTCCTAACAACTCATTCACCATGATGGTTACTTACAGACTTGTTGCAGTCAGCCTCATAATCCAGCATGGCTGGCCGCTTGGTGCCATTGCTCCTTGCTTGCATGGGCCACAGTCGCATCTGGTCCTGTGGGAAACCCTGCAGGAGGAAAAGAAAATAAATAAATAAAAAATTCAACTCATCATGCAACAACTCAGAAGCCACAAACCACGAGAACTGTAGCCATTTCAGCTGTAATATCTAGCAGAAATATAACCACATTTCCAGTTCTTATGTACAGTTCCTGTAGTGAATGTCTATAAATTCAATCAAGTATACCATGTGAAAACAAGTCGTACAATGGCATGCAGTGTGGCGCTCACCATGGTTTGAGAGAGGTTCTGCACAAATTCGGCCAAGCTTGAGCTCTTCAGCACCTTAAATACTGTGTATTTCACTTTCTCTTCATCATACATGTCATTGCCCTGGTGCCCACAGAACTGGTCCTCTGTTACCATCTTAACACAAAGTGTAAATAAACCGATCAGATACCACATGTTCTCAGAACATAAGGTCACTCTTAGTGACAAGTCTCATAACAGTCAAAGACTGGAGAGAGTGTAACTGTTTTAATAACTAGCTGAGGCAGATATTTAGGGAGTGCCGTGTGTGATCAACAAAAAAAACCCCCCAAACAAACAAACAAACAAACAAACAAACAAACAAACAAACCAAAAAAAAAAAAAAAAAAAAAAAACAGTTCCTTACCTGCACTTGCATGTAAAGGTGCGCCTCCTGACGCTCCTTTCGCTTCTGTGCTTCTACCCGCTTCTCCTCCTGAAGCCTCTCCACTAGCTGCTGTGGGATGTCCATGTCTGTGACTGGATGTAGTACCTCATCTACACAGCGTTAATAAACACAGCACAAATGTAACCATCAGTATTAAAGCAGAAGTCACTGGATTTACACCACACGGTGCGAGGTCAACAGATTCTGAGCACTACTGGCACGAAGCGTCTCTGTAGGGAAAGTTTTTCCTGTAACAAGCTAAACTTAGTTTTTCCCATTAATTCATAACTATTATAATGAAACGTACCAGATAAACCAGTTAAAGTTTGTCTTGGCTACCAGAAGCAAATCTCTTTATTGCATGCCATGTCATTTTGCATTCAAATTAAGCGGCTTTTAAGCCAGGTGGATTCTACTGTGACCGTATCTTAAAACAAACGGAGCACACAATAAGTCTAAGATGTAGAAATTTACTGTTTTATTGTAGTGCACACAGCTAACCTGAACGTATACTAAAACTGTCGGTGAATATTTCCTTTGGAAGAAATTGACTGCTATGGATACAGTTGGTGGCAATCAATCACTTTCAGGCAGTCTTAAGGAAACCAGGTCCACTTACTCAGCTTGGACTCTCTGATGTAGACTAACATGTATGCGTTAGTGCAGTGGCGCACAGAGAGATCATCATCATGTCCACCATAGTTGTGCTCTATGGCCTCTTCTTTAGTGCACCGGGAAACAACGTCATCGTCAAACTTGCACCACTGATAGCAAGGAGAGACAAAAATCACTGAGTTTAGACTGCAAGGATTAAATCAACATTTGTTTAAGCTGCAGACACTGAAAGTGATGTACATCACTAGAGAAAAAAAAGTGTTTACAAACAATTGATGGAGAACGCATTCCAGTCACTCCATTGCCAGTGGGGGCCAAAAGTGTGAGACCACTAGTGAAAATGCTTCCGTCCTGCATTTTTCTCAAATTTGATACAATATACTGTATTTCCATTATAGATCATATAATCAACACAGCAGTTTGAATGACAGTTGAAAAACAAATGCATTTAAAAAAAAAAACATTTCAGAATGTTAGTATTATTAGAGGTTCCCCTTTTGCTGTAATGACACTGCACTCGAGCCAGCATGAACGCTAGAAAAAAAAAAACACTGATGAGGCATTTTCAATATTTAACAAGACAACTTTATCAAGAATGACTTACAAATGACAGTTACTGCATGATACAGTACAAGCAATTGTGAGTTAAAGGGCCTTGCTCAAGAGCTGTGGAGGAACAACAGTCAGCACGTTCTTGACCTTCTTTGCTCTAGATGAACCGAACTGGTAGTTGTTGCAAAGTTTTCAGGTGTGGTCTGGGTCATTACCCTGCTGCAGTAAGAATCATTCTCCACAAAAACCCAAACCAGAGAGGAGAGCATGTCCCTGAATAATGGAGCTGTAGTTATCCTTTGTCAGTATTTTGTTGATTCTGTGCAGGTGTAAATTCCAGAGAAAGCAAAACACCTCCAGACTTGAGCACTCCCACTCGGCTTGATACACTGTGGTATCAATCTCCTTTTCTTCTCCTTACATAAATGTTTGTTACTGCAATAAATCTGAAATTTGGATTCATCAGTAAATAGAAACTGTTTTTAGTTTGTTTATTATTTATTTGATGTAACAATATAAATGGCTATTCATGACAAGAGCAAAGTAGGGTCTATCAATACTAGTCAGGCACACTACTGTGACATGCTTGCATCTCTTAGGCTCATGACAAGCTGTCAGTGAAAAACCAATCAATCATAACATTAATACCACTCACAGGTGAAATAATTAATGCTGACAATGTGATGCTGTGTGTAATGATCTGATGAGAAACTTTGGGATACATCATTCATGTAGCTGTTACTGTGCAAACCAAACACACCCTTCATGGCAATGGTATTCCCTAACAGCAGCAGCCTCTTTCAGGACAACACACCACATCACACTAAAAATAAAAAAATGTTCAGGAAAGGTGTGAGGAACAGTTCAAGTTTGTTGACTTGGCCTCCAAATTCCCAATATCTCAATCCGATTGGTAGCACGACAAGAACCTACACAATATTAGGCAGGTGGTCTTAATGTTATGGCTGTTCAGTGTATTTAATGGTCTTACATTGGTGCGGTAGCTTTTGGACTTCTTAATTGTGGTTTGGATACAATTGACCCAGTTCTTGCAAAGCATTTTTGAAATTTTCACTTCAGATTCGATTTGACACTGAGAAAGCATGTCTTTGCTAAGAGCCATTTGACTTCTGACACGTTCACTTATTTCTGATGCTGTATTTTCACACTGTCACAGCCCTACTTTGCACAAGATGTTCTGCTTAAGCGCTCCCATATTTTTAATAGTGAACAATACATTAACGTAAACCAGCTTCTGAAGAGTAGATCAAGTCCATTTGAGTCCTTCAAAGAAAAATAAAAGACTCAAACAAATCTGACCTTTTAAACAAAAAAGGAAGTGGTCAGTTTTACAAATGTGGTTACTTGTTTTTCGGCAATGATAAATTCTGGTAAATTCATGGTAAATTCTGAAATTCACAAAGTTTTCAAAGATTCACGCTTCACTTTTCAATCAAATTAAGATGCTTAAATGATTTGGACTCACACCAAATTACACAGGGTAGTAGACAAGTCAAAAAAATATATACATCTCAATGTACAGTGTGATAAACAATGGCTTTTGTTTTGTAAAGAAGGAATTCAGTTTACTTTCAGTTTTATGAAAATGTTTAGCCCCAGGTCAAATTCTGACAGAACCAAACCTTTTTTTTCCCCCGTGGAGTAAAAAAAAAACCCCACTAACGGACCAACTCTTCTCATTTGCTTAATATATCTAATATTGTTAAATACTGAAAATGAATGAAAATGTTTGGCCACCACTCTGGTGTTCCATTAGCTTTATATTAGGCCCTAACCAGCTGACTGTGGAAAGACGAGTAAGAAACAGATTTTAGGGAGATCAAGAATTTAAAACAATCTGGGTAAGTAGCAGCACTGCACCAATCAGTTATTCAGTATCTGACATTTCACTTTAAAGACTGGACTTCCTAAGCTTGAACCCTGCAAAAATTACCAACCAGTATAAAGAATAGTGAAATACTATCAAAGTATTTAGTGGCACAAAACAAAAGCCATACCACAATTATCAAATCAGCAACAAGATCCATTCTGCACCAAGTACTGTAAACACTGAAAATAAGGAAAATGGTCCTCACTATTGGTTCCGTGACACTCACTTTGCCGTCTCCTTTGGGGTTGAGATAGACAACGTAGTGGCCTCCGTGGTTGTCTCCACTGTGCACTAAAACGGCATGCAGTATGTAATTGGCAGGATCTTTAACGTCAGGTTTCTGCAGAAACTCGTCCAGTGGTAACTGATCAGGGAACTCAAACCTAGGGTACAACATGCACACGAGCGCAAGACAGACAGACAGACAGACAATAACCTCCATCAGTAGAAGCGTGAGACCAAGTGCAAGAGCGAGTTTACGAGAAAGAGCACAGGTTGGAACTACAGCTTCATCAATCATGTGACTTGAATAAGTTGAGTGTAATTATTTTAATGGCAACCCTTGCCACCCTTAAACAGCAGACTTGCTTAACTACCTAAGTACAATTGCTAATTATACTTTTACATTTAAAAACCATTAATACAAAGTGCTGGTTTGGGTCAGAGCTAAGTTCGTATAATTATTAAATTCACGTGTTAGTGACTAGCTGACCTTAACGTGTCTAAAGCTGTTTCAGTTCATGTACCATGTCTAAATATTTCAAAGTATGACCCATGTATCAATACATAAGGTTAACATGAGTTGTTACATTGTTAAGTGTAATGAGAGTATTTACAGACATGTAAACAATAGTGTCGTATGCTGTTCAATATAACTAAGTTTTCTGGTTAACCAACCTTCGCTGTACTGCGTGTCAATTTTCATATTGACTGCTTTAACAATTACATTTGATATTAACACTGACATCACGGACACATCCTTTATTTGTTCACCATGTAAAGGCCATTCCAGAGATGCCCATCATTAGGATTTTATTGATACTGCTATTTTATCAGTGCTTTTACTGTCTATTTAGCATATTTAAAAAATAAATTGATAGAATAACCATTGCTTTACCATTCTGTAAAACAAAGCAAACTAAGTTACCATCACCCAAAAACTCAGGTATTCTTTACAATATCATCAAGACAGGATAACGAGAAAAGGCCTTATCCGAAAAACAATATACCCAATTTTTACATAAAATGATTTAAGTAACCTTTTCAGAAGTATTTTATTAAAATTTTCAACATGCACACTTACGTAATGAAATAACATCTAGTCTTTAATGAGGAGGTGGGACACAAAACAGTTACTGCTTTTTAGCCAAACAAGTTACTATTTTAAAGACACTTTGCAAAGTACAGTGACTGTAAGGCAACATTGCAGTGCTTCATAAGGTCATCAAAGTCAGCATTTTAATACTCTTATTGTGACAGGTAGTGCATGAATAAAATCTGCAATTTGTCAATTTCATTACCTTTGCTAAGATTATATTAAGCTTGTATTTTCAACTGTAATTACAGCATGTCAGAGAATTGTCAGTGCAAATTGTCTATATTAGTACACGAGTACAAGATTTCAGATTCAGGTTTAGACTACTGACAAACTGTATTATTGCCCATAAAGGGCACACTTTTCACTTTATGATTACACAGGCAGTTCTCTGCATCTGTGGGGTCTGGTTTCAGAACCCTCCAAAGATACCAAAATCTGTGGACGCTGAAGTCCCTCATATAAAGTGGCATCATATATAGTTTTTGCATATAACCTATGCACATCCTTTTATATACTTTAATCTCTAGATCATTATCTAAGCACACAATGAGTGCTGGAGAGAAAAGGAAGGATTTGTGGGAGGCTACAAGCAGGGTATACCTATACATCATTCACATGGATTCAGTGTACTGCTCTGCACACTGCCAAATAAATAAAAATAAATAAATGGTAAAAAAATTAAATAAAAAAAGCTTCTCTGAACTTTATGGATGTTTTTTCCCCTGAATTTTTCAGTCCGTGGTTGGTTCAGTTAATCAAGAGTTGACCATACCCTTTTTAGAGCGAATTTTAAAATTACTGTGTGGATGTTTAACCTTACCTGTCATTTATCTTAATGTTTTGGTCGGTCTGTGGGTCGTACATGAACCTCATGAGTTGCAAGTGTAGGATGGGAGGGAAAGTCAGGAACTTCACTCCCTTCTCAGCTTCCTGTTGAATTAAACCAAAAAGCTCACAATGTGCTGAGGACACGTGTATGTAGACATTGCAACAGTGAGTCACTGAGGGAAATTGGCACCTGTAGGCCATGCTCTCCTGCATCGTACTTGTTATCCCCATCAAGCTGTTCTACAGCAACATAATCTTTGAATGACTCAAAGACTGCAGAGACAACAAAAGACAAGCATAGACGAGGCATGTACAAAAATGGCTGGATTATATCACATTAAACATACAAAATAGAAAAGGATTAAAAGCAACAGTTTAAACATGAGCAATATTGCACCTTGACGCAAAAGCATGCATTTACATATGCACATACACACTCACCGGCCACGTCTTTAGGTACACCTGTTCAACTGCTTGTTAACGCAAATATCTAATCAGCCAACCACGTGGGCAGAAACGCAATGGATTTAAGTATGTAAACATTGTCAGGATGACCTGTTGATGTTCAAAATGCATATCAGAATGAGGAAGACAGGTGATTTAAGTGACTTTGAACTTAGCATGGCTGTTGTTGCTAGATGGGCAGGTCAGAGCATTTTAGATACTGCTGATCTACTAGTATTGTCACGCAGTCATCTCTAGGGTTTACAGAGAATGATCCGAACAAGAGAAAACATCCAGTAAATGGCAGTTCCCTGGGTAAAAATGCCTTGCTGATGCCAGAGGAGAATGGCCAAACAGCTTCAAGGTGATAGAAAGGCAACAATAACTCAAATAGCCACTTAAAACCAAACTACGCAGAAGTGGATCTCTGAACGCAGAATACATCAAACCTTGTAGCAGATGGACTAGCCCAGAAAACCTCAACAAGTGCCACTTTTCTTCAGTTAATTGGCAACTGAAAATACAATTGTAAGGCTACCAATATTGGACGAAACAGGAAGATTGGGGAAAATGCTGCTGGTTAACCAAGGTCTCGATTTGTGCTGCGACATTCGCTGACAAATCTACAGCAACGCTGTGATGTTATCACGTGAATAGGGGGACCAAAATCTGGGAATGTTTACAGCACCTTCTGTCATGAATGCCACAAACCAATTACAGGAGTTCTGAAGGAAAAAAATAAAATTAATTTAATTTAAATAAGTAAGAACACAGTACTAGCAAGGTGCACCTAATAAACTGGGGTGTGAGGGTGTTTTACAGGTACATACACACACGCACACACCCCAATCAGGCATAACATTATGACCACCTCCTTGTTTCTACGCTCATTGTCCATTTTATCAGTTTCATTATATGCACCACATAGGATCACTTTGTAGTTCTACAATTACAGAATGTACTTCAACACAGAAATGCTGCTGGAGTTTTTAAACAGTGTTCAATCACTGTTCACCAAAGTGAATTCACTTAAAGTCACAATGTTGCCTACAGGATGCTGGTGGCTGGACATTTTTGGTAGGTGGAATATTTTCAGTCCAGCAGTGACACTGAGGTGTTTAAAACCTCCAGCAGCACTGCTGTTTCAGATCCATTCATACCAGCACACCACTCACTACTCGATGAGGTCATTGGCACCCAAGGTTCACTGATGCAAGTAGGGAGCAAAGACTAGCCCATCTTGTCTGATGAACTAGAGTAGCACAGATTGCTAAAACAGTTAAAGGCAGAGTATAACAGCTTGCTATGTTTGGGGTTGCCTCATTGCAGACAGATCTGACAGTTTATGTTGGACTCTGTTCACCACCTAAAGCAGCTACTATAAGGGCAAGACCTTCAGAACTGAATCAATGGAAGAAGTTGGACTTGTTTTCTTTAGCCACCTACACCAATGCAAAAAATGTTGAGGAATGGTTTGAAGAACAGGAAAGAATTCATGGTGTTGACTTGGCCTCCAAGGTCTCAATGTAAATTGGGCATCAGTGGGATATACTGAATAAAGCCGGTCCAATTTATGGAAGACTAACATTGCAACTTACAGGACATAAATGATCTCCAGTTAGTGTCTTGGTGCCAGATACCACAGGACACCTTCAGAGATCTTGTGGACTCCATGAATCAAAGGGTCAGAGCCATTGGTGATCATTGCTGACCAAAGAGAAACCCCCAGCCTTGCCATTTCTGAGAATGTCGGTATGCAATGATTTGGCAAAATCTGAAAATGTCCCTGTCAAAGTCAATCAGGTATTTATGCCTACTTATTTCCCAGTATCTTCCATGTCAAACTGGAACTCAAACTGTTCACCAACAGTATTACAGTTGGGTAAAAAAGTATTTAGTTCAGACACTTGATTGCGCAAGTCTCCATTTGAAAGATGAGAGGGTCAATAATTTTACACTTCATACGGGGGTTAAAGGGTCAGTTCAACTATGAGAGACAAAAAAATGAGGGAAAAAAAAATCAAAGAAATAACATTGAAGAATTTTTAAGAATTTAATTGTAAATAAGGATGGAAAAATAAAGTATTTGGTCCCCCACAAACAAGCAAGATTTTTGGCTCTCATAGACCTGTAACTTCTTTAAGAAAGCTCTTCTGTCCCTCCACTCATAACTGTATTAATGGCACAGTTTGAAAGTTGTTGACGGACACCAGGACAAAACTGTTAGACCTGAACCAGGCTGGAAGAATGGAATTACAACAGGGAACGCAGGTTGGTGTGAATAAATCAACTGTGGGAGCCAATTGTAAGAAAATGGAAGACATACAAGACCATGATAATACCATGCGATCTGGGGCCCCAACACAAGATCTCACCCTTGGAGTCAAAAATGATCACGAGAACGGTGAGCAAGATCCCAGAACTACAAAGAGTGGACCAAGATGAATGACCTGCAGAGGCTGGACAAAGTAACAAAGGCCATCAGTAACAACCCTACGCCGAGAGGCCTCAGATGCCTGCAGTGCCAGAGTGTCCCCCTGCTAAGCCGTACATGTCCAGGGCCCGTCTGAAGTTTTGCCAGAGGAGGGCAATGGATGATCCACAAGAGGATTGGGAGAAAATCATGTGGTCAGATGAAACCGAAATAAACTGTATGGTAAAAAAACCAACTGGTTTTTTTTTTTTTTTTTTTTTTTTCCTTTTTGGTTTGCTTTTTTCTTTTTTTTTTTTTGGGGACTCATCCCTCCCCGTACCCCTTTTTCTCCCCTCGTATACATTGTCCTCCTTTACCTACATTTCATCCTTTTCTCTCTGTTGTTTCTTTGTCCGTCTATGTGTCTTACTCTGTTTTCTTTTTTTTTTTTTTTTTTTTTTTTTCTTTTTTTTTTTTTTTTTTTTTTTTTTTTTTTTTTTTTTTTTTTTTTTTTTTTTTTTTTTTTTTTTTTTTTTTTGGTCATTTTTGAATTGCCGAGTTGCATCCTAAGAACACCATTACCTACGTGAAGCATGGGAGTGGAAACATATGCTTTGGGGTGTTTTTTGCAAAGGGAACAGGATGACTGATCCGCGTTAAGGGAAGAAGAACAGGGCCATTGCATCGTGAAATTGTAAGCAATTTCCTTCCATCAGTGAGAGCACTGAAAAATGGGGAATGTGGGCTGCGTCTTCCGCATGACAATGATCCCAAAAAACACACCGCACGGGCACGGAAGGAGTGGCTCCGTAAAAAGCATTTCAAGGTCTTGGAGTGGCCTAGCCAGTCTTCAGACCTCAACCCCATAGAAAATGTGTGGAGGGAGTTGAAAGTCCACGTTGCCCCAAAACATCACTGCTCTAGAGAAGATCTGCATGGAGGAATGGGCCAAAACACCAGCTACAGTGTGTGCTAACCTGGTGAAGACTTACAGAAAACGTTTGACCTCTGTCATTGCCAACAAAGGTTTTGTTACAAAGTATTAATTTTTTTTATTTATTGACCAAATACTTATTTTCCAATCATAATTCACAATTAAATTCTTTACAAATCCTACAATGCGATTTCCTGGATTTTTTTTTCTTATTTTGTGTCTAATAGTTGACGTATACCCATGATGAAAATTACAGACCTCTCTCATCTTTCTAAGTAGGAGAACTTGCACAATCAGTGGCTGACTAAATACTTTTTTGCCCCACTGTATACTGGACCTTGACAAGGGTAGTTGTGACAAGAAATCTACATTATTCTTTCGTCGAGCTGTAAGTGGTCAAAATGTTTTGGATTATCAGCGTGACCAGACAGATATAGCACCATTTTACATGCAATAGTAAGACAAATTATGACAAGATAATTGTGCTGGATAAACAGCATACTGATATGGAGTCCACATAACTTCTTTTACATCAACCCTAAATCTACAACTAAACACCAATAAAAGTACAAACTCAAGGCAATTTCAGATCATTTTTAACACAAACCTATCAAAATGACCATATGAGACAAAACTTAGTACTTACTGTTTTTCTTTCCTTTTATGCTGAGCTGGATATCATAGTAATCCTCTATTCGTTCAGACCTATAATCCACATGCTTACACTGGATATAGGACTAAAAAAAAGAAAAGGCAAAGCACTCAATTAGTGCTCCGACACAATGAATGAAGAGCACAAGTGAGTCCACAACAATCTGCCAACTCACCACCATCTTTCCTCTGAAAAGCTTGGGGATCGTGCCTTCCACACAGGTGCCCTTCATCTTGTTCTCTACATTGTCCAGAAGCTAGAATGAAATCAACACTAAAATTACATTTGTTCTTGCTTTTGACCCAAGAGGGCAAAAGAGAACCCTGTAAGGCCTTTAAAACTCACCACTCTGCACAGTTCCTGAACATCATGCTGCATGAAACTGTCCAATGTCTCCCACCTAAGCGAACACACATTGCCACAAAGTATAACCCAAAACTCATGCAGTCACACCACAGGCTTCAAATACTTTACATTTAAAATAACAATTAGTGCATGACGTAAGGAGTCATGTGACCGTAGTGATGAATTCTGGGAAATGTAGTGAGGAAAATAAATGGCTGTGCAATAATCGTTTTTTGTTTTTCCACTTTCCATATATCGTTCAATAAATTACATGACATTAACCACTACATTTAGGTTAGCTTTATGTTAACGGCTTCGTCCAACTGTAGTTTAACGCAAGCGTTTTAATGTACATGTGCATATTTAAGGTACACTACCACAGACACCACATTGATGTATCAGAGCAAAGAGCCGAAGCAGCCAATGTGTCCGCTGTATTGGTCCAGGCAAGACTGGCTTGTAAACAAATACAAGTGAACGGAGGAGCTGCGTTTTTTTATTGTTAACATTCACAATAATCTAATTATTTCTCAACCGATTGTAATGAGTCATTTTTATATTCAAGGCTTCTGATCTACATGGAGTACAAAAAAAAAAAAAAAAAAAAGTTGTGTGCATCAGCGCTAGGCAACAATTACCATAAGAAATTGTAAAAACTCACATTTTGGTCAAGCATGGATTTGAATTATTTTCCTTGGTTAATACACCCCTTTATAATTTAATGAATACGTAACGTATATCAATTTTATGTCAGAACTCGTCTCATTTACTTTGATATACTGGAAAAAAAATCTAAAATGTGCATCTAAGTTCTTATAATTGACCACCATTGAGAAAAATGTAACAAAATCAACAAACACAAAGCTAAGTGAGACACTGGCAGATGGTCTGCTTTCTGTTTGTTATAACAGTGAAATGATAGAGATACTCAAAGGCAATACACAGTACAGTACAGCATATTAGCCAATGAATACAATAAGACATAGTAATAAATAATATAAGTAATAAAATAGATTAACAATAGTAAATATAGTATGCAATATAAACAGTAATATAAAAGTAGTATAATACAGTATATAAAATACTGAATACTATATTATACAACTATTATATTACTGTTTAGACTAGAATCATGCATGTTTTTTGCAATACAACCTATGGAGAATTATGAGAAGTTGCCTGGACCACTATGGCGACGATGTTGATTCATGATACAGTGGCCAAAGCAGCGTCAAGATATATTATGTCCATGTACACTACGCACTACAATACTCTCCCGCACACGGCAGTGTGTGACAAAATGAGCTGTGTGGTGGGGGTGATGAGTGCTTGGAAATATAGTGAGGAAAAGCCATGATAGCAATGGTGTATATTACAAGCTGCGATATGAGATAGATACATAGATAGATAGATAGATACATAGATAGACAGATGGACACACACACACACACACACACACACACACACACACACACGTTCCTCGATTTACGATAAATTCCAATTACGTAATCACCATCCTAAATCGGAAAGTACCTATAGCACACATAAGATGTCCCTGTTTCTGTGAATACAGGAAAACAGTCATACCCAAAAGATTTTGTCAATTTCTTTGTCCCAACAGGCTTATCACTATGTTGGAGTTCATAGAAGACCCTCTGCAGAGCAAGGGGAACACTTTTGGAGGAGTCATCGCCCTCAGTGGGCATCATATACACCGCCTAATAGGAAACAAATATAAAACTCAGAGTAGAACAACTGAGGACTATTTTACATAAGTACAAGCACATGAAATCTGACGTGATAACTTAAATTGTACTAGTTATTTACCCGGCGGAGCTGGTTGGTGAAGAAGAGTGTTTGAAGAAGACTGTTCATGTAGCATGTAGCTCCTTGGTTCTTTAAACCTACATATCCTGTATGCTTTTTAGAATCCCACCTGTGAACAAAATTTTTTTGCTTATTAAAATGAAACCAAATAAAACCCATGTTTCTCTTTTTACACAGGAATATAGTGAATAAATCTTACGCGACACCGTGAGGGGCATCTGCCTGGACATAAACCTCAAACGTGACCTTGTCATCCTCCACAAAACCCCTCTCTGGGTCAGTCACATCCTGCAAGTTTGCATTCGCATTCACACACACACACACACACACACACACACACACACACACACACACACACACGATTATCTATGTACCATTTTCAAGAAGTAATGAATAAATAAAAAGCTTAAGCCAATATTAGATTACTAGTGTATTATTACATATACAGGTATGCGCTGTTTAAAGACCACATTACGTTCTGAGAGACAGCTCGTTGACCGACATGGACACTGACCAGCTATTACCATAGTCACGTAGTCATTTATTCTACTGAAATGTAAAAGAAAGGGCATTTTCACAAGAAAATAACATGCAAATGATACGCCAATGCGCCAGAGATACTGCTGAAAAAACGAGTGGAATGCTACCATCAACACAGCATCCCTAATGCCAGTGCACCACTGCCAATGTACCTTTATGACCCTGTGTAGGGGTAAGCCGTAACACTTAAGAGGATAGTATGATGGAGCTCGCTTTTATTAAACGAAGGCCAAAAATCCATTGACAGACAGTATTGCGAACAAAACGGAAGATCAGAGATGAAAGAGACTCAAGGAGTGAATCAGTTTATATAATTACAGGTTAGAGAGACTATACAGGCAGGTATCTTTATTTAACATTGTTTTCAGCATCGATGGCTAGTTAAAGACAGGGACTGCGGGAGGAACCAGGGGAGACAAGCAGAGGAAATGCAAACCACTCACTTATGAGCACAAAGACTGGAATGTCGTTAAACGGCGCATACCTGTTGGTTATAGGTTAACAGCATCTACACTTACACTCCATGACATGAAATTAGAGAAGCCCCAGTCATTTTCCTTGTGGAAAAACAAGTGGCTGATGCGTCGGCTGAACGATTTCTCATCATCCTTGTAGTTGATGATTTTCAGCATAGCTTGAGCATGACATGACCATGACCTAAGAACAAAAACGAAATGGAAGATATACCAGTGGAATACTAATCACACATAGATAACCTAGTTTTGCAACCTTGTAAAGCTGTGACCATGACTTCATAAGGAAACTGGCGGACCTTGTGCAAAAGACACCAACAAACATTTCTTCATATGTTAATATGAAGGGAGTTTTTACTTGCCACTGTCGCCCTAGGCTTGCTCAATTTGGGATTGGACGTAGTTATTAGGAGATAATCTAAACTTGTAAAGTTGCTTTGAGACAATGCTCCATTGTAAAAAGCGCTATATAAATAAATCTGACTTGACTTAATAGGGTTGGGTGTCAAAACCCTATCCTGTATTAAGGAGCCGCCTATCTGCCAGGACCAGTGGATCATGTAGTAATGTACGTCATTACGTAATTGTGTGTTGATACGTTCCAGTATAGCATTAGTGGAAGATGGATGCTCAAATATTTGGCTCCAATTTGAGAAGAAAAACAAAGGCGAAATGCAATGTGTATAAAGCTGATCTGTTGTGAAGAAGGTTGCACCTCCAACATGGGAAAACATCACCAGCATGATTTAGCTTCAGCAGTATACCAGCTTTGACCAACTGCTGCATTAGCCGTGCCGGTCTAAAACGCTTAACGTGAACAAAGCTTAACGTGGCGTAAAGTCCTAAAACAATGATCTAGGAACACAAACTTCTCTTAATTACTACTGCTCATAAGTGTAATCTACACTGAAAAACATGTGCTCCAAACTTAAAGTAATAATTTTAAAGTTAAGCTTTTTTCTTCCCACTTAAACCTACTATAAGCAAAATGCTTAACATAAAAATGATTACTTTCCTTTCGGATCACATGTTCATCATTCCAGCAGTAGAGAGTACTTATCAATATTAGTAATTGAGATAAGTTTGGTGTTGCATAATAAAAATACATATATTATTTATACCTATACTTTTGGCACATTTCTTCACCATTTTGGAATAGAAACTTGCAAAAGAATCACAATCAATAAAATCCAACCCTAGATAAAACAGACTTAAACGAGCACTAGCCCTTTTACAGTCTCGATGGCTTACGTAGAGTCAGACTCTGCATTGCACTGCAGGAAGAAGCCCACACTCTTTTGGTGAGGTCTGTCTGGGTAGAATCGTGGCATCACCATTATCTTCCATGGCAGGTTCCTCACAAAGCACGATGGGCTAAGCACAGACTCGCTCAGCCTGCTGAAACGCTCCACCACAAAGCGGAAGGTGGCCTCGGAACGCCAGCTGGTATCTGTGCACAAAACAGACCAACAACAGTAGATTAAAACAGGGGTGACGAGATACTGAAATTTGTGCAATTGCTAAAAAAATGGCAAAGGCAAAATGGTACACAATTTTCCCAATTACTCAACACACAAAATCTATAAGCAAATTATGATATACAATTGGCAATACTGAATAGTAGAGGTAACAATGCTACATTTCAAATTTCTCATGTGCTTCTTTAAGGGACAGCAATTACCAGATGTTTTGAACTTGACTTTAAACATCCTTTCAGCTGTTGATCAGCTTCGCAAGTACGGGAAACAGTACATTAAACAAAAGAGGAATTTCTTTAGTGTGTGTCTAATTATCATTAATTATTTGTAGGCTTGAGTACAAGTGGTAAAATCAAGTTCCAATTCCCTCTTCTGTTGAAGGTTGCCATATATGACCACGACTGCACTGAATACACGCACAGAGGGAGTACTCGTAGCGTATAGTCAGTGCAGCTGGCACCCACCCTGTTTACATTCTCCCTGAAACCAGACAAATGAACATGTTCGCTTACCAGGCATGACACAGACAAAAAAATAAGCCAAATATGCCCAGTTGATGTACAGTTAGCACACTGCTGACATTGTACTTAGTCTGAGCACCTGGGCATGGTATGGAGCCATCACAGTAGGCAAACGAACCGGACTTTGTGGGTCAAAAGTGCACGCTACAAAAAACCTTCTGTGAGTACACCCTTATTGTTGACTACTGAATATATCTTCCCTTTTAAATGTTGCACTCTGTTTTTGTTCCCAACTTCTACGCTAAACTGCTTATTGAAAGCTACTTAATATGTACGTTTCTTTTTTTTAATGTCCAGTTACCGACACTGACTTAATATACATGCTGCGTTTGTGTTGCATGGATTTATTAATTTCAGTGGAGAAATGAACGTGCGTTGGAGTGGAAAAGCTCAAATATTCTTATCTACAAAAGGGGGACACAGCAAGGGTCAAGAATCATTTGCATTTCATCAATTTTGATTCAGGTTCTGCATATTGATTCCGGTTCTTATCAATTACAAGTGTCGATTCCAAAACGGTGAAAAATGTGCCAAATGTTCAGGTAACCTCTGCTGCTGAGATGACAAAAATGTCAGAAGGGAAAGTAATCATTATTTTAATTATTACTTTTTCACTTAACAGGTATGGGAAGAAAAAAAGCTTAATGTAAAAATGATTACTTTCCCACTGGACCACACTTTCATCATTTCAGCTTTAGAAGCTATTTATGACCAGTAGTAATTAAGAAGTTTAGTGTTCTTAGGTCATTGTTTTAGGACATTAATCCACATTAAGCTTTGCTCACACTAAGCATTAGACTCTCCTGGCTAATGCAGCATTTGAGCTAGCAGACCGCAGACAGTACAAGCTCAATATCATGCTTATGCTTTAGATGTTTTGCCATTTTGGAGGTGTAACCTCCATTACAACAGATATACTTTCCACAAATATTGTATTTAGAATATTTTTATGCTCTCAAATTGGACCCAAATATCTGAGCATCTATCATACGCTAATTCTCTAGCCAAGAGTATCAAAACAAACCATGTGACAAACGTGAGCACCTAATGCACTGGTCGTGATAGATAGATGCCTCCTTATTGGACGCAATTTTTAACGTGTATCCAGTTCTTGTAATTTTGGAATCAGGTTTTGACACGCAACCCTAAGTATAGCAGAAAAAGTTTGGGAACCACTATAGTAACAGACACCATGATAAACTATTTCCATGTAGTTTCAGTCAAAGACACTGATTTTAAAAACACTGAAATACAAGCAGGGCTTAATTTGATGAATATTACTAACCGTCCTCCATGTCTTCCTCGGTGTTGTTGTGTCCGTCCGCCATAGCCACGTTCCCATTGATGACTGGATTTTGGGGAATTCTTGGGGGATCATCTGTGTCCCCAGCTGTGGAGGCAGAGGGAGAAGAAAGTCACCCATGTTAAATGACAATGCGCTTCATGATCACAACAACTACTACGCCTGGCAAAAACTGCCACCACACACCCAGCGTTTTTTTTGTTTTTTTTACTTTGTAGCAAATAAACAAATAACAGATATGGAATAACAATTCTCGTTTAGTAGCTGAACATTTTAGTTTCATGAATTTTACTGCAAGTAAATTACTTTACTTAATGGTGTATTTTTGCCAAATTAGGTAGAGGACAAAAAAAAGTCACAATTAATACTCCACCGTGGGCTTTGCACACTTGACAGAATTCTTTAAGACATGGACTTCACTAATAAAAAAACAACATTATACATCAAAACTGGTTCAAATATTCTCACAAAGAGGTTAACAGATCAGTTCTGTAAGACCGAGCCTTGCAAATGGACCAAAGGTTTTAAATTTCCACCATAACATTTCAATTGCACTGCTAACTCCGGTAAAAAAAATCCTAAGTGTATTCTGGACATATTGTTGAGTTGATACTCCTTTCCTGAAGAAAGCTTCAACACTCTTTGCTCTGTAGTAAAATGCACTATTATCACAGGGAGAAATAAAAACACTTCATCACCAAAGCAATTTTCTTTGGATTTCTATTCAAAAGTTTCTTCTGGTAGTCACCTTTACATGTTTCATTACAACAGCACCAGAAAAAACTTGCAACGTCACCTCATAACTGGGATTCTAAAGATCACTTTCATCCAATCAAGCATCCACACCCTATGACTGCTTCTCCTTAGTCCACGTGTTAATGCTAATTTAGTTGGTTTTTCTATATGCAAACCCCATTTCATTAAGTCAATATCTTACAGTTCTATCACAACACTAACTCCTGTTTCCACCCATTTGTTTTTCCATTTACAAACCCACAAGTGGCCAAAAGTGCCACGTGAGAAACCCACACATGGCCAAAAGTACTGGGACACAAACCCCCATTCTTTCTACTTGCCACATTTCAAGTAATGTTGTAGTTCCTTTAGAAATCTAGTTTGGTTTGTTGTGCATTTTCAAGGCATAATGTTTTGAGTTTTCGATCCTGATGTTTTGACAACTTCCTTTTCCTATCTAATTATTTCCCTTAATAACCTTCCCATTTTGTTAAAACTTGAACCAAATTTTAGACACACCTGCCTAGAGACAACCAACATTTTTTGACAAGTTTTGGTTTCCTTCTTGAAGTAATTTTATAATCCTCTCCATTCTTTCAACCAACCACACACTTGTTGTGGTCACGTTTCTTTCAATTAGCCAAGTGCAACAGCTTGTTAAGAATACCTTTCAACTGCAGTCTAATTTGAATTATTAGAATTGCTGGCATGTGTTTTAGAAAAGCAAATTCTAAAGTGAGTCCATTCCTCTACTCGATCTGGAAAAAACATATACCATTGATTAAACTTTTTTGTTCAATTTGACGTACCCTTTATGGCGTCAGGATGTTCAGCTATTAAACAAAAATTGGTGTCATATCTATAATTTGCTTACTTGCTATGAAGTAAACAAAATGGATGAATATCCTGCAAGTGTTGGATTCTGTAACTGTTGCCACGAGTAGTATTGTGCTCACACATGTACCTATAAATCAAATTCATGACAAAAACTCTCAAGGAAGAACAAGTGGTTGCAATGTTATTTTGGTTCTGATATTAAATCTGACACTGTTGTGGCAACAATGTAATACGTGTGAAGCAATGCATGAAATACAGTTCATACAATTTAAAAAAGAGCATATTAGACAAAGACGGAGAATAAAAACAAATCAGGTAAAACACTAGACTGACCATTAGGCCTGTTATAGCAGTTAGAATGACACCGTTAGTCACAATGTATGATCTGACTGTTCCCCATGATCAATGCACCAGTAAGATTACTTGATACTCTTTGTGTAATGGATTTCCTTAAAGCTCCTCCAATATAGTGTCCAACAAAGACCAGAAGCCATACACATAGAAAATACATATCTCACAGGAAAAACAGTTAACGTTTACTTGCTGTCCTCTAAGGTCACACACAATGTTTACAGTTAGATTGCTAAAATTTATCACATGGCAGCAGTTATCCTACTATTCGCAATCTTATATAAATGAACCTAACCCTACATTTTCAAATAAATAACCTGTTTTAGCATTAAATAATAAAAACCAAATATCTGAATGCTTGAGGGTTCAAACTATAGAAGTGTGACCATACTGGGTTGCATACGATTCTAAAACATCAAAGTGACTGTATTTTACTTAGTGTACAACTCAAGTGCACCGCATTCTATACAATGCATAATTTCACACATTGCCTGTAAGATGTATATCAAAATAAGGTCGGTACCTAATTTAATTTTCTGGGCCAACCTGCAAATAACATTTATAATATAGTCAAACTGTAGTCATCAGGAACTTAAGCACCGCCAAAAACTACGAAGTTAATTTATTTTTAGTACAGGTGTAATACAACCCATTTCATAACCACATACCCTAATAAAGTACTAAATTGTATTAAATTGTGGTAGCCTAGCGGTTAAGGTACTGGACTATGGACCTGAAGGTCTGGGGTTCAAATCCCACCTCTGCCAAGCTGCCACTGTTGGGTCCTTGAGCAAGGCCCTTAACCCACAATTGCTTGGATTGTAAGATTGTATCAATTGCAAGTCGCTCTGGATAAGGGCGTCTGCTAAATGCTGCTAAATTTTCAATTTCAGATGTGCATCTTCCTGTGCCAAACCTGCTTAAGCAAGCAAAAGCATCAACTTAAACATTTCACATTAGATGGGTTAAATGCACATTGTTTTTCTACATTGACCAAGATATACTAAGACAGTAACACAAACCTCCAATGAACAAATGAACAAACTGCTTTAATCGATAAGGCTGTTTATTGAGAAACTTTGGCTACATTTACACAACAGGCAAACAAGCCCAAATCTGATTCTCACTAAATCCGATTTTATTCTCAGGCTGTTCACACTATCTTTTTAATGTGATCTATACCAGACATCGATCTGAACAGTTCACCCACTCATCCAGAGGTAAACAATCAAATGGATTCAACAGTAACCGGCACTTATCTAATTTTCCAGTTAAAAAGGGCACATTACTCAGGCACTGCCATCTCTCTGGTATGCGACGTTGGTCTCTACACTTCGCTTTTACACTTTTTACTTTCATTTAGAAGTGCAGCCACGTCCTCCTGTGGCTGCGTTCGGGAATTTCTTTTTAAAAAGATTCCTTAAGCACAGAGCGGTTGAGATACGAGTCTTCTAATTTTGTTTGCACATAGACATCACCGCAGATATTTATGAGGTCTATTAGATCGCCATCCTGCCAATGAAAACTTCCCTCACTGTTGTCATTGTCCGTTCTCCTCAGCATTCATTTATGCCAAATGATGTGTTGGTATGACATAAAAGTTGCAAGAATTCCGATCTGGTTGAGTAGACTGAGTCGCATCGCCGCGTATCGGATTTCAATACCACACATGAAAGTTGCCCAGATCGGAAACTGAAAATGTCAGCTTTAATGTGTTTTGGGGCCGTTAACACATCTGTCACGTTGATCGTAAAAGATCAGATTTTTGGCCATTTTCGCCTGCTGTGTTAACAGCCTTTCAGACAAGACTGTTACAATGAATATGACACTTTAATATGCCCCCACACCCTACTACAGCCAAAACGTCCATCGTAACGGTACTACAATGATCTTCGCAACAGATGAAAGCAGGTTTGCACAGCATGCATCACACCAGCAGCTAAGCAGAAGAACCATTATTCATCATCAGAAGCAGTGTCATTATTCTACCGCCGTTACACAAATGGGTCTGCCGTATCGAAAACGTTCACACAACTGTATACAGGACGTATATACTCCTCCAATGCAAAGCGCGGCAAAGATCGTGCCCAAATCTGTAATAACGCACTTTCACTCTAGCAATGGTGAAAGAGAAGAAACAGAAGACAACCATGCGAAAAAAAGGGAGCGCTAATAAAAAATGGCGAGTCCCGCGCCATGGCCTCGTTGTAGCCTCATCATTAGCTGTTGGTCTGCTAACAGAACACTCACTCATCTGTGATCGGGAACGCAGATCCATAAAGCCGCTTTATTAAAAAACTGTTAGCGTGGAAGCATAGTCGGTGGAGTAATTCAGAGCTGATCCCTTCAATTACAATCCCTCCGCCATGACTCACACGAGATGAAGCTAACATCTCACACACTAATCGATCTGCTTTTCCGTACATTTTACTATACCCATTGTAACGAAGTAACAAAAACTTGAACGATACCATGAAATGTAATGCGTCACCAATTATATGTTCTACTGCTTCTTAAATATAAACGAAAGGGCGTATTAATGGTCTCGCATCAATTCATCATTACAAAATGCGTATCTTCCCACCTGTATTCCGGAAAACCCGCCTCCTAAGTAAGGATTGGCTAATATTTCGTACCGAAACATTACGTATGACATCGCAGCCAATAGTAGTGCAGGACGCAGGGCGCTACTAACCAATCCAACAGCATGATACTGTATTTGTAGGAATAGAGTTGGGAACAGAAAGAGCTGCTTGCAAAATAATCGCATTAGCGCACCATTTTGGAAGTAAAAACACCACTTTGTGTTCAAAATCGCATCATATACAAAACATTATGCACAAATTCAAGGGCTTTTGCCGTTTAAAAGATTTATGTAACCTATCCAGCGCACTCTTCATCTCGTATGCACAGTACTGGTGGAGAACACAGTAAAGATCAAAAAGCCTTGTAAAATCGTTTAAAGATTGGTACTAAAAATGTTTCAACATAATACCAGGTACAGAACTCCGACTAACAATTCAAACGCTTGCGAAAACTCATGTCCTCACAATAACCAAACCAGCCCTCTCCCACCAATTGCAATGGCATAATGTCAGCATGCTTTGAGATGGTTTGTATCCTTTGTTTGCATGGATGATTTGTCATCCCCTTAAACATATTCTGTCTCTCTCGGTCACACACACACACACACACACACACACACACACACACACACACACACAAATATGAAGCACACAACCATGGACTGACTGTACATAAACAAACACTGGCAGTAAAATGGGCTGTACTGAACACCTCAGGGAATCTCAATGACACTTTCTTCCATGCCATCCTAAAAGTCCAGTTCACAAACCATGACCAAAGCCACACAGAGCCATGACCTTAACTTTATCAGACACATTCGGGATAAACCGGAAAGCCAACTGAGAACCAGGGCTTACTGTGCAAGATCAATGGCTGAATTAGAGATGCACAGATCCAGTTTCTCTCTGCTGACACCAAATACCAATCCCATTACAGTGCTTTAAAAAAAAAAAATTCAATTTCATTATACATCATTGTTTAAGATGAGGCTGTAATTAAAGCTAAAAAGCAGCACAGTGGAAGCTTGAATCCACATGTATTATTATTTCTTCTTTAACATTATTATTGTAGCACCAATATCTCCCAGTCCTAGCATGCAAATGGTCCTATCATTTCGTAATTTATGTTGCCGTTGTGTTTTTAACACTGTAAATAGTTGTACCTTTTCTTATAAACTCTGTGCATGTCTTAGGGTTTTTTTTTGTTATTAGTAATGTGTATTTAACCCTTTTTGTGCTTGCATATCCAAATGGTCCCCCGTGTGGTTTGGGATGTTATACAGTATTCCTGCATTGACAGTTTACTACTCTTATTTAATGTCTGGATTGTCTTTGCTACCTGGGTTTGTAAAAGCATTTTCTGACAAGTTTGTGGACTTCTTTTCATGTATTTATATTATTATTATTATTATTATTATTATTATTATTATTATTGTGTGTTTGTGTGCTGTGTTACTTGCATAAGCTGCACATTTTTCCTCAATCATAAAGAAAAAAGAATAATCCTAGATTTCTCTTTAATATAGCCTCAAAGTTAACAGAAACCCCTACAAAAAGTGATTCTCATGTTCTGTGTAATTTTAATAGTGATGACTTCATGACTTTCTTTAATGAAACATTAGGCATAAAACTCGATGCTCATCACATCACTAAACCATTCAACAACCTTCCAGATGCAGCACCGGTGAAGACATTAGTTTAATTAGCTGTAAATCAAGACTACAATATTTTACCCCAATTACTAATACTGAACTATCCACACTGATCAGCTCGTCTAAGTCATTAACATGTTCTAGATCCAATTCCTACACGTTTACTCAAAGAAGTGATACCTAGTATTATAGACACACTGTTAGTTATTTTAAATTCATCCCTTACATTTGGCCATGTGCCCAAATCCTTTAAGTCTGCCGTTATCAAACCACTGACCAAAATGCGCCAATCTTGACCCTTGTGTGATATCTAATTATAGACCAATTTCAAATCTACCATTTTTCTCCAAAATCTTAGAAAAAGTCGTCTATCAGCACCTCTGCAGTTACCTCCAAAGGAATAGTATTTATGAAACATTTCAGTCTGGCTTCAGGCCTCATCATAGTACTGAAACAGCATTAATTAGGGTACTAAATGAATTATTAATATCCTCATAATGGATGCGTTTCTTTTCTTGTTCTGTTAGATTTAAGTGCAGCATTTGACACTATAGATCACAATGTTCTGCTAAACAGACTAGAAAATACAGCAGGTGTTAAGGGATTGGCACTTTCTTGGTTGAAATCCTACTTGACCGACCGGTACCACTTTGTTCATGTAAATAATCTAAGTTCTAAGCTCTCAAAAGTGAAGTATGGTGTGCCTCAGGACTCAGTGCTTAGCCAGCTTTCATTCTCTCTGTATAAGCTGCCACTAGGCCCAGTTATTCATAAACATGGCATTATATTATAATTATAACATAAATATATAAATCCTGTCTTTTAAAGATGCCTTTCCTGTCTTTCTCATACATGTCCCCCCCTCCCCACTATGGAATAAACTTCCCACTTTAGTTCAAGACTCAGACACACTCAAAATTTTTAAGTCTAGGCTAAAGACATACTTATTTACGCTGGCTTTTGACTAGATTTAGACTGGCATGCATGGCTCGGGTTACTGGGGCCAGAGTCTGGAGCCATGTCTAGCCTGCCTGCCTTGTCCGTTAGCTGGGAGTGTTGGGTGGGTGGTCTGGCTGAACTGGGCTTCGGTCCTCTTGATCTTGACTTGTGCATCCTTGCCTTAGACTAAGGGCAGAGCTGGGGGCTCATAGTCAAAAGAGCCTTATGGTGATCAGAGACGTTGGGTTGCTGTCTTCTGCCTCCCGTGGGGCTGCCGATGTCTCCTGTGATCCCTCTTGGCTGTGTCACCTTCTGGTTCTCCTCGTTCTAGCTATGCTGCTATAGCTAATGCTGCCAGGGTCTCATGCAACACATGGCATCAGTTATTGTTAATAGACAACAGAATGTGCTCTTAATCAATAACTAATTACATTTTCTGTTTTCTCTCCAAGCTGTGTTCCTGTTCCACACATGATGTTCATCCACTTCAGCTTCACTCAAGCTGTTTCCATCATCAGCTCCAGCCCCACCATACCCAGGCCACACCAGAGAGCAGTAACTGTCTCCCTCCTCCGGTTGGCTGGGGACAAAGTGCCACCAAGGTCTTTCCTGCTTAGACTCAAGATCCTAGAGTGACTCTTTGTATCTGACTACTTAATGACAACGTGCCTATTTTACATTTTATTTGAACTATGACTCCATAACTTATTAGTTTAGATAAATTAGTTTCATTCTTACATTTACCATCTATGCCACCCAAGGAGGTTGGGTCCCTTTTTGAGTCTTGGTCCTGCCAAGGTTTCTTCCTCATAATGCTTAGGGAGTTTTTCCTTTCCACTGTCGGCCTAGGTTTTCTCAATTTGGGATTGGACATAGTGGATGATGTAAAAATGTAAAGTTGCTTTGAGACAATGCTCCATTGTAAAAATCGCTATATAAATAAATCTGATTTGAGTTGCATAACTTGGTTACATAGACGATTGTATGCTGATCATGTGATGCTTGTGGGGCACCCCCTAAAGTAATTCATAATAATCAATTATCGCAATAATTTAAGAAACAATAACCGTTTGTCTAAATTTACATCACCCAGGCTTACTGGGTTTTGTCTAAATAGCAAGATACCATAATGTTTTCCATACATTTAATTATTTAATATTAGTGCTGGGTGGTATACTGGTTCATGCTCTATACAGTTTTTAATTTCCTGTATGACACGAATTTTTCATATACGGTCATACACGCTCGCGCTCTCTCCCACACCCACACGTTGCAAAGACAGTTTTTCTTACTTCTCCCCTAGTTGTCAGCTTACCACCACAAATGGAAAAAAAAAAATCTGAAACAGAAGCTAATCTGCAACTATCCAGCAGTCCACACACTGGGTGAATCCCATTTCAGGGGCTGCATCCTTCGAAGGACGCGGCCTACGCGGTCTATGAAGTCGTGTGCTTGGAAGGCTGGGTAGACCGCGATGAAGACCGAACCGAAATGAGACGGTCTACTCTGCATTGGATTTACGAAACACCCGCTTGCACCGTATCACAAAACAGCAATAATCCTTATAACAATGGAGCCAGAAATTTTGAGTTTAGTTTATATGCTGTTTTTGTTTTTTCAATTATTGGAGGAGACGCTTCACTGCAGGCGCTGGCATTTATTTTCCCTCGAGCAGTTTAATAAAGGTCTCTGTTTGCTCCTTGCTCCCTAAAACAAAACAAAAAAATGTTGTGCTTTTGCTTTTTAACATTTACCTGTTCGAGTTTTTAAATCCTTACATTTAAATAACGTATATTCCTCAGCCAATCGTTGCGATATCCCCAAGTTCCCCTCAGGGGCAATGCACCTCGGGATATGGTAGGTCGGGAAGGATACATCGGATGTATCCTTCGTTTTGAGGGAAAAGAAGGACGCATTTGTAGACCGCATACGAAGGAGCCTTCGGAATGGGACAGCCTAGGCGCGGCGCTATGACGCAATCGGTCTTCAAATGCAGCCTTCGAAGGACGCAGCCCCTGAAATGGGATTCACCTACTGTTCCTGTGCAGCACAGTGCAGATTCAGCACATACAATTCACCTGTGTGGTAAGATCTGGTCATCATAGTCATCATGCACTCGGAGCGCAAAGCTATATAAACACTGCTAAGTGTTCAGTTTGCCCATGCTGACATGTTTAATGAAACTTCCTGTACCACAGGCTGTGTGTCATTTCAGCTGCTGCGCTACAAGACAATGCATCTGACACAGTAATATAAAGGTGAAGTAGGTTAATTACTTCAATAAAGATCATAACCTAAAACTAATTAATACGGCATTAATAATAAACCAAAATACCATCAAACTGCAGACGTTAGACAGCATGAATCATGATGCTCCTCTTGTTAGCTCACATTTAAATTGAGCATATTTAAAATGAGGCAACTTCATAATTAATTTCATACTTAAGCACATTCTAATTTAACTACAACTTTTTGGCCTACATGAAACACCTTCGCATTATTATATGATACAACTAAACGAAGCTGATTTTTCTTTAACAAGGAAGTTTGCATGTAATGTGTCATGCATACTTATTACATGTATGAGCTTTGAGTTTTTGATATTCGTTAAAAGAAATGAACTTCAAATGAAGAGCAACCATGGCTAATACTGTAATGAAAGTACTGGTATGCAATTACGCATTACGTTCTGTGAAAAGGTCATTTATCGAAAGTCGTTGAATGGACATTACCATAGTCATAGTTTTTTATGCCACTGTAATATAAATATAAAGGGAATATTCACAAGAAAACCATGCAAATAAGTAATGGCTTCAGAGATACCACTGAAAACGAGCAGAACGCTACCATCTACACAGCAAAGCCTATATTGTTATACATATCACAACCACCAGGAAATACACAATACAGCAGTTCTTCAGTTAGATGCACACACCAATGATCACACACAAACTAAAATATAATTACGCACAATGGACAATAAACCTAAACATCTCGATGGCTGCATGCAACCAATAGGGAATGATCCCACTTGAGTAAATGCTAACTGTCAATGCAATGCAATGCAATATCACTTTTAAACACTTTATACCTTTAAGTAGGCAAATTCAGCATGGCGCTACTAGTGGGAAGTCACAGCAGTCAAATGACCAGTGTGTGAGACTTCTAGGTATGTGTAGGACAAGCTGTAGTGTAAAGCTGAGTATAAACTATTCCATTTCACATCTCTGCTTGTGTACATGTCCTAAAAGTGTCTGCGTCCAACACAGACAGTAATGTAATTCCTATTCATGGAAGTCAGTCAATATTCACAAACAAAACAACAACCAAAAAAACATCAAGGTATGACATTATTTATAGCGGTACAAATAGAAACGCAAACATCTTTTCAATTTGACCAGCTGTTTACAGATGCAACATCCATATACAGCTTGAAAGACAGATTTTTATTTCCCATTTTAATTTGTTAAGACCTCAGGCATTAAAGCAAACGAACATTGATCAGATGGTCATTAAATAGTGTTTACCTATCAGTAAGTCTATCTGATTTGTTAAATAAGATCAGTATTGGATCAGGACATCACTAGCCTGAATCTACAGGAAATATTAATCCTTCTCAGAATATTGAAGGCTGTTGTAGCAGCACAGATGGCACAAACTTCATATTAACATCCATGTTTTTGATGTAAATTCTGGAAGTTATGCCATTTGGTGTGATTTCACTATACTAACACTGTGCATGGTCTCATTTTTTCTCTAAACAGCAGTTTTTCATGGCATTGATTCCACATTGACATGAAGGTATAATTTCTGCAGATATTTCAGGTGCCGTTTCACGCTTTGAATCTCCCACGCTACCATATCTTAAAGGTGTTCTATTGAATTCAGTGACTGAGAAGGACACTGAAGAACTCTGAAACCAGTTAGCAAGAACTTTTGCTTTGTGACATTATCATGCTGGAAAAGGCCATTACAAGTAGTGCAAATTGTGGCCGTGAAGGGAAGCATGCATCTTTGAACATGCATGACAAGCCTCTGAAGCAACCTCTGATTTGTCTGGGGGTGTGAGGTGCTTCTCTGTTCGGCTGGCTCTGTCCAAATTTACTGTGAAATTCAAGTTAAACTTTTACAACCCAAAATTATTGCAATATTATGATTATACTTCCATTTAAGATGCATTCCAATAACGTGATGAAAACAAGAAAAAGATACAGAACAGCAGTAATAAGTCTGGATCATATGGCACGTGCCCTACCATTTACAGGACTGTGCTTCCAAATAAATATTTATCTTCAAGCCATTAACTACCTTGCTGTTTAGTATTGTCATCCACAACAGAAGTGTAATGGTGGGTGATACAGAGAGGGGAAAAAAACAAAAACCCTTCACAGACTGACATTTGTGCATTTCCACAATATAAATGGTGTTACCCACATTTATATTGTTATCCACCCTTTACGGAAGTAACTGCAGTGATGCAATAGTTAATTTTTATTTATTTAAGTTTTCATGTTTTTAACAAAAACATTTAAATAAGGAACACTTTTGGGTCAAATTACTTCAGGGCTAACAGATAATACTCTTATCGTGAGATGTATGTATTGTCCTGTTGATACTATAACGTAACAATTCTGTAAATTTATTCCAACTACAAACAGCATTCTCCACATGTAATATCTAAGGGTGTAGTATGCGTAATACAACTTAATTTTTGCAGAACCTCCCAAAATGACAGGCAAGGCACACCAAATACAGTAATTCAATAACCCTTTTAAATTAAATGTTCTTTCAAACAAATTTCAAATATAAAGTTCCCCATGAAATTTAAGACTTGTGTCACGCATAGTAATTTGCCCTCGGTCTTTAATATTAATATCTGCTATTATTTTAGTGGATGCTACCCTTTAGAGAAATTCTGACTGGGGAAAAACGAAATTCAAAATTCAGAGTACGGCTTCTGTTGAATGTATGTTATCGGATTCCCATTGTAATGTCGAAATATCCTAAATCAGACTACCTGTACACAGGGTTTATGGTGCAAGTTGTTATGGGGTCTGTGTGCGTATACTCATTACAGTAGGTATGAAATGTATAGGAGGCAATGACCAGCACACGGCATGATCATGATAACTTCAGCACAGTGCTAATTACACAGTGGCCACCACTCCAAAGGCATCCCAAACTGCATTCTAGTACAAGTAGTCACCCCCCAATTGACAATGGGGATGCGTTCCGAGAGAGTCATCGTAAGCTGAGTTTATCGTAAACCAAGGAGTTTAATATAAAATATATATATATATATATATATATATATATATATATATACACACACACACATATCACAACACACAACACAGCATACCTTAAACACGCTAAAAACGTTGAGCAAAATCAATAACATAAAGCTTATTTTATTATAAAGTATTGATTATCTCATGTTATTTGCTGAATAAGGTACTGAAAGTGAAAAAACAAAACTACGGCTTTCTTCACTACATTTCCCAGGGCTCATCATTCACGCCATGTCTCTCCTTACGTCATGCACTACAATCATTTAGCACAGGAGAGCGCAGCAGAGGATTGTACTGTGTATTGCTTGCCCATGAAAAATAATAAATTCAGAGAATGGTTTCAGCTGAATATGTACGTATGTGCATTACCGATTTCCCATCGTAAGCCGAAATATCTTATGTCGGGCCAGGGAGCACCTGTAATTACACAGTATATTGTCTAGCATGGAGCATGTCCCTGACCAGTTTCTGCTGTGTTCCGAAAACACTTCTTAGCTTCTACATCACAACTGCATTTCTCACATCAATGGGTTTATAAATTTTGGTTTTGCTGCTTCAACATGTTCTGACAAACCTGGTTACAATGAAAGCCAAGGTTCGAACTACGATTAACTGAAAGCACCTGGGGTCTAATTTACAAAGAACTACAGAGAAAACCGCTAAAAGAAAAAGTGCAACCTGACATGCAACCCCTACAACTAAAAATAAGTAGGAAAATGTGATTATTTTCTTCAGGCATTCATCTTCTCCACTAAAACTCCATCTCACCAAGATGCAATGTTCAGCTATTATTATTTGCTATCTTACCTGTAACTTGTTTATTTATTTATCAGCAACAATGGGCATTCGTGACAGGAACATTCTTTGGAATGTGGCAAGAAACCCACTCAGACATGGGGAGGACATGCAAACTGTATACAGGTGGAGTCTGAGGTCAGAAACAATCTCTGGACTACGGTCACTGCGCCACAAAATCTTTTATTTTTTAAGCTAGATGAACATGTATATTTAACTAAAACAAATACATTACAATAATGTAATAAAACTCAAATCTGGCATAGTGATAGATTAGTGTTTCTGCAAGAGCTCAAGAATGTGTGTGTTAGGGATTTTGGGCTGCTTATCACAGTTTTGTAGATTACTTTTTTTTTATCATTTCTCATCATATTCTACGTTTACTCAAACTGCCCACAGAGCAAGTTGTTTTGGTAAGTCCAACCATGTTGGGCATGTTTAGACAGGTTAGATGGTGACTGAAAACCTTTAAAAGCTGCTCACATACAGTTGCTGCTAGGATGCATGGTGGTGCACATACTTGAGGCAACAAAATAACGAGTATACTTAAGAGGATTTATATATTCAGGAAGATTTAATACAGAAGAAATGTCTTGTCAGTGTCATAACAGCTACAATGCATTCTGTTACATCTGTAGAAAATATACTCTTAAGACTCAAAGACGTCATCCTGAGCACTTAAGCAATCTTTTTGATACCCCAATCTGCATTCAGCCATGAGACCAGTGCCACAATACTGAAGTGACCAGGGACACGAAGCCTAGAGGAGGCAGATGAAGATGCCACAACGCATTAACCAGATGTGGGAAATGACACTGATCCAGATGTTTAAACTTGTATGCCTAGTTACCTCATTTGAAACAACCATTTTAATTAAAGTACTTGGTCAGGTGTTGATTTGTCAAAAGCTGTTTAATAAACTGACAGATAAAATGCAATGTGCCCCCCCCCCCCAATTCCTATATGGTACAGTAAATCTGTAATAATTTGAGTTCAGCTTGACATTGTTCAATCTTAGTTTTTCAGGATGCAAAGCTTTTGAAAAAAAAAAAAAAAATCATTATCCAGTGCGAACTGAGTAAGATTGCTGACTGTGTGCATTCCTTTATGGCCACACCACAATTTCTTCCAATAGCTATTTCCAGTATGATTAAGCACATACTAAGAAAGCCAAGTCCTATCAAGAAGTTCTGTTAACATTGCAATGACTTCAGTCAAGTCAGATTTTTTTCTATAGCGCTTTTTGCAATAGAGCATTGGCTCAAAGCAGGTTCACAATTTTAGATTATCATCTAAACTATAAGGTCAACCCCACTTGAGCAAGCGTAGGGCAACAGTGGCAAGGAATTAGTTCAGTGTAGTTCCATTCCCTCCCCAGCCACAAGGTCTGAGTCCAATACAGCACCTTCAGGATGTGGTGAATGGGATATTTTTCAGCATGAATGTGCAGTTGACAAATCGGCAACAACTGCACGACGTAATCATGTCAACACAGACCAAGTTCCAAGTTCCGAATGTTTCCAGAACCTTGTAAAATTCTTGCCACAAAGAATACAAGATTTTCTTACAGCAAGGGAATACTATATCCAGTCCAACCTCATTATCTCGCCCATATTTGTTTCATGACCCATTTTTGGCAAGAGGCGAGTTTGGCGACTTAATGAAGTTACAAAAAACTAGACAAAGGCAGTGATATTCATACCTGATGCTAACAATGTTTGTTACTGAGCAGCCATCATAATCGTTCAATCACATTTACAATGTATGCAAAAGATGTACTAACAACAGAGCAATAACAATTAGCAGCTAGGCATCAGCAGAGTAAGCAGGGTCAAGATCTCCCAGCAAGGTTAGCTGCCAACTGAGGACAGAGCAGTGAAGGTGACCCTGTCAGTAGGATTAAAGTGCCACCTATTGACCGGCTGGCAGAAAACTTGGCTGCTCAAGAGGGTAGAATTTAATTGTTGGCAAGACATTTGCCACATTTCAAGAATGGCAAGAGCCGAGGTTGGGGGCTTTTCAAAGTAAAGTGCAGGGAGGGAAATCCGTCCTGTCATCACAGGTGGCGAGAGATGAGTTTGGTGAGATAATGAGGTTAGACTGTACTATAACAGACAGTGTTAAGATGCCAAACTGCTCAGATAGTTGATGTGGTCAGACTGGAAATGAGACATTTTAAAACAAGGAATTCCTAAATAACTGCATAACTCTGTTTTCCTGTATTACAAATGCGATGTAATGTCCATTTCTTCCACTAATATTTATCTATAATGGTGCTTGAAAGTTTGTGAACCCTTTAGAATGTTCTATATTTCTGCATAAATATGACCTAAAACGTCATCAAATTTTTACACAAGTCCTAAAAGTAGAAAAGAAAACCCAGTTAAACAAATGAGAAAAATAATACATTTGGTCATTTATTTATTGAGGAAAATTACCCAATATTACATATTAATGAGCGGCAAAAGTACGTGGACCTTTGCTTTCAATATCTTGTGAGACCCCCATGTGCAGCAATAACTGCAACTAAACGTTTCCTGTAACTGTTGATCAGCCCTGCACACTTGGAGGAATTTTTGCCCATTCCTCCGTACAGAACAGCTTCAGCTCTGGGATGTTTTTAAGTTTCCTCACATTTCCTCACACACTGATCGCTTCAGGTCCTTCCACAACATTTCAATTGGATTAAGCCATTACAAAACATTAACTTTATTCTTCATTAACCATTCTTTGGTAGAACGACTTGTGTGCTGAGGGTCGTTGTCTTGCTGCATGATCCACCTTGTCTTGAGATTCGGTTCAAAGACAGATGTCCTGACATTTTCCTTGAAAATTCTCTGATATAATTCAGAATTCATTGTTCCATCAATGATGGCAAGCCATCCTGGCCCAGATGCAGCAAAACAGGCCCAAACCATGATACTACCACCACCATGTTTCACAAATGGGATAAGGTTCTTATGCGGGAATGCAGTGTTTTGTTTTGTTTTTTTAACCAAAAAATTCTATTTTGGTCTCATCCGTCCACAAAACATGTTTCCAATAGCCTTCTGGCTGCAGACGAGCAGCAATGTTCTTTTTGGAGAGCAGTGGCTTTCTCCTGGCAACCCTGCCATGCACACCATTGTTGTTCAGTGTTCTTCTGATGGTGGACTCATGAACATTAATATTAGCCACTGTGAGAGAGGCCTTCAGTTGCTTAGAAGTTACCCTGGGGTCCTCCATTAGTACACAGTCTGTCTGACTATGGATTGGTGGATTCCAAACTCTTTAGAGATGGTTTTGTAAGTTTTTCTAAGGTCCTCAGAAATCTCCTTTGATGTTGCTTTAGGTCATATTTATCCAGAAATATAAATTCTAACGCATTCACAAACTTTCAAGCACCACTGTAGGGGACCATGCTTTGGGAAATCCGAAAATAAATAAATGTAAGGAGACTGTCCTGCCCTCTAACGAGGAACTCAGCAGTGAGGGAGTCATGTAGTGGGAGTGAGGAACACTGGGAAATAGTGAGGAAAAGCTGTGGTTGTGCAATAATAGTTTTTGTTCACTTGCAACACATGATTTAATAAAATATTGAATCTCTCATGTAATTTATTTTAAAATGACCATTGTGTTAATGATGTGGGCAACTGTAGTTTAATGCAAGTGCTAAAAGCATGTTTAAGGTTTGCTACACACTACAATACTCTTCTGCACGCAGCAGTGAGTGATGTGGGGTGTCATGGCGTGAGTGATGAGCGCTGGGAAAAATAGCGAGGAAATGCCGTGATGAAAAGTCGCAGCCATAATTTAAGCACGCTTAATGTACGCTACACTAGGACATATACAGTAAACATTAATTTCTTCGGATTACAATAAATTCTACTTACGATGATCAGATCTTATTCCCATCGGAAATCGGGGAGAGTACTCTGGAAAGTCAAAGTACACAAAGTCTGGCAGGACATTAAACCTGACTTCATAACAAATTGATAATCTTCAGGTGTGACAGTGTTCCATATAATACAGATAAATTAGGATTAGCTATTAGAGTACTTCAGTTAACAAGAAGCCCTAAGATGGAGAGTACAACCCTATACAGTACAAAACATAAAATTACAAAATCAACCAGTAAGTCAGAAATGAACCCATCAGCAACACCCAAATCCCATAGGGTTCCTTTGACTTGGCTCCGGTCAGCTCACTACATAAAATAAAACAGTATATAATATTGATTACACACGTGGTTCTGTATTAATTTGATACAGTAAACCTTGAGGTATTATAGGGTTTGCAGGAATGATGCCAGTACTAATCGTTGCTAGTACGGAAACAGACCTGTTAAAGCGGGTAAATTAAGTGCATGATTTTCCTTAGCTCAAAGACAGTAGGACCAAAAATCTGTTTGGTAGCTAATAAACTACAATAATTCGTTGAAATGTTGTACTAGGTACACATTCAGATTCCTATTCGATCTCGGACAACGTCCGACCACCGGATCCGTCATCAATCGCACACTGTGTAGCATAGGTTTAAATACAGTACTTGTAAGGAAAATTGTAACCATGTGGTACTCCGTATAGTGGACATCAATTTATAAGCTAGTATTCAATTTCCACGGTTTGGAGAACTAAATGCACGGACGCTAACTTACTCGACTTCTCTATCGGTTATTTCGTCAAATGAAACGCTTTTTACCCCCTCAACGAAGTAATCCGCTTTTAATCAAATAACAGTTCATATTATTGAGAAGTAACAGGAACAACAGGAAACGTTTTTACTCGCGTGCCAAAACCCGACAGTTAGCTAGCCTGCTAACTCCGTCTAATCCGCTAGTTAATGAGAGTAAAACATACACAAAGTGGCAAACAGACAGATCGGTCCTGGCTCCGTGCTAAATCGCATATAAAATCACGTTAAATTGTGTACGTAACCATTTGTTACTCCACATAATGGAATACTATAACGATATGTATAGCCAATGAGGTAAAAACACACTACAAAGTAGGCAAGGCAGCAGCATACTAGCATCAATATGTTGGATACAAATCGGCCAAACAGTAACATAACATGAGCTTCCCGTTACATGTTCAAGAAGCCATGTCATAATTGCAAGTGATTCTGCACAGGTGACGTGTTAGCGTTAGCAAGCATTACCTTCCATCTCCATATCCTCGGGCTCGCTGAGCTGCTGCTCGCCGGTTTTCTGCTGCTGAGTATGGTGATGGTTCATGTCTGCGTTGGTCAGAATATCTTCGCTTCCCTCGTCTGGGCTGGGTTCGGTAGGCAGAAGGCTCCGGGGAGCCAAGGGACGTGGATCGGGCGGCAGATCTGGGCTACCCGGGTCGAGCCTGGGCGGCCGGGCCTTTCCTGGTGGCTGAGCCGGGGAATGGGGGAGGGAGGCCGGCGGGGGAGCGGGCAGAGAAACACGCACGTATTTGCTCGCTATTCGCCCAATCTCGGCGCCTTGGTGCGGCGGCTTGTTTTACAATGATCTCAAGGTTCCAAGTAATCACAGGCCTGATGTACTAACAGACACGAAGCAAAACAAATACCCTTTATATACTTAGCACCAGCGATAATTTTTAAATGCTGCTATTCCTGTATGTTTACATATAACTTTCTTCGCAATGTTTCCAGTCCGTGTGCTCCTCCGATTGTCCCTCTCTTCGGGGAGAGCGGCGAAAAAACCTATCCATTCAAACTGGATTCTTATTCGAAATCGCTTTAAGTTAAGAAGTTTACATTGACAAAAAATCCGCCCTTATTTCTTTCTTCACCTTGACACATATAAAGCATACACAACCCTAACACCTCAATTTAACAACAAACCACATGTTCCCACTAAAACTCTATAATTTTTCCTCAATCACGACCAGAGCGCCTCTCTCTCGTTGGTTGCTGATGTGCATGCAGTTTGAGCTAAAACTCAAAATGGCGGTCGCGCTCCTCTCTGAAATGTCACATCCGTGCAGAGATCTAACACTGGGGCTGTGAGTCGATTATTCGATTCCAGGCATTGACAATGGAGAGTCGACTCTAAATCTAAGGAATACGTATACTCGGCACATCACAGTAGATTTATATTAAACTTTCACTAATCAGTAAATGTATGGTTAATACAATGGTAGAAATAAATAAACAATTAAAATAGCAAACGAGTTCCAAAATATGACCAGCTAAGAGTAATGATTGGTGTATAATAATTTACACAGAATATACAGTGTGAATACATTTCAGTATCTGTAAAGAGGGGGATTAATTTTATTGAGAAATAACATTTAGACCTGTACATTTAGCTTTATAAAATGAAAAGAAAACAGCAAAGGGCACATGTCACAATTAGTCCTGTGTCCCAGAACTGGGTTAAGCAGGTATGGAAAGTGAGTAGGCTATGCTTAATTAGCATTAATCTGTTTATTTGATTCCTGTCATTTGCTCTGGGTTTTGTATTTGAGATAATTATTTTATAACTTTGACTCTTGTCGATCTGATCTGTAATAAGATGTGGAGTTGACTTCAAAATTTCTGGATCGAAACATGAACCCTACCAAACACACGCCAGAACTGTTTAGGTTTCCGATTAGACATGTTGTCTCACACAGCTTATATTAGGTAATATACCTTATGGAACATACTGTTTTACTCCAGATATTCTGGTCAGGGTCGAGGGGATGTATCCTGGACCTAATCTGGACTTTACTGTGTGCAGGCAGAGGTACATCCTGGACAGGGCAGGGCTCTGAAAATGGACTTTAAGGTTGAAAGTGTACAGTTAATTAAGCCCTATGGATTTATAGAGGTATATTCTCTTTTTGTTACAGAATCTTATTTTGTTAATGTGTGTGTTTATAGGTACACCTTCCTAGTAGTGGGCTGGATCTCCTTTTGCATTCAGAACTGCTTTAATTATTCATGGCATAAATTTAACAAGGTGCTGGAAACATTCCTCACAGATTGTGATCCATATTGACATAACATCATCATGAAGTTGCTGCAGATTTGCCGGCTGCACATCCATGACGTTCCATTAAATCTCTAGTTCCACAAAAATCCCAAAAATGTTCTATTGGATTGAGATCTGGTGACAGTGGAGACCATTTAAGTAGAGTGAACTCATTGTCATGTTCAAGAAACTAATTTGAGATGATGAGCTTTGGAACATGGCACATAATCCCACTTGAAGTTGCCATCAGAAGATTGGTACACTGTGGTCATAAAGGGATGGACATGGTCAGCAACAATATTCAGGTAGGCTGTGGTGTTTAAACAATGCTCAGTTGATAGTGCTCAAACTGAGACAACAAAATATCCACCACACCATTACACTACCATGACCAGCTTGAACCGTTGATACAAGGCAGGATGGATCCATGCTTTCATGTTGTTAACGCCAAATTCTAACCCTACCATCCATTTGTTGCAGCTCAAATCAAGACTCATCAGATAAACTTTTTTCAGCTACATTTTTCCAATTTTCTATTGTCTAGTTTTGGTGAGACTGTGCAAACTGTAGTTTCAGTTGCCTGTCCATAGATGACTACAGTGGCAAGTGGTGTTGTCTTCTGCTGCTGTAGCCAATCTGCTTCATAGTTTGACGTGTTGTGAATTCAGAGATGCTCTTCGGCATACCTTGGTTGTAACAAATGGCTACTTGAGTTACTGTTGCATTTCTATCAACCCGAATTAGTCTGGCCATTCTCTTCTGACCTCTGACAACATTGTGGCATTTTCGGCCAGGGAACTGCCATTCACAGTGTATGTTCTCTTTTATGGATCATTATCTGTAAACAATACATATAGCTGAACGTGAAAATCCTGGAAGTTCTGCAGTTTCTGAAATACTCTGATCTGACTGTCTAGCACCAACAGCCATGCCACAATCAAAATAATTTCTATCATCTTTCTTTCCCATTCTGATGCTCAGTTTGAACTTCAGCAGGTCGTCTTTATAATGTCTACATGCATAAATGCATTGAATTGCTGCCATGTGATTGGCTGATTAGATATTTGTATTAACAAGCAGTTGAACAGATGTACTTAAGGAGTTGTTCTAATCAAATGAAACTTTATATGTATGGATGTAACGATTATATTTGTAAGTGGTTACAATATTAGAGTGAAAGGACAAGTTTATTGAGGAAAACTTTAAAATAGAATGGAGGACCTAGTACCCTGCTGCAAAACCACTAGCCTGGATACAAGATGAAGTTGCAGCTGGGCCTGCAGATCCTATACTGAAGCTGCTGAAGGTTGCTGAAGCTGTCATCCAGTTGCTCACATAAATGCTGGATTGGCGATAAATCTGGCAACCGGGCAGGCCAAGGATGCGTTGCAATCTGGTGGAGCCATTGCTGTGTGTGGGCAAGCATTATCCTGCTGAAAAATGGCACTTGGAAGCCATACCATGAAAAGTAACACATGGCTGAAGGATGTTCTGTGCATATCACGCATATCAGTTGTTAGTGTCCCTGTTAGTGACTGTTGTATGCGATGGCTCCACAGATCAAACACTCTCCACGTGGCCTCCATATTTTAACCTGACCATCGCTGAATCCCAAACATAACTTGGATTCACCACTGAAGACAAAAAAGTTACAGTCCGTAGCAGTCCAGGTTTTGTTGTTCACAACACCACTGCAAAAGAAGGCAACAGTGGCTGGCTGTCAATGGCAGGACATGCAATGAGCACTATGACAACAAATTTTCTTCTGTTAAGCACCTGGAATGGTTCGCACAGAGACAGGAGTTCCACCTGTGTCTGGATGGTGAACAACAAAACTGTGGGAGGTGCTCGCGCTTGTCGGCAGATCAAACGATCCTCTCTACAGCCTTTTTGCTATGTATGCGTACCATCACGGAACCACAGCTCCCAACACCTCATAACAGCTAAGTCAGAACAGCCTAGATTTCAGGCAGATCACCAAAATGCACATTCTACTTTTCTCATTCCTATGATCTCCCCCTCTCAAAATCTGTGGACTGGGTAAAATGTCGTAGAGGCATGTCTAGCACTCAATGGTCTCTCACCAAGAGGAAGACTACCCAAAAGTAGCCTCTGAGAGCCTTTTCAAAAAGCAGCGGGGGAAGCACTTTTATGCCCTCTTGTGGCAAGACCCAGTGTCTAATCAGACCATAGCTGGCAATCATTTACATACTGTATCTTCATGATGTATAACTGAATGTCAAGTATTGCAACAATGTGACATTTCTATCTGGGTGCGTTATTTTTTTTGTCAGTGAGTATATATGAGCCATTCCACCAAATGGGTGCCATTTCCGTGCCCAGGACATTATGTTTATTGGTATTTGATATACACACAACACTGAAATTCAGGATTTGGTGAAGTTTTGTCCTTGGTCTCTAACATTACACTTTACAATATATAATAATAATATACTGATTCAGAAATGCTTCAGAAAACTTTTTTGCATTGCTGCGTGACTCCATATCCCATCAATGCCTTAAATATTTATTTTATAAGAAAGCCATAATAATTCACTTTAAAATTTTAAATATTTTAGTCATGTCCCCAGGTTTTCACTCAGAGCACACGACATCCATTTTTGAACTTCTCTGGGCTCGGGCATCTGGGATGGACCATCACACAGTGGAAACGTGCATTGTGGTTAGATGAATGTGTTCCAGGTCTTTCTTGGAAAATTGGACACTGTGTGGAAAAGGACCATCCACACTATAATCAGCTAGTCCAAAAGCCATTTCTCTGTCATGATATGGAGTTGTGTCAGTGTTCTTGGGAAAGGTAATTTTTAGCTCTGTGATGGCAAAATTAAGGCAGAGAAGTACATTGAGATTTTAGAACAACATTAATTCCTTCAAGATTACATCTTGTCCAGGGACTTCCATGCATTTTTCAAGAAGACAACGAAAAACAAGTCAAATCAGAAAAAGTTATTACTGAAATATTGAAAGTCTTTTATTGAGGAACATTTCAATAATTTTCTCATGCGTTTTTTGACCACTGTAGATCATCTGGCCATCTTTGCTCCTCAAAGACCCAGCCTTTTGCGGATATTAATTTTGTGCCAAATCATGATTATAATCACTTGATGACATCACATGTTTAAAATTACATCATAAATTTAGTTTTTAAGTAATTACTAGCCATAAATTGCCCCGTTCCAACTTTTTTTAGAATGTGTTGCAGACCTGAGATGCAGAAATTCAGATTGGATGTTTATTATAAGTTGACTAGACAAAATATTAAATATCTCAGGTTCATACTGTCTGCAATGATATTAAAGTCAGTACATGTAAGGAGCAATGCAAGGATTTTTTATTTTCCATACCGTCATTTGCATTTTCCATACTGTTCGAACATTTGAGGTTGTATAATATGGTGTTTGGACAATGCGTAATTTCACAGAACGCATCATGGCTGTTAAGTGACTCATATCTGTATATTGCTGTGTATATATAATATTTACAGTGTGGCAAAAAAGTATTTAGTCAGCCACTGATTGTGCAAGTTCTCCTACTTAGAAAGATGAGAGAGGTCTGTAATTTTCATCATAGGTACTTACACTTCGAAATATGAGAGACAAAATGAGGAAAAAAAAAATTCAGGAGGAAAATCACATTGTAAGATTTTTATAGAATTTAATTGTAAATTATGGTGGAAATAAGTATTTGTTAAATAACAAAAGTTCAAACTCAATACTTTGTACCATAACCTTTGTTGTGTAATGACAGAGGTTCAAACGTTTCCTGTAAGTCTTTACCAGGTTTGCACACACTTGGTAGCTGGTATTTTGGCCAATTATCCATGGCAGATCTCCTCTAGAGCAGTGAAGTGATGTTTTGGGGCTGTCGTTGGGCAGCATGGACTTCACAAATTTTCTATAGGGTAAGGTCTGGAAACTGGCTAGGCCACTCCAGGACCTTGAAATTGCTTGTTATGAAAGCCACTCCTTCGTTGCCCGAGTAGTGTGTTTGGGATCATTGTCATGCTGGAAAAGACCCAGACACATTTCAATCTCAATGCTTATCACTGATGGAAGGATGGTTTTTGGCTTAAAATCACTAGATACATGGGCCCCGTCATTCTTCCCTTACACGAATCAGTCGTCCTGTCGCCGCCTTTGCAGAAAAAAAAAACAGCTCCAAAGCATGATTTTTCCCACCTCCATGCTTCACAATAGGTATGGTGTTCTTGGGATGCAATCTCAGCATCCTTTTTTCTCCAGTTGAGGTTTTAAGAAAAAGTTCTATTTTGGTTTCATCTGAACCAAGTGATATTCTCCCAATCCTCTTCTGGATCATCCATATGCTCTTCTGGCAAACTTTAGACAGGCCTGGACATGTGTACTGGCTTAAGTAGGGGACACACCTGGCACTGCAGGATGATGAGTCCCTTTGGTCGGCTATAGTGTGTACTTTGATTGGGTAGCCGTTTGTTACTTTGGTCCAGCCTCTCTTGCGGGTCATCATCAGGTCTGCCTTCGTTTGTAGTGTAGTTCTGGAATTTTTGCTCACGGTCTCATGGATCATTTTTTTTGACCCCAAGGGATGAGATCTTGCATGGTGCCCCAGATCGAGGGGGATTTATCAATGGTCTTTTATTGTCTTCCAGTTTGCTCCCACAGTTGATTTATTCACACCAACCTGCTTGGCTATTGATCGATTCACTCTTCCCAGCATGTCCGCAAGTATACAATTTTCTTACAGGTTGGGTGTCCTTTCGACAGCTCTTTGGTCTTGGCCATGGTTGAGTTTGGAAGTCTGACTGTTTGTAGTCTGTGTGACAGCTATCTTTTTACAGATAATGAGGTCAAAACAGGTGCCATTAATACAGGGAACAAGTGGAGGACAGAAAGAGCTTCTTAAAGAAGAAGTTTACAGGTCTGTGAGAGCCAGGAAATCTTGCTTATTTGTGGGTGACCGAATACCATTTGATTTGCAATTAAATTCTTTAAAAATCCTACAATGTGATTTCCCGGATTTCTTTTCTCATTTTGTCTCTCATAGTTGAAGTGTACCTATGATGAAAATTACAGACCTCTCTCAACTTTCTAAGTAGGAGAACTTGCACAATCAGTGGCTGACTAAATACTTTTTGCCCCACTGTGTACACATGCCATCAGAAATAGAGGTAAGCCCATAAGACGATTAAAAAATGACCCATATTGCCCGCATTATGAAACTAGCATAAAATTAAAAACTATTTGGAGAAATTGCCTCATAGCAGCAAATTTCTTTGAAGGGACGTGTCATTCAAAGCTTATATTATATACAGATCTTATATGACTTAACTTCCATCCATCTATTAACAAGAGGTACAGATCAAGCAAAGCATATTACTTGCAGTAGCAGGTTCTAAATACACCACTCAAATACTGAGAAAATAGGCTGGCACAATCAAATGTGCATCTACTCTATATCTGCATTCATGTTTAATAACCTGGATGACAGAATTTTTTAAAGATTTGACAGCAGAAAATTAATTTCTCAATTTATGTTATATCTATTTTTGCACAAGCAAATATTAACAAATAAAAGTTCACTACATCCCCAACCAGAGGACAAAGGGCTACTGGTAAATTATTATAACAATGGTCATGGTACTGATGCTGATGGAGACATTTTTGTGCAGTAACTGACTGTATGATTGGTGTCATAGATTCACAGATATACCAAGCCATTTTGAGGAGGAATGTTATGGTTTCTGTCCTAAACTTGAACCTTGGTGAAAATTGATCTCTCCATCAAGACAATGATCCCAAGCACACTTCCTATTCAACCAACACTTGGAATGAGTGGCGTCTCTGTCTCCAGATTTAAATCCCACAAAAAATCTTTGGTTAGATTTAAAGTAAGCAGTTGCAGCAAGGATGCAATCAAACCTGAATGAGGTTTTGCAGGAGAAGAATGCACAAAGCTTCCATGAGAGTAGTGTCAGAAGCTTGTCAGCAAATAGCAAATTTGCTTATAAGACACTATCAAATCAAAAGGATGCTCCACCAAGTACTGAGGTTCATGAGTTATATAATAGTGCTTATAGACTGTCATGATGATGCAAGCCCTCCAGCTTGCATTACTCTGTTTTAACTCTCTCTCTTTTCACAGCAGGTGGGGCTGTTTCCACCTGCTGTAGCTTTTTTTAAAAATTCCTCACTTCTTGTTCACTTCCTCACCTGGCATTTCACGCACCTTGCTTGTTCTGGGCTCCTGTGTTTCTCCTGTCTCCTGGTCTAGTTGGTCTTTTATGTATACTCTTTGTAGTTCGGTTTCGTGCGTTGTATTATGTCCAGAGTAGGTTTCCCTTGGTTCATTGTCTGTTTGGTTTAAGCACTGCTTGTTCTAGTTTAGCCTGTTAGCATATTAGCCTATTCTTAGTTTAACTCATGTGTATCTTGTTTGTTAGTTGCTGCTGTTAGCATTGTAGTTGTGTAGTATTGTTGTTTGTTGATTGCATCTGTGTTTGAGTTTCACATTGCTGGTTGGTTTTGTACTATATTCTTCCACGTTCACTGTAAATAAAGCCACACCTATGCACTTACATCTGCCTCCGTCTCCCTCCACGTACAATCGTGACATAGACATTTGTCAAAATAACTAGATGTTTTTCATTTAAACTCAAAATTTTACCAACATACAGTATATTACCAAACTTGCTTCTATGTAACAATAAAAACAAATTATTTATTCTCTGAGACCTATTGTTGTATAAGCTCACTCCACAAAAAATGAGTCACCTGTGACTGAAACATACCTAATAGTGTCTACGAGCACGAATAACAGCTACGATTCGATTTGGCATGGACTGGAGAAGTTTCTGGATGTAGGTGACATCAATATTCAGTCACTCTTGCATCAAAGAATCGCGTGGTTCATTTTCAAGAGGAGTCACATCTGGCGATTTTGCAGGCCAGTGCAGATGTGTGTCTGCTCCAGTGAATGTGAGGGTTGTTATCTTGGAATACAGGGATAGGAATGACTCTAACCTTAACAACAGCAGCTCAATGTAGGCATTGTGGTTTACTGTCATTTCAATCAAAGGACCCATTTCTGCATAATTAAATCATCCCCAGAACATCACAGAACCTCCCCCAGCTTGAACCACACCTTGCACGCAATCCTTATTGAAGGTTTTCTGAAGTGTTCGATAGAAATTATGCCAAGCATCATTCACACACAGGCAGAAACGAGATTCACTTGACCAAACAACATTTCCAGCCATGAACAGTCAGCAAAACTTGGCATGCAGTTACGTCTCAGGTAGATATGTAAATTATTACAGGTGTTGTCTGATTAGACACTGAGTCTTTCTGCAAGAGAGTGTAAAAGTGCTTCCCCCTGCTGCCCGATAAAAGACTCTCAGAGGATACTTTTGTTTAGTGTACATCTTGGTGAGAGACCATTGACTGATAGACATGCCTCTTTGACTCATTTGCCCACAGATGTTGCAGCTAGGCCTGTAGATTCTACACACTCATAGGCTGCCGAAGCTGGCATCCCAGCTGGTCCTATAAATGTTCAATTGCCAATAAATCTAGCAACTGGGCAGGCCAAGGAAGTATTCCAATATGGTGGAGACAGTCCTGGGAAAACCTTGCTGTGTGGGGGTGAGCATTATCCTGCTGAAAAATGCCAGTTGGATGCCCTGCTATATGAGGCAAAACATGTGGCCTCAGGATGTCCTGCACATATTGCTGAGTTATTAGTGTCCCACATATCAATACTAGTGGTCAATGACTGACATATGCGATGGCTTCCCAGATCATCACACCAGCAGTGTATCACTCCAGAGCTAAAGCAGGATTGAAGCGATCACCACATGGTATCCATACCCAACCATCAAGGGATCTCTAAAGACAATATGCTACCAGTCCGTAGCAGTCTAGGTTTCTCAGTCATGACACCACTGCAAACAAAGGTGATATTGGCTGGCTGTCAATGGCAGAACATGTAATGGGTGCTGTGACAACAAATTTCCATTTGCATTTGGAAATGGACCAGGCAGAGACAGGGGTGTGTAGTGAAGGTACCACCTGTGTCTGTATGGTGGACAACGAAACTGTGGAAGCTGCTCCTGCTTGTCCATGGATCAAACAATCCTCTCTACTGGTTTTCTGTCTGGGCTGTTTGGAGCCATGTGTGTGCCTGCCCTCACGGAATCACTGCTCTCAACACCTCCTAACAGCTAGGTCAGAATGGCCAAGATGGCGGGCAAATCGTCAAAATGACCATCTTGCTTTCCTCAATCCAATGTTGTACCCCCTCTCAAAGACTGTAAGCAGGACAAAACATCTGTGAATGCATCGTAGAGGCAAGTCAAGCATCTCTAACTGTGAGATACCCTACTCAAAAGTAGCCTCTGAGAGCCTTTGTATAGGGCAGCAGGTGAAGCACTTTTATGCCCTCTTGTGCCTAATCAGACCTACCTGTAATCATTTACATACAGTTGTGCTTGAAAGTTTGTGAACCCTTTAGAATTTTCTATATTCTACATAAATATTTCTACATACAAGTATTAAAAATAGATAAAGAGAACCCAGTTAAACAAATGAGACAAAAATATTACACTTGGCCATTTATTTATTGATGAAAATTATCCAATATTAAATATTAGTGAGTGGCAAAAATATGTGAACCTCTAGGATTAGCAGTAAATTTGAAGGTTAAATTAGAGTCAGGTGTTTTCAATCAATGGGACGACAATCAGGTGTGAGTGGGCACTCTGTTTTATTTAAAGAACAGAGATCTATCAAAGTCAGCTCTTCACAACAAATGTTTGTGGAAGTGTATCACTGCATGGAACAAAGGAGATTTCTGAGGACCTCAGAAAAAGAGATGTTGATAGTCATCAGGCTGGAAAAGGTTACAAAACCATCTCTAAAGAGCTTGGACTCCACAGTCAGACAGATTGTGTACAAATGGAGGAAATCCAAGACCATGGTTACCCTCCCCAGGAATGGTCAACCAACAGATCACTCCAAGAGCAAACTGTGTAATAGTTGGCGAGGTCACAAAATACCCCAGGGTAACTTCTAAGCAACTGAAGGCCTGTCTCACATTGGCTAATGTTAATGTTCATGAGTCCATCATCAGAAGAACTCTGAATAACAATGGTGTGCATGGCAGGGTTGCAAGGAGAAAGCCACTGCTCTCCATAAACGATATTGCTGCTCGTCTGCAGTTTGCTGAAGATCACGTAGAGAAGTCAGAAGGTTATTGGAAGAATGTTTTGTGGACGGATAAGACCAAAATAGAACATTTTGGTTTAAAAGTAAGCGTTACGTTTGAAGAAAGGAAAAGACTGCATTCCAGCATAAGAAACTTATCCCATCTGTAAAACATGGTGGTGGTAGTATCATGGTTTGGGTCTGTTTTGCTGCATCTGGGCCAGGGCGGCTTGCCATCATTGACGGAACAATGAATTCTGATTTCTATAAGAGAATTCTAAAGTAAAATGTCAGCATATCTGTCCATGAACTGAATCTCAAGAAAAGGTGGGTCATGCACCAAAACAACGACCCGCAGCACACAAGTTGTTTTACCAAAGAATGGTTAAAGAAGAATAAAGTTCATGTTTTGGGATGGCCAAGTCAAAGTCCTGAGCTTTATCCAATCAAAATGTTGTGGAAGGACCTGAAGCGAGCAGTTAATGTGAGGAAACCCACCAACATCCCAGAGTTAAAGCTGTTCTGTATGGAGGAATGGGTTAAAATTCCTTAAAGTCGGTGTTCAGGACTGATCAATAGTTACCGGAAACGTTTAGTTGCAGTTATTGCTTCACTGTAATCTTTTCCAGCCTGATGAGCATCAACAACTCTTTCTCTGAGCTCCTCCGAAATCTCCTTTGTTCATGCCGTGATGCACTTCCACAAATGTGTTGTGAAGAGCAGGCTTTGATAGATCCCTGTTCTTAAAAAAAAGCAGGGTGCCCACTTTCATCCCAATGATTGAAAACACCCGACTCTAATTTCACTTTCAAATTTACTGCTAATCCTAGAGGTTCACATACTTTTGCCACTCATTAATATCTAATTATTGGATCAATAAGTAAATGACTGAGTATATTATTTTTGTCTCATTTGTTTAGCTGGGTTCCCTTTATCTACTTTTAGGACTTGTGTGAAAATCTGATGATGTTTTAGGTCATACTTATGCAGAAATACAGAACATTCTAAAGGGTTCACAAACTTTCAAGCACCACTTTAAGGGGACAAATACTTTTTCACAGCATTGTATCTTAGTAGACAGCATATTTAAGGCGCTCAGGACTCAGCCTTGCTGTCTGTAGTTGTGAAGGTTCCATGACGAAAAATGCTGTACAAGTAAATTGCTCACTAGGTGGAGACACACACTTTATTTTACTTGAGTTGGCAGTCCAAGTAATTTCACTGTAAAACGAACACTTTTTTACTGTTTTATAAAAGAGCAGAAGAACAGTGAAACAATTCCCATGACTTATCCTGAAGGGAAACAATGTTGCATGTAAAGATGTAATACTTTAGAGAGGGGGTTAACGCCGTGGAGTGTACTGTACTGTACCGTGACGTTTCACATGCCACTGGCTTTTTCTACATGATAGTGGCACGTGCCCCTAGCAGCCTACATAAGTTACTGCAGTGACTTTGTTGACATGACATTGCCTAGGACAGTGACACGTGACAGTATGATAGCCCTAGCGGTGCATGACAGGTATCGCAGTGGCTTGACTTGCATGACAGTGGCAAAGTGACAGTGGCACAAGCGCCCCCAGTATCACATGACATGTCCCACTGACTACATGAAAGTGTGGAGGCAGAATGTAATATATTGTAACGTGGTTAAGTTACGTATAGCATTCATGTCCAGACATACCGAACATTATTTAGACCTGGGCAGCCTTTTTAGGCATCTTGCAGAACATGGTTCATTTAAAAATTTTATTTTACTCTTTTCACAGCTACACAAACTCACTCACAATTATTTTTATGTTTGTTCATTGCATTGTAGTAGTTTAATAATTTAAAAGTCTTTATTAGTGTGGTCTTGGTTTTGCATTTGTATTTATTTGAATTTCCCTGATTTATATATATATTAGGGCTGCAACTAACGATTATTTTAATAATCGATTAATCGGTCGATTATTTTTTCGGATTTAATCGGATTAAAAAAAAATTCCCGTGTCTTTATTCAGAAATATAACATTGAATAACAGAGCAAATAAGTGATAATTGAATAATAATGAATGAAATAAATATATAATAAATTAAAATAACAAATTAAATAATAGTGTGTATACTTGTATTTTTTCTGTTTCTTCCTTCTTGGTGCCGTAACAAGATAATTTCCCCCTGTGGGATAATAAAAGGCTATCTTATCTTATCTTATCTTAATAAAGAAGAATAAGTGCATCTCTGATGCAAACACTACATACAAACTCATTCACACTCTTTCTTTAGGAACTTTGCATTGCAATGCAAAAATGTTAGCATGTCAACATGCTCCTGGCTAAAGCTGGCTCTTTTTATTTCCTGCCGCAGAGAACAGACGCTCAGACAGTGTTGCATGTTACACATTGTTTAGTTGTGTGAAGAACTTAAGCCGAACCTTCTTCTCTGCGTCGGTCATGTTTCATTTGTAGAATTTATTTCATTCTTAATTAGGGTTGCCAACTTCTTAAACCCCCAATCAGGGACACTTTCCTCCAGGTGTCAAGTCAAGTCAAGTCAAGTCAGATTTATTTATATAGCGCTTTTTACAATGGAGCATTGTCTCAAAGCAACTTTACAAGTTTATATTATCTCCTAATAACTACCCAAATTGAGCAAGCCTAGGGCGACAATTGCAAGGAAAAACTCCCTAGTTCTAGGAAGAAACCTTGGGAGGACCAAGACTCAAAAAGGGACCCGACCTCCTTGGGAGGCGTAGATGATAAATCTAAGAGCGAAACTAAAGTCATGGAGTGTTCACATGTGCGTGCTTACCCCCAGCAGCTGATTATAAAAAAATAAATATATATATATATTTATATATATATACGCATTTTCAGAAAATGAATTGTGAAAGCTTTCACAAATCTGAAAATGCCTAAAAGTCATAAATATTATATAAATAAATGCTTTTTATACTAAATTTTATTTGCCTAAAAATAATAAATAACATCATAATAAATATTTATTAGACAAATTTATATATGTGAAAGTTTTAACAAATCAGATTATGCCTAAAAGTAATAAATAACATCATTACAACAATTTATAAGACAAAATTATATCTGTGAAAGCTTTCACAAATCAGAAAATGCCTACACATAATACACAGTATGATAAATAACTGCCTATTAGACAAAATGATATCTGTGATCGCTTTCAGAACTGATGGAGGGTAACTTTAACCTGTGTTGATTCTCTATATTATCAGTTTTTGAAGTTCTATGGCCTGCTTGGACGGTTTTATGGCGAGTTCAATTAAAGGCTTAATTATTTCGCGTGTTATCATTTTCCGTCCTCACGGTTTATATGAGCCACGTACAGACAGAATTAGGACTGTGAAAAATTTCTCAAATCAGCCTGGTCACGTTACTGCAGGTGTCAGTAATCTAAATGGTCACCTTTAGAAGTTATAAGCTTTTGAAAATAAAGCCCTGAAATGTAATACCGAATGATTTTGGCTTAGATGATGACGTCACCTGAATTCGCAAATCAAGACGAGCCAAATGTAGCATTAATCACAGTTTAAAGTGACTTCATCTCGGAATGCAAGATGAATCGCAACCGCAAGCCAGGTTTACTGCGGTACCCGCTCTTTTTTGTAGTTGCAAAGTCTTTTTTCTTTACAGGTTCACTGCTCATTCTGACAGCATAAGGATCCGCTCACAGCCTACACACTGCTCTGTCACTAACGTAGCTACTACACCCGCGAGTTTGTATCAGTTTGGCGCGTTATTGGCCAATGAGGCTGTGATTGGAATCCGGGACTGGAGCTTTCAATGACAAATCGAAATTGCCAATAAATCGTGATGTCCCAGACAATACGGGACGGTTGGCAACCCTATTCTTAATGCTAACTTACTTTGAATGTTCCGTTCCATATATATATATATATATATATATATATATATATATATATATGAATGAGGGAAATTCAAATAAATACAAATGCAAAACCAATATGTACTGCAAAAAAATAATGTAAAAAATTACAAAACTGAAAGATCAGTTTATTATATGTTTACTGTATGTTTTCAGTGAACTAGTATAAGCACGGACATCCAGTGTTTACACATTTGCAGACTGATAAAAATTGATTTTTATTACTTATTAATTATTAAATTATGGAATGGTTAAAACAAATTAAAACTCCTCCTTATACATGCGTTTATTATGACATTTTCTAAGTGATATAAAACAACGAAGGGCTATGTATTTTTCATTCCATGATAAACAAATTCTGTTTCATTACATAAAAAAATCAATGGATATCATACCTTGACTGTGACATGCCTACATGGCATTAAAAATATTTAAGACTAAACTATTTTAATCATAATACTTTATTTAATATTTTATGGACAATTTGCAGAATAAAATAGGACTTTACCATTCCATTACTCCAAATTCTTACAGTAAATATGTCTGAAATCATGACTACCAGAATCAGTAAAATTCAAGAATATAGAAGAGTGATTTGATAACAATTTGATTTGCTTACTTTATTGGACTTCAAAAAGTGATGTATAAAAGACATTTTACATATGTTTGCCATCCCATTACTTCAAATTCCTACAATAAAACACTTGAAAATTATAACAAGCACATGAGAAAGTGTTGAAAAAATGTAGTGGTGTGATTTGATAGAAATTTGATTTGTTTATTTTACAGAAGGTTATTCATTTGCATAATTTTGCCATCTCATTTCTTCATATTGCAAAAGTAAAAACAAGTCATATGAATATGTAGTTGTGATTTTTTTTAAATATAGTGAATTTAACTGAAAGGTATATATTTTATTTTTAATAACATTCTTTCTGGTACTTTTCTTACTTACTTATATTATGTCTATTAAGCTGGAAAAATCAATGCTCATTTTAAATGAGCTTATTCGTTAGTAGGCTATAATATACTGCTCAAAAAAATAAAGGGAACACTTGGAGTTATACTGAGTTGTTTAAGTGTTCCCTTTATATTAAGATAGCTTCAGATTACCTTTCTTTAATAATAATAATTAGCAGCTACAGCAGTGACAGCAGCAACACAATAGTTATAAAAGTCAAACATATAGGCTACAAACACTGAGACGAGTGAAATGGTTTAAAGCAAAGCCTTTATTGAATAGCATAATTATAAACACTTGGAAATAAAAAAAAACATATCAAATGCACAAGACAAAGTATTTACAAAATAGTTCAGTAAATCATAGTTCTACAATACAGTATTTCACCATTCAGGTTTATGTGAAGACATCTAACTGTATTCTAAATTGTAAATGATCCTAAAACATAGAGTTATATAAAAATAAATCCCATATTTTGCTGAAATTATCTAAAAGAAATGCAGGGAGTCTGTATGTTAAGTGGTTTAAGTTCTATGTTTTAAAAGTGTACTGCATACGAGCGTTGTAAGCCTTGACACTATACTGATCGTCGCATAACGCATAGGGGCGGTTACCCACCGTCACGTACAACTGTCATGTAGGCCAAGTCACTGCGATTACTGTCATGCACCGCTAGGGGGTGTTTTTCATACTGTCGCATGCCGCTGTCCTGATAATTTCCATGTCCACCAAGCCACTGCAGTAACTGTCATGTCGAAAAAGCCAGTGGCATGTGAAACGTCACGGTACAGTACCCTCCACGGATTTAACTGCTGCTGGAGAACTGAGAACTGAGTACAGGCTGAGAGAGAACGGTGATTACTGACGCGAGGAGTGTGAGAATCTGGCAACCCAGACTCATTAGCACGCTGTTTTGTGGCCGTTTTGCAGTTTATTACTTTTTCACTATTTTAATTCCCGATCGCATTTGTGTCGTATATATAGTACTTTTTACAACATCTTAATCAGTTTCTTCTATTACTGTTGAAATATATTTTTCACCACTAATTGTTATTTAGTAACTTTACAGGTATTTGCAGTAATTAGCCATTAGCTAATTACCAGAGTTGCATCTTTTCAGTCTCATCTTTTGCAGTAGTGTGTGTTTTTATAACTATTTACGGCCTTTTCCCATCTTCTGAGACTTAGTTTTTTGTGATGTTTTGTATTAACTTTTCATCGACACTTTAATCAAGAATTGCATTGGACCATCGGCTAAACCATATCTTCAATCGGCACCCCACAGCACCACTCGAAGCTAAGTACCTTTAATTTTTACTTAATTAATTCTATTAGCATGGTTTCTGCTGAGCTATTCCTCCTAGTTTAAATTTTATTTGTTAAAGGTGTAGGCTTGTAGCGAGTCTTACGGAGAAGATTGTAGTTTTAGAGGCACGCATCCAGACATTAGAGAAGGCTAGCTCAGCTTCTAGCTTAGCAGATCTGGATGCCACAGGTGTAGTTAGTGACCCCACCCCAGCAGGGCCCTCGCAGCAGGGCAAGTGGGTGACAGTTCGGTGATGTAGTCATAAGGCAAGCCCACCTGAGCACCACTCTTTACCTGTTCACATGTCCAACAGGTTTACCCTCCTCAGTGATGCACCCACTGAGCAGCCTGTTGAAAGAGCTCTAGTCACAGGTGACTCTATTTTACGACACGTGAAACTAGCTACCCCTTTAGGGACACCAGCAGCTAGAGTCACATGCATCCCGGGAGCCAGAGTGCCGGACATTGTTATGAGTCTTCGTGAACTCGAGAGCCATAGATTCTCTAGGATAATTGTTCATGTAGGGGCTAATGATATACGCCTTCGCCAGTCAGAGGTAACTATGGCTAATTTTGTAGAGGTGGTTAGAGTGGCGAAGGCGATGTCCGATGCAGTAGTGTGCTCTGGCCCCATCCCAATGCGGCGAGGTGACCAAGCCTACAGCAGGTTATGGTCGCTGAACTGCTGGCTGTCCAAGTGGTGCTCTGAAAACAACGTGGGCTTTTATAGACAATTGGACAACCTTTTGAGCGTAAGCCTGGCCTTTTAGGATATGACGGTGTCCATCCCACTTGGGAGGGTGCTGCTGTCATCTCCTGCAACATTGCCCATAGTCTTTTGGCCGGATTGGTTAGGGGCCGACTATCCAGAGTAGGGGTCAGGCAGCAGATAGTCAGGCTTAACCAACTGTCTGCTGGTAGCCATGCACCGTCACTCAGAACCCACATTATTGAAACTGTGTCTCTTACCCGCATCTGTCCTAAACGTAAACCCTCTAAGAAAGTCTGTTTTAATAACCTCATTAGTATAAACACAGATAGCTCCCAAAGAAATAACAACCTTAGACTAAAGCTAGGATTACTTAACATTAGATCACTTACAAACAAAACAGTGATTGGAAATTAAATGATCACTGATAAACGCTTACACGCTCTCTGTCTTATTGAAACTGGATGAATATTTAGCCTTAAATGCAGCCTCACCTCCTGGATACAGTCATGCTCATCGCCCTCGTCCTAATGGTCGGGGGGAGGCGTAACCACACTTTTTGGCAAAGAGCTGGGTGTTACAACTAATGCTATTACTAGGCTAATTCATTTGAAGTACTGATTCTTAATGTGACTGATCCATCGTTATGGAAGTCAAAACCACACTCTTTTCAGCTTATCACTATTTACCGCCCTCCAGATTCTTATCCAGAATTTCTTCAGGAATTTGCTTCAGGAATTCTTTCTTTCCTGCTTAGTACTGTCAACAGGTAAGGCTTTAATTGTAGGTGATTTTAATATTCACTTTGACACTGAGTAGGATCCACTTAAAATTGCTTTCGAGTCCATCTTTGAATCCATGAGTATCACTCAGAATGTGATGGGACCAATCCACCACTGTAACCATACTTTAGATCTAATATTAACATTTGGTATTATATAGATAACCTTGATGTTTTCCCACAAAGTGATTTGATTTCAGATCACTGTCTTTTAGTATTTGTGCTATTGCTAATAAATAAAATCCTTCTGCCTCAATGTCACACCAAGCGCACTATCACATCTGCTACTCCAGCTGCGTTTATTAAAAACCTACCAGACTTGAAATTTAATACACCTACGGAGCCCGGTCATCTTGAGTGTGTAAATGACCAATTAGAATGTGTGTTTCGCTCAACCCTAGATATGATTGCTCCTGCTAGCGTCAAATGCATTGGGGGGGGGGGGGGGAAGCTAGCACTATGGTATAATGACCACTCTCGTACCTTAAAGCAAACAACGCGGTGCCTAGAGCACAAGTGGCGACATAGTAAATTGGAGGTATTTAAGATTGCTTGTATGGATAGCATGGCAAAGTATAAGCTTGCCCTCACTAAAGCTAAAGCTGCATATTTTTCCTCAATCATAGAGAAAAATAAGAACAATCCAAGATTTCTCTTTAATACAGTCTCCAAATGAACACAAAACCCTACAGAAAGTGATTCTCACGTTCTGTGTAATTTTAACAATAATGATTTCATGACTTACTTTAAAGATAATATAGAAAATATTAGGCATAAAACTCAATGCTCATCACATTACCAAACTATTCAGCAACCTTACAGAAGCAGCACTCTGTATGAAGACATTTGTTTAATTAGCTGTAAATCAAGATTATAATCTTTTACCCCAATTACTAATACTGAACTATCCGCACTGATCAGCTCGTCTAAGTCATCAACATGTTTATTAGATCCAATTCCTACACGTTTACTCAAAGAAGTGATACCTAGTATTATAGAGCAACTGTTAGTTATTTTAAATGCATCCCTTACCTTTGGTTATGTGCCCAAATCCTTTAAGTGTGCCGTTATCAAACCACTGATTAAAAAAAGCCAATCCTGACCCTTGTATAATATCTAATTATAGACCAATTTCAAATCTACTGTTTCTGTCCAAAATCTTAGAAAAAGCCATCTATCAGCAGCTCTGCAGTTACCTAGAAAGGAATGGTATTTATGAAACATTTCATTTTGTTAGATTGAAGCACAGCATTTGACACTATAGATCACGATGTTTTACTAAACAGACTAGAAAATACTGTAGGTATTAAGGGATTGGCACTTTCTCGGTTTAAATCCTACGTGACCCACTGGTACCTACTTTCCCACAATACATTGCAGGGAGATGTGCGACCACGGGCGGGCATGGACTGGAAGAGGCTGCAAAAGGCTCGAGGGCCTCCTGCTGGAGGTCTTGTTGCGGGCGTAAACCTTGCAGGAGGCCACGAACTGCCGGACATCGTCCTCCATACGCGGCCACCAGAAGCTCTGCTGGAGGAGCTTATAAGTGGCCGTGCGGCCGGGGTGTGCTGCAAAGGACGCTTCGTGTCCCCAGCGCATCACCCGGATGCGAGCAGCGGCAGGCACAAACCTGCGGCCCGGAGGCCCATTGCCGGGGTCAGGCTCGCGGCGGAGAGCCTTAGTGACCATGTCGTCGATGGCCCAGGTAAGGGCCGCGACTACCCGGGGAGCAGGAAGGATGGGGTCCTGGGGAGGGTCAGAGCCCAGGGGTTCCCATTGCCTGGACAGGGCATATGGCTTAACGTTCTTGGAGCCAGGCCGGAAGGTGACCGTGAAGTTGAACCTGGCGAAAAACAAAGACCAATGAGCCTGACGTGCATTGAGCCTCTTGGCCTGTTGAATGTACGCCAGGTTCTTATGATCCGTCCAGACCAGGAATGGGACCTTGGCACCTTCCAGCCAGTGACGTCACTCCTCCAGTGCCAATTTCATGGCCAGAAGCTTCCGGTCCTTGATTGGGTAGTTGCGCTCGGCGGGAGATAGCCTCTGCGAGAAATAAGTGCAAGGGTGGAGCATGCAATCTGGCTTCGTATGCTGGGAGAGGATGGCTCCCACGCCGATATCGGACGCGTCTACCTCGGCGATGAACGGCTCCTCTGGGTCAGGGAACCTGAGAACCGGGGGGTTAACGAGACAGTCCTTGATCTCCCTGAATGCTCGGTCCGCCTCCGGCGTCCAACAGAAGGGGCCCGGGGTCTTGCGCGTAAGGGCGGTGAGAGGAGTGGCGATAGTGCGGAAGTTCCTCACAAAACGCTGGAAGAAATTAGCATACCCCAGGAACCTCTGGTCCAGCCGGGTCCATGCGCAGAGAGCCCCAAGAAATAACGAAGCCCAAAAAGGTGACCGACGGTGTGTGGAAGACCGACTTCTCAAGCTTAACGTAGAGACGGTTCTCCAGAAGCAGCTGCAAGACCCGGCGGACGTGGCCGATGTGCTCCTCGAGGTTATGGCTAAAGATAAGGATATCGTCGAGGTAGATGAAGACGTACCAATCCAGGGCCTCGCGGAGCACGACCTTAATGAAACGCTGGAAGACGGCCGGAGCATTCATGAGGCCGAAGGGCATAACCCTATACTCATAATGCGCACCAGGCAAGAGGTTAATGGCGCAGTCATAGGCCCTGTGAGGCGGGAGCGACTGGGGTCGCCCGATTTGCGCTTGCTGAACACCGACGACAAATCGAGCGACCCCAGTCGGGGGGAGGACCGGGGGTCAGGGCTGGGGCAGGAGACCAAGCAGGACCAAGGGGCCCATGCGTAAATGGACCGGGTCTGCCAGTCAACCCAAGGGTTGTGGGCCTGCAACCACGGGTAGCCCAGAACCAACTGGAGGTTGGGCGCGCGGGTGACAAAAAAGGGCATAGTCTCAGAGTGAGGGCCTACCTCGAGGACGACCGGCAGGCTTCGGTGGGTGACAGGTCCCCTGCCCAGAATAAGCCCATCGAAGGCCCTGAGCGGCTGGGGTCTGGGGAGCTTCTCGACGGAGAGGCCAAGTCGACGCGCAAGGGCCACATCGATGAAGTTCCCCGCAGCCCCCGAATCGATGCAGGCAGGGAGACGGGCCCGAACGCCCCCCCCCCCCGGCAAATGGTCACAGGGAGGGCAAAAACTGCGGGGGGGAGGAGCAACAGAGCCTAGGACCAGCCTCCCCGACCGGACTCGACTCGCATGTTTTCCAAGCCCCCAGGGGAAGAGGGCGCAGACCGGCCAGGGGAGGCCCAACCGGCCCTCCCGAGCTCCATGGGTTCGGGAGCGTCGGGGCTGGCGTCAGGGGGGACGCGAGGAGTGCGACTAGACCACGCGCTGTAGGGATGACCGCGGGAACCCGTCCGTTCACGGGCACTCTGCCGAGCACGAGAGTAAATGCTGGTGGCGAGGCTGTAAAGGTCCTGGAGGGCAGCGGGAGGATCCCAGACAGCCAACTTGTCCTTCATAGCCTCGCTCAAGCCCCGTTCATAGCAGGAGATGAGGGCCGCCTCATTAAAGCCGCTCTCAGCGGCCAGGATCTGGAATTTGATGGTATACTCCGCCACTGACCTAGACCCCTGGGTGAGTAGGCATTGCTGCCACCTCACGGGTGGAAGAAGGTCTCCTTAAACGCTTCAGCGAAAGCCACCTCGTTGTCGCACACAGGAGGGAAATAATGTAAGTCACGTGAGACCGTGGCATAGGGAACTGGGAGGCTCGCAGCTCAAAAGTAAGGGAACCCTACATTAAGAAACCCCTGCAGCGATCCGGCTCCCCCCCGAACCTTTTGGGGGTAGCAATGGGAGAATCGGCAGCGTGCAAGCGGGCGGAGGGGCGACCATCTGGGTAGCAGAGAGTTTGGCCGAAAGTTCCTTAACCGCCTCAGTAGGAGTAAGGTTGACCAGCTGCTGCGCATGGTGACCTAAAGTGGCGCCATGATGGCGGAGTACTGCAACAGCTGGAGGCGAGGCCCCTGCTGGGTCCATACTGGCCGCGTTCTACTGTCACGGGGGGCCTAGGGGTGCACCGAAAAAATGAGGCAAGCCCCAAAAAACGAACCAGCGATGAACTAAGGATCACACACTATGTGTGTGTGTGTGTGCCTGCTGAAGACAGTCAGCGATGGGATTCGATCCCAGAATGGCGGGAATGGCGGGAATGTTACCACTGCTCCACGAATGATCAAAGGAAGGCTTAAGGGCAAGGACAAACAAAGGTAATAATCAGCATAAGCACTGAGCACAGGAAGAAAAAAAATGAAGGTTGAGGTAATAACCCGTATGGAATATAAATCCCCAGCATTAAACCAACGCGTCAGGGAGAGGGAGAGAGAATAGCGCCTTATGTGTGTGCGTGGGAACAGCACTGTGTGTGTGTGTGTGGAAGTAGCGCTGTGTGTGTGTGTGTGTGTGTGTGTGTGTGTGTGTGTGTGTGTGTGTGTGTGTGGGTGTGTGTGTGTGTGTGTGTGGGTGTGGGTGTAGGTGGGTGGGGCCAGCCGCGTGTGCGCAGAGGAGCGCCGGAGCTGGACGAGGCTGGCACGAGCCGCGCGCATGCTAAGCGGGAAGGGAAGAGCGTGTCCGAAAAGCGGGTAAGAGCGAGGCCAGGCTCGTCGCTTACCAGCTGGAAGCGTGCTAAGGCGGATAACGTTCCGGACCGGTATCTGAGGATGGGGAAAGTGCTGCAGGCACGCCGGGGAGGCGTGTGGAGGAAGGTAAGTGGCGTTACCGATCTTTCCCTTTCTTAACCAACTAAATCACTATTTTTACCTCAAGCCTTTTGGCTTTACGAGATCCCGCCTGCTTAACGAGACGGGGCCACCGCTGTCCTTAACAGGATGCGAAGGAGAGAATGCGTCCTCTGATACTGATAATCACTTTTTTGTGTCTATTTAAAGGTCATTGCCACATCAATAATATGGCTTGTTTAGACAGCGTTTTGTAGATGTATGTGTGTATGTGTAATGGCGACGAGTCATTGAAAACAAAAGAAAAGCGTTGATAAAAATACATGATGCAGCGCTTACGATGCAACATCCGATCACTAATGCAAACTCAAAAATATTGAGTAGATATAATAAATGAATGCTTTGTAGATCAAAGCAGAAGCTCGCATTGCAGGGGCGAACGGAGCTGACATCACTCACCAGGAAAAAAAGCTCAGTGTGGCAAATATGAAGAGCCAGTCACACCAGAAGCTGACCCTAACAATGAATTATTGCCTCAGGTTTTAGCTTACCATCCCCCTTTTACTAAAGAGGGAAGTTACCATCTTTCCCTAAATACTTCGCACCGAAGCACTACAAAATACCAAAGGCAGTCACCAAAATTACCTCACGCCGGAATGCTACAAAATACCAATGGCACAGCTAAGTCAAAGTCAAAGTCAAAATCAAGGGTGCGATGAGAGACATCGCTCTCAAACAGCTTTAAATACCCCAATGATCAGGTGTCTCTAGTCAGTCATAATAAGTGTCAATTCTACTCACTGCATGCATGCCAGGGCTTGCTGTCCTAATCCCAGCATGTTTTGCACGCCGTTGAGTCAAAATGTTGGGCCACGGAACGGCGTAGTTCCTAATAGTCAAAGTTCCAATTATGCGTCCTGTCTGATAGCCAGCCACCGTTGCCTTCGTTTGCAGTGGTGTCATGAATAAGACACCTGAACTGCTATGGACTGAAACCATATCACCTTCAGTGGCAAATCCAGGTTCTGATTGGGAACCAGTTTGAGTATGGAGGGCTCGTAAGTGAGTACCTGTGGATCAATACACTGCTTCAACTGCTGGTGTGATGATTTGGGGAGGCTAGAGGTGGCCTAATAGAGTAACTTGAGTCTCCTTTCAGTTGTGCAGTTTTCCCAAATAAACTTATCCTTTTGCTCAAATATTGTAATCACTTACATATCGACATTACATTCATACATATAAAGTTTGATTTGATTCCAATGACTCCTCCTTGGTGAGTTATTTTTTTGTCAATGAGTGTATGGTGTAATAATTGGTTACCATTTACATGGACCATTGAGTCTCCAAAAACATGACACTTAGTAATTTGTCTGATAATGAAAAAGCACAGAATGTAGAGGACAATACAGATACACTTGTATATTTTACAAGTACATACTGTATGTGTAAGAACAGCCCTATTTATGAATAAGTTCTGATACAGAACTGATATCAGAAAAGATATGTTAAGATACAAATTAAGTCCCCTAAATGCAAACATTCAACTAATGAACTTTGAAAGATGAGATTAAAAATTATTTAAATAAGTGCAAAACCAAAAATTGTGGTGCGATTTCAAGTTGCGTGGCAGGTTAGTTCGCTGTATCTCTGGTGCTTGGTGACAGCAAAAAAAAAACATTGTTTACTCTGTCTCAGTCACATGCGGGCTTTATCAACAAGTGGTTGTGTTATTGACTGCATTCAGTATGTACTTCCTTTTTGTGGAATATTGTGCTATTTAAACCCAGGATTTTTAAAAACAAAATTTTCATATGTACACATGGAATTCTTGATACATACGTACGCTAGCTCATAAGCGAGATCAGACATTGGAGGCTCATGAGCTGGAAGCTTAGGCTAAATATGTTTGGACTTGCAAACTTTTGCTCACTCTAGGAACTGAACTGTATGCATCTAGGGGACTTATTGTATATAATTATTATAAATTGAATTGCTTTGTCAATAAAAACACCATGCTTGATTCAATAAACAGATTACAGCATACACAGTGCTATTTTAGTTTGTGATACAGAAGAAATAAAAAAAATAGTTGTCCAATGTTGTAGGTTAACTTGATAGTGGGGCAATAGAAAAAATAATACAAGTTGGAAAAGGAAAGTACTGCAACCACCATATACAATCTTCTTGATTTTATTTAAATACAAAAATATTCTTGATTGTGATTAACTGTGGAACATTCTCAATACAGAAATACATGTGTTAGGGTTCGCCATATTAAAAACGGCAGACGAACCCAGAAAATAAAAATACAAAGGTTTAGGACCCAAATGCACTGACGCGGGAATGAAAAGGTTGAAACTATAAACAAGCTCAGCGTCTTTTTCTGAGCGCTATCGCGAGGGGAACGTCCGATTCCCCCCAATCCCGAAGCAGGAGATAAGGAGAAGGCAGGGCGTTCCTTGCCGCAGTGAGTGAGCCCAAACAGGAGCTGAGGGAGTTCGGCGTTAGTGTGCTGGGATCTTCCCCTGCGCTGGCATCTAAGCCTTAACATACCTGACCAGCCTCCTGACTGGCCCCAACTGACAATCTATGAATCGCCAGTCGTACCTTTGTCCCTATCCAAAAACAGCGCACAAAACTATGGACGAAAAATAGCGATAGCGTGAATGCTATGGCAAACGGATTAGCAGCAGCCGGGTGAGGGCTGGTGCAGACCGCACGTTTGTCAATGATGCTACAACCTGTGTGGACTAACAGGTGTACTTATATAGCCCAAACAACAGGTTTTAGACAGGAACAACAGGAATTTAAGCACAATAAGCCAAATAGGGGACTGGCACATGCGTGCTCACGCTGCAAAAACGAGTCAATGCTGGCCTCTAACGGCCCAAGTGTGACCCATAATAACATGTGCTTTAAATTCTTAACAACATGTTCACAACACTGGACCATTTAAGCCCCGTTTATTTGCAAACCTCAGATACTCCCCTATTTTGAACTTAATGAGTCCATGCCAGCTGCATTTTGTCCTTACAGAAAAAAAAATCAAAGTTTCCTTTTCTCAAAATTTTAGGCTGATTACACAGTTTTCAATTAAAAAGATCATAATAAATTCTATAAAAATGCTAAAATAGAAGCTAGAACTTGCAGACAACTCTGGGACAATATTAGTCATTTTGTAACATTCTCTGATTTTTCAGGTTGTTGTTGAGGTGGCAGAGTTGGTACAGAAAATTGTCATTAGGACCAATCTCTCGTTTCTCTCTTACTGTGGACAGAGCAGTTCGTACATCAAGCTTGTGCTTCAACATCAGATAAGCAATGACTAGTGATGCTGAACGACTGTATCCCTTCTGGCAATGTACATATACCTTCCCTATGAATCAACAGAGCACAATGTATTTAGAATCACTTAGAGCACACGCAAACAATTACAATGTTAATATTAATAATACTGTTACTATCAAGCTAATGTCAGACCTCTGCCTCCATTATATCCCAAGGCCTTGCCAATGAAGTCAGAACTCTCTTCAAAGTATATGCTGAGATTGAAATGATCAGTGTCATTGGCTGGTATTCCATGGTAGATCATGCCTGTACCCTTGTAGAAATCTGCATTAGTGTTGGTATGCATATATGACTCTCCTTCTGCTGCATTGAGAATGTGGGTCACTCCCTGTTGTTGCAAAAGTTTCACATTTGTGGCCACAGCTCTACATATACAGAGTATATTTTAATACAGCAAGGTATGGCACTGTTATCATCAAAGCATGGAAACTTTTGTGGATAGAAAAAAGGATCTGGAATAAAGAAGAGACTCACTCATTTCCTAGGAGAATCCTGGGGTAGACTTCATTAAAATCCCTGGATGGTATGCAAAAGTCCCCATTCCCATCTGTTAAAAGGTCATTGAGCTGCTGTATAGACACACTATAGTCTGTCATATTCAATTAAGGCTAGCTAAAATAAATACGTGTATTTAAATGCATGCACTTGTAATGTTATGGTTGAAAGAGATTATTTGTCCTAGTTGTAACAAAATGTCAATATTAGTGTAAATACACAGCCATATTATTACACAGAAGTAAACTGTTGAAATATCCTCTCTACTCACACATAACAATCTCAATCTAATAATCTTCTAATACTTGCTGGTGAATGCTATCCGGTTGTTTTTGACCACACTGAGTGCACAGACAGAATTTTTACCCCACAGATCATCTACACAAGAAAAGCAATACTACTATTTTTAGTAGTTGTTGCTACCTGATCTGACCAACTTGTGCCATCCAGTGAAACGTGTTCTCTCAGACATGTATTGCAAGAGACCACAGATAGAGGACATTGAATGTATAATTTGTGGCCCCCAGTTTCTTTTGACTCTGCTATAACATGAGGAAGAAATCTATAAATTGAGCTTCTCTATAATCTGTCCTTCAACAGCATGTCACAACGCTATCCTCAAAAATAATATCCTTTTTGTTGGGGTTCGCTCTGTATCCGCTCCGTTCTTCTTCTCAGTCACTTCTCAGTTTTCCGACGCTTCTTTTCTCCGCTCTGTTTACATTCCAAGTGTGGCATGTACGTGTGTTGTGCTTGCTTTCACAGAGATCGATTGGCTCCCGTTCTCCTCGTCTCCTCCCTGCTCATACCGGATCCAGATTCCATCTCATCAGTCATCCAGATATATATCAATCTCCGAATCTTCGCCAGAATCTCAAGGCTTCACGCCCGGTAACTGGCTCGTTTATTGTTCTGTCGTTCCAACATTAGCGCTAGCTTGGCTTGGCTTGGCTTGGCTTGGCTTGTGGCTTCCTGTAGCCTTCTCGTGCCCTGCCTGTTACAGCTCTCATGCTGATTTATTTTTGCCATTAGTCCTGAATTCCGTAGTTTACCTTATCCTACTTAATACACAGTTTACCCAGCACTTCATCCTTCTGTCTTTGTTGTCTTGTTTATTTTCCCTGGGGTTTATTGCCAGCTCTCTCTCCCTCCAGTTTCCATTTCAGCAGTCACCCACCCTCTGGTCTCCTCCCTGGATGCGTCCTGATCCACCCTGGTTGGAAGCAAGCCGCACACCGCCGCCGCACTCTGTTACTTCCTGGTCTTGGTTTCGTCGTGCACCCGTTCTTGCCTGGCTTCCTGGATTCGATGCCTCACACCACCCGTTACTGGTTCACTCTCACACTCGCACCTCACACACTCATTAGTATTTAGATTGGATTGGCACTTTCTTGGTTTAAATCCTACTTAACTGACCGGTACCAGTTTGTTCATATAAATAATCTAAGGTCTAAGCTCTCAAAAGTGAAGTATGGCGTGCCTCAGGGGTCAGTGCTTGGCCCGCTTTTATTCTCTCTGTACATGCTGCCACTAGGCTCAGTTATTCGTGTAAACATGGCATTAGTTTCCACTGCTATGCAGATGATACACAGTTGTACATATCAGCCAAACCTAATGACTGTCTTAACAATCAACAAAATTGAGGACCTGTGTGTAAAGGAAATAAAAGATTGGATGTTATTTAATTTTCTCTTACTTAACTCAGATAAAACTGAGTTTCTATTAGTGGGACCCAAGGCTGTGAGAGACAGGTTGGCTACATCTATCCTAAATCTAGATGGCTGTCCAGTATTGTGCCCAGTCCATCTGTAAAAAACTTAGGGGTCCACATTTGATTCAGATCTCTCCTTGGATGCGCACATTAGCAGCATCACTCGAATTGCTCCTTTCTTTCAATTACATAATATCGCTAAACTTAGAAATATCCTCTCTTTTAACGATGCAGAGAGAAACTTGTTCATGCGTTTATAACCTCAAGGTTGGATTACTGTAATGCCTTACTTACTGGATGCTCTAGTAAATCTATAAATAAACTTCAGTTAGTTCAGAATGCAGCTGCCCCGAGTGCTAACTTGAACTAGAAAATTTGATCATACCACTCCTGTTCTATCATCACTGCACTGGTTACCAGTCCAAATTCCGCATTGATTACAAAAATTACTTCTTATAACTTATAAAGCTCTACATGGCCTGGCCCCACATTATCTATACAATCCAACTCGTCTACTTCGTTTGCAGGGTACAGGACTTCTTTTAGTTCCTAGAATTAAAAAAGTCACAGCAGGGGGAAAGGCTTTCTCATACATGGCCCCCCAACTATGGAATAAACTTCCCACTTTAGTTGGAGACTCAGACACTCTCCAAATTTTAAGCCTAGGCTAAAGACATACTTATTTATGCAGGCTTTTGACTAGATTTAGACCGGGATGCATAGCTTGGGTCACTGGGGCCGGAGTCTGGAGTCATGTCTGGCCTACCTGCCTTATCCGTTAGCCGGGAGTGTCGAGTGGTCGGTCTGACTGAACTGGGCTTCGATCCTCGTGATCTTGACTCAAGCATCCTTGCCTTAGACTAAGGGCAGAGCTGGTACTGGAACACAGCTCGGAGAGAAAACAGACACACATGATGTCCATCTGCGTCAGCTTCACTCAAGCTGCTTCCGTCATCAGTTCCAACTCCACCATACCCAGGCCACACCAGATGAAAGTAACCCTCACCCTCCTCCCGTTGGCTGGGGTTGAAGTGCCGCCAACGACTTTCCTGCTTAGACACAGGACCATAGAGTGACTGTGTGTATCGCACTACTTAATGCCGATGTGCATATTTCACATTTTATTTGAAGTATGACTCAATGACTTTAGTTTCATTCTTAGATTTATCATCTACGCCACCCAAGGAGGTTGAGTCCATTTTTGAGTCTTGGTCTTTCCAAGGTTTCTTCCTCATAACACTTAGGGAGTTTTTCCAGGAAATCTAAACTTGTAAAGTTACTTTGAGACAATGCTCCATTGTGAAAACTTCTATATAAATAAATCTGACTTGGCTTGGCTATAATGCATAATAAATAAGATACTAATGTTACATCAAATCTCCTAAAACAACAATTTTTTATGTAGCTGAGGTATTGATAACCTGACTGCATACTTAAAAAACTATATTATCCCCTAAAAGTCTTATAACTTTATTCTGTAACACAACAACAGTAGTACTTTTAAAGTTATAGACCCAGAGTTGTTGCAGGGAAGTCTGGGCTCTGCTTGATCTTAACCCTTAATATCAAGCAAGTGTAGTAGTTTGTATGAGGTTTTATTCCATATTTTTGTTGGCATGTTTATTCATGATGTAATCACATATTCATATAATCACTCATATGTTAATCATTATGTAATCACTTGCTAATCATTACTACACTTAATCGCATGTCAAAATCATATATCTTTACATTGATTTAGTTAATCATTATGTAGTAATCATTTATATGTAATCAATATAGCAGGTGGTGAATTTAATTGTGAGTTCAACTCTGTCTTGAGAGCTGTGTGTTTTGAGAGCTGTGTGTTCTGCATGGAGAACTGTGTTCTTATCTCCAAGGTCGTGCAGGTGTCTGAATCTGTGAATCTCAGAGGGTCCCAAAGTTGAGCGTTTAGACCCTTGAACTAATAATTGAATGGGAAATTAGTGTGAATGGTCATATTAGTTACAACTACATATTTTAGTAGAATGGTTCCAACAGAATGATAACACCATGTAACAATTTTCAAAAAAAATTTTGTTCCCAGTTGTTAAGTGTGTTTTCCTGATTGTTTGTACCCTAAATGAATAGAAAAAAGTTATTATTCCCTGTAAACTTTGCTTTTGTGGTCAGCACAATCATATTTTGAAATTGATCTATTTTTAAGGATATTCGCCATATTTCAAGATACTTAAGAAGCTTCTGGAATTGTGAGAGCTATCAAGAAGTTTCTAGAACTGTCCAGAATGATCTAGAACTTTCTGGGACTGTACAGAATTGTAGGTAGCTGTATAACTACAGTTCTATAGGGCCACTATAGCCCTTCCAGAGAGACGGAGACACATGATCTAACTGATTGGGATGGCATAGTAAGTGGGCAACAGCCATCACAGACAAAGGGGAACTGACCTAGACAGACAGGTGGGAATTCATTCTCTATTCAGATTCTGATAACGACAGTATTCACACTTCACCCCACACCCATTACAGGAGGAGCTTAGGAAGGACCACACTTTCAAATGTATATATTGTGTGTTACTCTGCTACCGGGTGATCAGTCTTGCTCTGCTGAATCCTCAGTACACTCTTGTACTTTGATACTGCATGGAATAAAGATTGACCATTTTTATCGAGTTTGGAGAGACATCCTTTTTCCTTACAGTACACAGCAACTTAGTCAATTTAGATGGCATCAAGAGGTTGCATACATACAGCAGACGCATTTTGCTATGTATGTGGCCATTTTATAAAGACGAGCAAAAAAGTACTCTGTGGAAGCATCTGCTAAGATGTGTGAGGCCTACAAAGCATACTTCGGCATGCCGGTTGGTGACCTGTTTCTATAATAAAAATTCATAATTTTCGTTGTCGTGGTCACAAAAGCGAAGTTTATGATGAATGTAAGCAATTTTTAATTTGTTTTAGACATAAGCAATTGGAATATAACATTAAAAAGCTGGGAACAAAACTTGTGTTACATAGTGTAATCACATATTTAGATACAGCATTGTAGTTTGACAACTAATCCTCTTTGTAATAGACACTGGCTCCATTATCAGAGCGAGTAGCACATGGCTTCTACAGAATAAACAATTGCCACTGTTTTGGGTTAGGTTTCCAGGGTGACCGCATAGGCCTAGTGAACTGCAGAGGTTGATGCAGCCAGTTTGTTATGAGAGCAACTCTGACAAATTAGCTGACTAGTGTACTATTCTTAAGACATCTGGACACTAATCTTGTAAGAAGCTTGTCAATCAAAGGAGTGCCTGATTCAAGCCCATATTATTTAACGCTGGGAACAAAAATGATTTCATTTAAAGTGCACCACAATGTACTCACACAATGTCCTCAAAACAATTTCCCTGCCCAGATTCTAGTGAGGGGGGGGGGGATGGTTATGTATGTGTGCTGATGATTGCATTTGAACAGTGGACAAGTCATATTAATTATTAATTACGTATTAGAGTGTAATTATGTGGCATAACCGCGCAATGTATAGGCTAAGTAATATTTTGTGAAAATATTACTTAATAGGAAGGGGAAGTAACCGTTTATATATATAAAAAAGCGTGTATGAGAATCGACCATTATCTCCAAAACACGGCCAGAGCATGAGATCTCGAGATAATGGTGGCGAATGTTGAGACTAGCCTTGATAAAACAGTATAAAACTTGATTTTTGCTCGAGCTGACTTCAATAAAGCTGTTCATTTCTTCATTTGGATTTTCGGACTGATTTTTTGATTCAACTAATTGCACATCTGCTGGATCTACGGCACAAGCAATATAAAGTAAACAAAATTAAAAAATAAACTTACCTTGGTAGCGATACTGTAGGAAATCACTGGGCGCATAGTTTTCAGATGCAAAATGATGCCTCTAGTGGCCTGGAGCACTTTCGGTGTGAGAAGCAAATGCAGCGTTTTTGTAAATGTTTTTCATTTCGTTTAAACTGTGTGATGCTAAAATGACTGTCACTTCACCGCCATCACTGCAGAGGTTGTCAGAATTCTAGCATGTACTTCCACCATTGAGATTAGAAGACCTAGAGCAAGGATTGCTTTTGGATTAAAATTTTCAGTAGAAACCTTCACTTGGCTTCCAAAGGCAGCATCTAGCTGCCTTTGTTACAGAAGACTTCACTATCACATGGAGCCAGCAGGTTTTGAAGAACACCTGTCATGACAGGAGCAGAAATTGGAAGGGATCAGTTATTATCGAATTACAGAATATTATCGCAGCTACTCCAGCCTGAAAATACCACTGAAGGCAAGGTTCCTGCTGTCGCGTCTTGTACCAAAACCCCGTTTTCCCTGCTTCTCATTGCTGCTGTGGGCAAACTGAGCCACAATCCTCACAGCTTTCCAGAGAGTCATGTGACATTCAAGGACCAACCTGGGAGCTCCACAGTTGGAATGGAGATTGGACTCAGCTGTGGAACTGTCAATATAAGCTTGGATTTAAGAGACATTTGGCCCTGATTATTATCTCGGTCATAACCTAGCGTACCGCGAGTTCCTGTTTTGTGTTACATCCGCTTTGGATTACCTACCTGTTTCACGTTCCGTCCACTTTGGATTATCTGGCTGTTTTGCATTCCGTCCCTTGTGGATTGCCTGCCTGTTTCGTCTTCCGTTCGTCTCGGATTACCTGCCTGTTTTTGCTTCCCGTCTGGTCGTGGGCTTTCTCTTGTTTGTGGCTCCATTCGTTCGTGGACTTATTCCTGTTTGTGGCTCCGTCCCTTGGAGGAAACTGTATATTCCCGGTTTGATCCATGTCCACCTGGTTAGTTCCATGGCTCATTTCGAGAGTCCCTACGCTCTTTGTTTTGTTCATGTTCATGTTGTTCCTGCTTGCCACATTAGTTCCGTGGATTGTTCCGAGCGTTCCTACGCTCTTTCTTTTGTTATTTTTTCCGCACTGGCCACGTTAGTTCTGGGGCTTGTTTTGAGCATCCCTATGCTCTTAGTTTTGTTCCTCGTTTCCCTGCATGCCATCTTTTGTTTGCATTTTGGTTCTTGGCACGGGTAGTTTACCTACTGGTTTTTGCTTGTTGTGTTTCCCTGTAAATGTGTATTTTTTGTTTACTGGTGTGTCACTGGAAATGCGTTGCAATGGGCAGTTAATATCTGGCCTCAACTGGAATCAGCAACTTGTGAACAATGTTTTGAGAAACTCTGGGCAAATTTTGAACTTGCCCATGGAGAGGTGCAAGGGGGCTCATAGGATACGCTATCCAGCAAGGGTTCAACGAACGGGATGAAGCTCATCCACCATCTATTGGATCCCCAACTAGCTGGCTGTTCCAGGATTCCAGTCCTCGCCAGAGCCAAGCTGGATCCTTTGCCGGTCTGAATGACTGCTGTTCAAGAGTGGTTCAAGATGACGTCAGTTTGTGAGTCTGTTGCAGTGCCTGTCCCAAGGACGTCCGTTCCAGTGCCTGCCCCGAGGATGTCTGCGCCAGTTCCGGTCTGGATGACTGCTGTTCAAGGGTCCTTCCAGGAGACATCGGTTTGTGAGCCTGTTCCAGTGCCTGCCCTGAGGACATCCATGCCAGTACCTGACCCAAGGAAATCCATTCCAGTGCCTGCCCCGAGGATGTCTGTCCCAGTGCCTGCCCTTAGGACTTCCATGCCAGTGCCTGCCTCGAGGACGTCTGTGACTGAGCCTGCTCAGAGGATGCCTGTCCCAGAGATTTTTCCAGAGCACATCGAATCCAGAGATTGTCCAGAGCATGTCAGCTTCATAGACTGTCCAGAAGATGCCTGTCGCAGAGACCATCCAGAGTATGTCGGCTTCAGAGATCGTCCAGAGCACATCGGCTTCAAAGACTGACCAGAGCACGACCGTCCCAGAGACCATCCAGAGCACACCCATCCCAGAGACTGTCCAGAGCACGCCTGTCCCAAGGACTGTCCAGGTCATGTCAGCTCCAGTAAATGTCCAGAGCACTTCAGCTGCAGAGACTGACCAGAGCATGTCAGCTGCAGAGACCATCCAGATGATGCTTGTCACAGAGACCGTCCAGAGCACCCAACTACAGGAACTGTCCAGAGCACGTCAGCTCCAGGAACCATCCAGATGATGCTTATCATGGAGAACATCCAGAGCAAGTTAGCTCCAGGGACTGTCAAGTTGGCAAGTTGCCAGAATCGGTCATGTCACAACCCGTTTCAGAGTTTGCCAAATCGGCAACACAACGGCGACCCTGCTCGCCAGCATCATGTCGGTAACCTCACTCTCCAGCAGGTTGATGGCGACCTCACTCACGAGCAGCACATCGATGGCGACCTCGCTCTCCAGCAGCATGCCAATGACCTAGCTACCTAGCTGACCTGGGGTGAGGTGTACTGGCACGTCTCATCCCAAAACCGTGTTTCCCTGCTTCTCATCCCTGCTGTGGGCAAACTGAGCTAAACTGCTCACAGCTATCCAGAGAGTCATGTAACATTCTACGACCAACCTGGGAGCTCCACAGTTGGAGTGGAGAATGGACTCAGCTATGGGACTGGCGATATAAGTGCAGCTTTAAGAGACATTTGGCATGAATTATTACCTTGGTCACGTCCAAGCATACCGCAAAATGCTGTTTCGCGTTCCGTCCGCCTCGAATTACCTGCATGTTTCACGTTTCCTCCGCTTGGGATTATCTGCCTGTTTCGAATTTTGTCCATTGTGGATTGCCTGCCTGTTTCATGTCCATTCGTGGGCTTTCTCCTGTTTGTGGCTCCATCCATTTTATGGACTTACTCCTGTTTGCGGCTCTATCTCTTGGAGGATATATTCCCGGTTTGATCCACGTCCACCAAGTTAGTTCCATGGTTCATTTTGAGCATCCCTACACCCTTTGTTTTGTTTGTTTTTCCGTGCTCGCCACATTATTTCCTTTGTTCTTTTTGAATATCCCTATGTTCTTTGTTTTGCTCGTGGTTTCCCCCGCTCGCCACGTTAGTTCTGTGGCTCGTTTCAAGTGTCGCTGCGCTCTTTGTTTTGTTTCATCATTTCCCCGCATGCTATCCTTTGTTTGCATTTTGGTTTCTGGTACGGGTCGTTTGTCTACTGGTTTTTCATTCACTGTTTCCCTGGTTTTGTGGTCTATTTCTTTAATAAACTTTATCTTAACTGGTACCTGTGCTCGTCTCTCCCATTCCTGTCTCCCACGTGACTTCTGCACCTCCAGAGTCTGAGCCTCTCTCTGCTGCTTCTGCCAGACTCACAGCCTTGGTCTCTCCCAGGCCGAGAGTAGAAAGTGTATTGCTATATTGGAATTGCTGTATTGGTTCCCCAGAGGAATGCCGGGCTTTTTTGATGCAGTGTGGCTTATATATCCAGCATAACCTAGAACAATTTGGATCAGAAACCGACAAGATTCACTGTGATATCCTTGTTCAGTGGTAGAGCCAAAAGTGGTCCACTGCCCTTTGGACTCAAAACAACCAAGCACTCCGATCTTAGTCGCAGTTATATGACCTGTTTAAAGCTATCTTTGACCACTCACAGGCTGGTAGGCACACAGTTGTGCAAAATCAGGCAGGGTTCACTTTAAGCTGCGGACTATGGCCTTGAATTTTGCACACTTGCAAAGTTAGTGTATGGAGTAGTGGATGGAGCCAGACTGCATTGCTAACAGTGTTTAAAAGATGTCTAAGCCAAGATCTTCAAATGCTCAGACCCTGGACCTAGCGATTCAGATGGCAATCCATTTGGACGGCTTTGTACGTGAACAATGACAGCTGCAATGTCCCGCATTCCAGTTACCACTTAATCCACCAGAATCAAACACCCCAAGGCGATGCAACTTGGACTCCCCACCCCAACAGTATATACCCCTGTCCATACCTGAAACCAGAGCGCTAGAGGATTACATAGACGAAGCTCTTCAGGCTGGATATATCCACCCTTCTACATCACCAGTGACTACCAATGTATTCTTTAAAACAAATAAAGGGGGTGGACCTTGTATTGACTGTAGTGGCATAAGATCAACACAAAGCTGCCCTGGAACAGCTATGGGGCACCACAGTCTTCACCAAACTATATTTACAAAGGGAATAAGGAATAAGGGAATGGGATGAAGGTGAAGACAGCTTTTGTGACCACTAGAGGTAACTATGAGTACCAAATTAGATGCACCTAGTCGGATGACATGGCAGAATAGAATAACATTAGATTGGATATTGGCAGAGAGTGGAGGGGTTTGTTTCAGATTTGGGAAAGAACGTTGTACCTTTATACCTATTAATATGGCTCCCAATGGTTCCAACAAGGACAATGGATAACTTAAAAGGTTTGAGACAAGAAGTGTCAGATAATGCAGGTCATGATAAGAGTTGGGTTGATTGGTTTAACAACTTATTTCCACAGTGGGGAAAAATTCTATTAGAGATAGGTCTCGTCTGCTTAGCTATGGGAATAATAGTTTGTTGCTGTTTCCCTCTCATGCAAGGTATGATCAGTCGAAATATCCCTAAACAAATGGCACTTACATTGTCTCCACCAAAACCTAGCTTTGAACTGGCAATAATTGACTATGATGTTTATCTCAGTGTTCCAGGTACCCACCAGGAGACAGATGACTCAGACTCTGACGACTTGGGAAAAGGTGACTGAGTAAAAGCAATTTGAGAGGAATTTGAGAGGGTTACGTCCTATTACAGCCTTGCGACCTGAATATTGGTATGACAGATGCAAGGACCTTATGCCCAGTGACTGTTTTCATGTTCAAACACCGCGAGATGATGACGTCATCCAGTTTCTAAAGGAGGTCCCTGAAGGGCCTCCGGTGAGTTTTCCTCTGACTTATTGGGATAGTGAAAGGAGAAACATACGGGAAGCCACTTGTGGGGGATTTCGCTCAACAAAGTACTTCACAGAAGAGTGTGAATTTTGGCCTTACATACCTGGATCTCCAGATATTGACAATCTGAAGTATCTTCCATCCAGCAGATGCCCCAGAGTGTCTTGGGGTAACCCATTGCGGAAGTTAAACAAACCCTGAGAGTTCGTGATGTCATTCCCCTCGGGGGGGGCATTATCGGAAAATGGAGGGGAAACGGATCCTTGACATAAAGACTTACATTTTTGATGAACATGACATCCAGTTGAGATGGGGGAACAATAGGGGAGGTGACGTAATGTCCCCTTATTCAATAGACCCAACTGATTTCAGGGGTGCATGGCAGATAGACGTCCGCAGATTTAAGGCAGATGTAATTCGTACTAGAGATGGATCTGGGAATGACATAAGACACGATCTCCCGTACTGGCAGGAAGAATTGTTGATAAGTCTGTTTTACCCACCTGGTGCCATGGATTCTCAGGATTCTGACTGATGTTTCAGCACTTAGCTGTGTAGGTGCGCAGATATCCTGCGGATTCATGGACCTGAGGTGGTTTAATTTTTTGCATGCATTACTTTATTAATCAAATACTGACCTGTCGGAAAATGATTAAATAGATTTAGTAGTTGGACAGGTACATATATCCATAATCATTTCTGAAAGAACAAAGATTCGAACAAAAGACTCAAAGCTAAAAGAAAAAATTTTTTGTCCATTTTGTATGTTCCGGACGCAAGCCACCAGAGGCGGGGCAACAGGGGTTTGTCCTAGACTTAGCCAGTGAGAAGATGACTCATCAGTAAATCCCTCCTATCGTGGATGGGTCTTCTAATTTCACCATAGGTTGGTATGGGCCGCTTTACAGAAGCTATAACTTGGATTAATATATTCCTACATATCTAGGGTGCCTAAAAGTATCACATAATAACCAAAAATCCTCAAAGTTACAAGTTTACTTGCAGAATTTCGTTGTAAGGTTCAGATGATCAAAGGCACCTTGAATTTATAAACTAGGACATCGTTAAGTCATTCTAACTACAGTACATGCATTTGCTATTCCTTAACCAAACAATAATACAATCAATACAAAATGTAGGAAACAGTACATTCTAAATAACAACTTCAATTCTGTTCCTTTATACGTATGAACAAGTATTAAACCCGAGCGATCGATACATATAGATAAAACAGCTATTGTTTCTAATACTATATCTATTAGTATAGCACAACTGGACCATATTACGTATAGAACGGTCACTATACTAAAACATTGATCAAAAAGATATGAAAATAACTCGGAATCAGTGAACATGCATATATATATTATATATATTATGTATATATATATACGTATATATATACGTATATATATACGTAGTATATAATATATACGTATATATATACGTATATATATAGATATATATATATATATATATATATATATATTCTTATATATATATATATATATATACATATATATATATGATTATATATGAGAGTATGAAAAATATCCCTGATCACATTCTTTGTATGAAATCGCTAAGTACATATGGGTGTGTTTGGACTCATTATGAAGCAGTTCTCATGTGTTTTCTAATTGAGTGGTCCAGGCGAAGATAATCTGTTCCCAGCAAAAGTTAATACTATTATTAAAAAGTTGGTCTCTTAAAAAGGAAGGCAATAGTTCCTTGTGTCGTAAATCCAGGGTTGTCTTTCAGGGTCCTTCCTGTGTGATAAGCTGGGGGAAGGTCGTTATTTCGGCAACAGTGAGAGAGAATTGAGGAAAGTCTGTGGTCTGGAACGTTGACAACCCCTTTTAAGGTTAACACATGGACTTAGTTTATGATTGCGAGATGCCGAAGGTTATAGGTCTGTTTTAAACAGACCTCCAATTCTGTTTGTTTGAGAAATGAGTCTGGCGTTGATGGGGTCATTGTGGCCATTACTCAATTGTAGACTCTGTCCAGATGGTGGGCCTTTTTGCATTCCAAGGTGTCGTAATGTTTGTGGCTTTGGTGGAACAGGGTAGAAGGGGGGGGGTAGTCAGACCCCTGAATGACTGTAACTTAGCTATTAATGCTACATTACATAAGCTCGCATTTAACCGATCTGGTATTTTCATACTTAGATTGCGTGATACTTTACTTTTTACAAGACCTAAGGGTTATTTGAGTTTTCATTTGTCTGTAGTTTAGAAAACAATAATCACCAGTTATCAGTAATCAGTAACCAGTTGATTAGTTATTACATTTATTCTATGTTATGTTATGATTCTATGTTATTGCACATTTTTGAATCATGTGTATTGTCATTATTGCAAGTATCCATATATACTTAAGGATACTTTATGTGGCTTACCTAATGTGTTTGAATGTGCCTTTAGCGATGCATTAGAGGAAGCAGACAGACGACATAGTTTAGTTGGGCTGGTGATGTGCTAGTAACCTCTCACCAGGCCTGCAACATTGCTCCTCTACGCTGTGAATACAGCATGGAGTGGAAGTCCATCACGATAGATACTCCAGGTTACGGTGGTCGGTCCAAACGATAAAGGGCTGCTCAGCCCCTTCGAGCCAGTGCCTCCACTCCTCAAGAGCCAACTTGACTGTTTTGTTCTCTTTAATAAAGAACTGTATTCTTTATGTTTCTTTAAGTTTTTTATTAACAACACAGGTTTTGCATTACCATGCTGGTCCATACTTTTCTTCTAATGCCCTAAACACCTATATGCTCACATATCTTCTTCTGACATCTAGTGGTCTGAAGTGACATACTACCGATCATCACATCCCTCTTTCTTTGAAGTAAAAACTTAACAGGTAAATGAACATATTACTGATAACTAGACTTATGTCAGCTATGCAAAACATTTAACTTGAACATTGCTCAAAACATTACATCAAAACATCATAAACATGCCTATTAATCAAAACCCCCCTTTTTTTAAATCACAGATTCAATCTTTCAGGCTTCTTAAATTATCCTTGCAGATTTTCTTGTGATCATTTCATCTAGAGTTTTTGTTTGAGTTTCAGTGTACATGTCTGTGCTGCAACTTTCAGAAGATGGAGAGATGGATTCAGACTCAATCTGTGCATTACTGAGCTCTTGGTCTGTAACAGTCTCTGGTGTTTTAAGAAGACTACGCCGATTTCGTCTGATAATCTGTCCTTCTTTGGTTCTCGCTGTGTAGGACTGTGGAGCTACTTCTTGAAGAACAGTGGCTTTGGTAATCCATCCTTCAGGACTTTCAATCCGGACAGGGTCATCCCTTGACAGTGATGGAAGCTGCTTGGCTGTCCTGTCATAGAAAGTCTTTTGTCTCATCTTCTGTAGTTTTAGCCTTTGTTCCAGCTTAGGATGTTTCTTTTGCTTTGAGCAGCTTGGTAGTGTTGTCCTGAGCTTCCTTTTCATGAGCAGTTCCGCAGAAGATAGCCCGCACTCCAGAGGTGATGATCTGTAGCTGAGTAGAGCAAGATATGGATCTGCATTGCTGTCAGATGCTTTCTTTAGGAGTTGCTTGAGAATGTGGACTCCTTTCTCAGCTTTACCGTAGGACTGTGGATACAGGGGGCTAGACGTTACATGTTTGAAGTCATATGTTTCTGCAAAGTCTTGCCACTCCTTGCTGTTGAAGCACGGTCCATTATCACTCATTACTGTATGTGGAATACCATGTCTGGCGAAGATTTATTTTGCATGTGTTATGACACAATTGGACGAAATACTTCACAGTAAAGCCATTTCAGGATAGTTTGAATAATAGTCAATGACAACAAGGTAGTCCTTTCTTTTAAGATGAAACAAGTCCATTCCTACTTTGTGCCATGGTGCTGTTGGTATATCACTTACAGTCATGGGCTCTTTGATTTGCTTACTTCTGTATTTCTGGCATGTTTCACATCTGCTTACCATTTTGTCAATCTCCTTGTTCATCCCAGGTCTCTCTTGCTCGTCTTTTACATTTTTCGACACCAAGGTGTCCCTCATGAACTCTGTGCATTATGTCCTGTCTCAATTTCTGTGGGATAACAATCCTAGTTTGTTTCAATAATAGTCCCTTCACCACACTCACTCACCTCTTATATGGTAGAACTGTGGAAAGGATCCTGTAGCCCATCCATTCATCATATTTTCAATGACTTGTTGTAGTTCTGTGTTTTTGCTGTTGCTTCAGCGATCTGTCTGGTTTTTGTGTCTGACACAGGGAGTGTAACAGACACCATGTTAATGTGTGTTTGAATGTCATCCTCAATTGTGTCTGTAGACACTTTAATTCTTTTTGTTGGATCAAAGAATGTCAATACAGGTGCAGTGGTCAGTGTGCTTTTGAGCCTTTGCCACTCATTTTCACAGTTGGATGTCACTTACAGTCGTATGAAAAAGTTTGGCACCCCTGATAATTTCATGATTTTAGTTTATAAATCATTGGTTGTTCAGATCAGCAACTTGAGTTAAATATATCATATAGCAGATGAACACAGTGATATTTGAGAAGTGAAATGAAGTTTATAGGATTTACAGAAAGTGTGCAGTAATTATTCAAACAAAATTAGGCAGGTGCATAAATTTGGGCACCCCAACAGAAAAATTCCATCAATATCTAGTAGATCCACCTTTTGTAGAAATAACAGCCTCTAAACGCTTCCTACAGCTTTCAGTCTGGGTTCTGGTTGAAGGTGCTTTGGACCATTCTTCTATAGAAAACATCTCCAGTTCAGTCAGGTTTGATGGTTTCCGAGCATGGACAGCCCACTTTAAATCACAACACAGATTTTCAGTAATATTCATGTCTGGGGACTGAGATGGCCATTCCAGAACGTTGTACTGGTTCCTCTGCATGAATGCCTTGGTAGATTTTGAGCAGGGTTTGGGGTCGTTGGCCTCGGTGCAAGTTCAACTTTGTCACTGATTCTTGAACATTGTTCTCAAGAGTCTGCTGATATTAACTGGAATCCATGCGACCCTCAAGATTGCCTGTACCTGCACTGGCCACACAGCCCCACAGCATGATGGAACCACCACCAAATTTTACTGTGGGTAGCAAGTGTTTGTCTTGGGAATGCTGTGTTCTTTTTCCACCATGCATATCGCTTATTGTTATGTCCAAATAACTCCATTTTAGTTTCATCAGTACACTGCACTTTATTCCAAAATGAAGCTGGATTGTCCAAATGTGCTGTAGCACACCTCAAGTGACTCTGTTTGTGGCGTGTCTGCAGAAAAGGCTTCTTCTGCATTACTCTCCCATACAGCCTCTCCTTGTGCAAACTGCTCTGAATAGTTGAACGATGCACAGTGACACCATCTGCAGCAAGATGAGGTTGTAGGTGTTTGGACCTGGTCTGTGGCTTGACTATGACTGTTCTCACCATCCTTTGCATCTGCCTATCTGAGATTTTTCTTGGTCTGCCACTTCGGGAGTTCCTTAACTAGAACTGTGCCTGTGGTCTTCCATTGCCTCACTGTTCCTCACAGTGGAAACTGACAGCTGAAATCTCTGAGATAGCTTTTTGTATCCTTCCCCTGAACCATGATGTTGAATAACCTTTGTTTTCAGGCCATTTGAGAGTTGTTTTGAGGCTCCAATTTTGCCACTTTTCAGAGAAGATAAAAAGAGAGAAAAACTTCCAATTGGCCACCTTAACACTTTCTCATAGTTGGATTCACTTGTGTATGTAGATCAAGGGTCAATGAGCTTACAAAACAAATTTTGTGTTCCAATAATTAGTGCTAAAGGTATTCAAATGACAAAGGTGCCCAAATTTATGCACCTACCTAATTTTGTTTGAATAATTACTGCACACTTTCTGTAAAACCTATAAACTTAATTTCACTTCTCAAATATCACGGTGTTCATCTGCTATATGATATATTTACCTGAAATTGCTGAGCTGGACAACCAATGATTTATAAAGAAAAATCATGAAAATTATCAGGGGTGCCCAAACTTTTTTCATACGACTGTAAATCTTTGTCCTTGTGCAAGAGTTCACAAATGGCATGATGTCCTTTGCTGACAGATTGGGGGGGAATGAATTTTCCAACAAAGTTTACCATTCCCATTATTACCTAGTATGCCTGCCTTGTCTGTTGGTTGAGGTATGTTTAGTATTGCAATCAATTTTCTCTTGATCAGGTTCTATTCTATAGGGACTGTGGTAGCCTAGCGGGCAAGGTACTGGACTATGGACCAGAAGGTCAGGGTTCAAATCCCACCTCTGCCAAGCCTGCCACTGTTGGGTCCTTGAGCAAGGCCCTTAAACCACAATTGCTTGGATTGTAAGATTGTATCAATTGTAAGTCGCTCTGGATAAGGGGTCGTCTGCTAAATGCTGTAAATGTAAAATGTAAAATGTATTCCCTGTGCTGAAAGTTTGTCACCAAGAAACACAATTTCCTGAACAGCAAACTGGCATTTCCCTTTATTTAGCTTAAGTCCATTCTTTTTTATTTGTTCAAGCACTCTTTCCAGTCTCTGATTATGCTCTTGAAGTGTGGATCCCCACACAAGGATGTCATCAACATAGGCTCTCACTCCATCTAGGCCTTCAATGATGTGTTCCATCGCTCTGTGAAATACCTCTGAGGCAGATATAATTCCAAATGGTAATCTCTGGAAACAGTATCGGCCAAAGGGTGTGTTAAAAGGACAGTATTTAGTGCAGTATTTAGTGTTGCCAAAATCCCTGTGATGTATCAAGTTTAGAGAAGTATTTGGCTCCTGTCATTTCACTTGTGCTCTCTTCACGCTTGGGAATTTGATAATGCTCACGCCTGATGTTTTCATTCAGATCTTTTGGATCCATACATATTTACAACTCTCCAGACTTTTTCTTTACACAGACCATGGAGTTGACCCAATCAGTTGGTTCCTCAATCTTTCTTATCACACCAAGCAGACTCATTCGTTCTAGTTCTTTCTTCAAGCTGTCCTTTAATGCTATTGGAACTCTTCTAGCTGCATGCACAACTGGCTTTGCATTTTCTTTGAGCTGTATCTTATATGTAAATGGCAATACACCGAACCCTCTGAAGACATCTGAGAAATGTTGTACTATGGAGTCAACAGAGTCAGGTGAAGCAGTCACATCAGTGTTAATTCGATACACTCTTTTTACAAGCTTCAAATCTTCACAGGCTCTATCACCAAGCAGTGAATTGAGTCCTTCAGGAACAACTGAGAAGAGTAGCCTGTGCACTTTGCCTTTCACAGTGACGTTTAGCTTACAGGTGCCTAGACTTTCAATGCTCTGTATATTACAATCTTTCAGTGCAAGTGTATTTCCTTGTATTTTTGGCCTTTCTTTCATTGATGCGCTGTCAGACATGCTGATAAGATTTGCTTTTTGCACCAGTATCTAATTTCAGTGTGACTATTGTCCCATTTATTTGTAGTGGTGCTATCCATTTATCCTCCAGTACAGCATTTATCTTCACTTCTAGTTTATTTTCACAATTCACCATGCCAACAAAAAATGTGTCACCCAAATCAGTGTCCTCCACAATGTTCACAGATTTTCCTCTCTGTTTCTCTTTTCTTTTTGAAAAACACTGTTTAGAAAAATGGTTTTTGCCCTGACAATTGTTGCATAGCTTACCGAAAGCAGGACATTGTCTTGGTTTATGCTGTGTGCCACATCTCCTGCAGGTGAATTTGTCCATCTTCTGTTTGTTGCGCACACTGTGATGTGCATTTTGTGGTCTGGAGATGGCACCAACATTCATACTTTCTTTAATGTTCACATTAGCAGCTCCAGCTTCCTTGAATGTCTTTACATGCTTTTGGCACAACTCACTTGCATGGCAAATTTTGATGGCTCCATCTAATGTCAGCTCTGCATCCCTTAGTAGCCTTTCTCTGACCTTTTTATCGTCGATGCCAAACACAATTTGGTCCCTTATCATAGAGTTCCCTCAGTGTTCCAAAATTGCATGACTGTGATTTTATTTTTAGGTCAGTCAGAAAACTATCAAAACTTTCCCCTTGTTGCTGCATTCTAGAGCGGAACACATATCTCTCGTACGTCTCGTTCTTTTTTGGAGAGCAATGAGCCTCAAACTTGCTTAATACTTTATCAAGTTTTGTATTGTCACCTTCTTCGTCAAAAATGAAAGTATTGTAAACTTCCACAGCTTGTCAGTATTGTCAGTAACAATGCTACCTTTCTGGCATCCAACTTTGTATCCAGGCCCACAACCTCCAGGTACAGTCGAAATTGCTGCTGGAAAGCGCGCCAATTGTTGTCGACATTTCCGGTTAACATCAGGTGCTCCGGTGGCTTCAGTCCGTCCATCATGTAGCAACTTATAATCCGTTTTCATAGAAGTTTTATCGACGGGGGGACTTGATGTTCGCGCCAGACCCCCAGACTTACTGACGAGCGCCATCTTTTGGCCGAGCCGTGCAGGAATCGACTGAATGGCCCACTTGGCCACAGTAAAGGCAGAGGCCCTCCCTCCTGCGCCGAGATCATTCAGTGGTGGTCAGGCGGGCATGCCCCAGTTGCATGGGCTCGGGTTCATTGCTGTAGTCGGGGTGAGGAGGCGACCGGGAGCCTTGTTGAAGGCTGAAGAGGCGACTCGATGCTGCTTCACCATGGCTAGGATGGTCAAAGACCGCCCTGAACTGATGAACGAAGTCGTCGTACGAGAGGTCCTCTAAACTCCTCTGGGCGAGCGTGGCCTCAGCCCACATTAGGGCCCTACCCCGAAGGAGGCCGACAATGTAAAAGACCTTACTGGCATGAGTCGAGAAAGCCGTAGAGCGCTGCTGAAACACCAGACCGCACTGCAGAAGAAAGCCCCGGCACTTGGTCAGGTCGCCATCATACGGTTCAGGATGAGTAATGGGGGTGAGTTCCGAGCTGGCGTGACCCAGTAAGCCGTCCAGGTAGGCTTCCACTGCCGGCGGTGGCCCAGTCAGAGGGCTCAGAGGGGGAGAAGTGTCCTGGACATTGCCTTTAGCTGGCAGTGTCTGGCTCCCAAGCGGGGTGACCTAAGAAGAGTTAAGAAAAGGACGGTTTAGTTTGCCGTTCAGCGCACTAACCTGCTGGTTTAGCAAACGGTTGGACTCCAGGAGCAAATTCAACAACTTAGGAGAAATAAATGCGAGTATTCATAATAACTGTAATTACATATTCCAAAAAGAGTGATAACCACATATCCAGATGTAACAGTATTATAATTTGAAACCATGATAAATCTTTCCCTGTCAGCTTTGTATTAGAGGCTGACCCTGGTATCTCTGTGAGAAGCTCTCGTCCTCCAAAAGATAAACAATTACAACTGTTTTGGTTTAGTTCCCAGGGCAACCACATAGATCTTGTGAGAGCAATGGTCGGTGTAGCTCCGATTCTTATGAAAAGTGGCCGATCCCTGAGACCATCTGGACAAGTGGCCTTGTGTGAGGCCTGTCAATCAAGTGGCTGCCTAGTTCAGGCCTATTTGATTCAACGCTGTGAACGAGAATGATTTCATCCAAATGTACCACGATGTACTCAAAACAATTTCTCTGCCCAGATTTTAGTGAGGGAGGGCTTGGTTACATATGTGTGCTGCTGATTGCATTTGTAAAGCGAAGAAGCCAAATTAATCATAAAAGTACGTATTAGAGCGTAATTATGTGGCATAACCGCGCAATGTATAGGCCAGTAATACTATGTGAATGTATTACTATATAGGAAGGGGAAAAGTGACCAGATATATAAAAAACCGTGCATGAGAACTGAATCCACCATTATCTCCAAAACAAGGCCAGAGTGTGAGATCTTAAGATTTTGGACTGATTTTTGAACTTCTGCTAAAAGCTACAGCAGGCCAAAAAGCTAAATCTGTTCTTTAACATATTTTATACTGCAGGCCCCCATCCTGCTGCTGCTGTTATTCCTCAGCAGCTCACTACACTCAGCATCCCTCCCCCTCCTGATAGCCTGCCCTCCCTCCTGTGACAGTCCATCTCGCATCTCAATCCTCCACCATCCGTCACCTCTACAATGAGTCACACTGCTGACCATGTGAGAAGACAACTGAAGAGATTTCAAACAAAAAAGGCTGCAGGCCCTAATGGGATTTCCCACAGGGTAAAGCAGTCCTGCAGTATGTCTTCAACATTGGACTGAGTGTACAGAGGGTCCCTGTGATGTGGAAGACATCCTGCATTTTTCCTGTTCCAAAGACACTGCGGCCCAGTGATGTCAAGGACTACAGGTCAGTGGCATTGATGTCCCATGTCATGAAGACCATGCAGAGGTTCGTCCTGGAACAGCTCCAGCCCATGGTCCAGCCACTTATGGACCCCCTGCAGTTTTCCTATCAGCCTCACCTGGTATTTGAGGATGCCATCATTTACCTGCTCAACCGAGTCTTCACTCACCTTCACTCAGCCTGCCAGCACTGTGAGGATCATGTTTTTTGACTTCTTCAGTGCCTTTAACATCATTAGGCCTGCTCGTCTGGGTGGCAAGATAAGGGTGATGCAATTAGAAACCATTGTGTCTTGGATTGTTGACTACCTGACTGACAAACCATAGTATATATGCCTGCAGCACTGTTTTTCGGACAGAGTGGTCAGGAACATTTGAGCCCCGCAGGGAACTGTCCTCTCATCCTTCCCTTTCACCCTCTACACCATGTACTTCAGCTACTGAATAGAGACCTGCCATCTTCAGAAGTTTTCTGATGACTCTGCAATAGTTGGATGTATCAGCAGGGGTGATGAGAACGAGTACAGGACAGCGAAGAACTTTGTTGCATTGTGTGAGCTGAACCATCTGCAGCTCGACATGGTGAAGACAAAGGAACTGGAGGTAGATCTGAGGAGGGACAAGGCACTGGTGACCCCTGAGTCCATCAAGGGGGTCAGTGTGGAGACTGTGGAGAACTGTAAATATCTGGGAGTGCTCACTGACAATAAGTTGGACTGGGCTAAGGACATTGACACCCTCTACAGGAAGGGCCAAAGTCATCTCTATTTTCTGAAGCTCCTGAGGTCCTTCAAAATCTGTCAAACTATGCGCAGGATCTTTTATGAGTCGGTGGTGGTGAGTGCTTTTCTCTATGCTGTTGCATGCTGGGGTAGCAGGCTGAGGGTGGCAGACACGAACAGACTCAATAAACTGATCAGCAAAGCCGGTGACGTTGTGGGAGTGGAGTTGGACTCTGTGACAGCAGTGTCGAAGAGGAGGATGCTGTCTAAGCTGCAGACCATTATGGACAATGGCAACCATCCACTTTACAGTGAGGTGACGAGAAACAGAAGCACATTCAGTACAAGACTCATCCCACCGATATGCACCACAGAGCACCACAGAAGGTCATTCCTACCTGTGACAATCAAACTCTATAACTCCTCCCTCAAGGGCTGACACAATGTTCGTTCTGTGCGATTACTCAAGATAATTAGACAGTTCTTACGTGCAATAATTTTGGTAAACAATAACCCAGAGGTGCAATAATTTGAACTGCTTCGTTCTGTATGTTCCATAATTTAATGTGACACATATTTTACTGTAACAGCTACTGTCACTTTACTATGTATATAAATGGGCATTTACTGCAATTTTCTTTTTTTATTTTGAATTGTTATATTAGATTTTTTTTACACAAATGGTCACTACTGGAATGACTGCAATTTCCCTCAGGGATCAACAAAGTATTCTGATACTGATTGATTCCGATTCTGATGAGGCAAATGAAGCATTTCAGCATCTTTATGTTGCTTTGACCACTGCACCGGTTTTAGCTCTTCCCATCCTGGGGTGTCCATTAATCATGGACACAGATGACAGTAACATTGGCATTGACACTGTGTTGTTCCAGGACCAGAACAGTATCGAGCATGTAATCGCATATTACAGCTGGCGCTTGTCCAAGCCCGAATGCAACTATTGTGTTAAATTACACGATTAAGGCAATGGTTCTACTGGGCTGGTTGTCGTAGTGATGTGGAGCTGTTTGTGCACTGCTGTGATGTGTGCACAGTGAGCAAGGGACCAGCAGAGCATACTTGTGGTCCGATGTTGACTACACAGTCCGGTTCACCCATAGAACTGTCAGGGTTTGCTCTGGGTCCCCTCTGTTTTTGTCCTGTCTCGTCGTTTTTCTACGTTCCCTTACTTTCGCATCATTTTGTTTTTATTTTTCCGAGTGCGACATGCATGTTGTGTGTGTTTTCTTCAACAGAGATCTATTGGATGCAGATGACCTGATCAGATGCGATGCAGACTTCAAGAATTCGGCAGAACGTCCCGTTACTCTACCTGGTACTGTTTGCAGTAGCCTTTAGCCTTCTAACTGTAGTTCTTGTTCCTAGACTCTAGCTCGTTAACCTAGCTCCTTACCTCAGCTGGCTTTTCGGCTCCCATGATATTCTTGTTTTGCGGTTCTGGCGCTTATGCTCAGTTTTAGTTTTGTTCCAGCCTCCGGTCCTCTCTATGTGGCTACTCTGTTGCTGCCTGGGTTGCCCTGCTAGCAAGAAGACTCCCTGGTTTGTGGAAGCAATTCACCATCCGCCACTGCACTCAGTTTGGGTTCTCTCTTTTCATTCGTTGTTGTCAACCTCCTGTACTCAACTGGCCTCGTGTCAATCTTCTGATTTTTGGTTATCCTCTTTTAGTTATCTTGGACTCTGATCATTTTGTAATAAACCTTTTTGTTTTATATTATGTTGTTATCTGTCTTTGGATTTGCATCTTGGGTTTCATGCAAATTGCATTAGTGGGATCCTCGGATCCTTAACAACACCAGGTAGCCATGGACATTTTGGTAACACTCAATTAACGACACAACGAGTAACTCTTTAGCATACAAGGCATGCAAAACTTACCAACTCACCAATGCTTAATGCGAAGCTAGGATTCCCACAGCCAAGTAAACAGGCGAATGCCAATGGTGAAAATGAGAGTTCACCCAATTAAAATAGCTGAATAAGTGAAAGTTGCCAGCATTCACATCACTTCCAGACAAAGCACCTAACTACGTCATTGTGCTGGATTCCATAAAAGATCATCATTTATGTCACAGATGCTTTTCTAATCATGTTGTTGATAGCTGTAGTACTTCAAGAGTACTCAGCAAATGCATGTTTTATTACAGCGAGAGCTTAATGTCTTAAGATTTAGGACACTGAAAAGACATTAGATAACCTGCACATTTGTGTGATTAAGCTTATTCTACATCCTGTATAGCACCCTGTATGCACCCTATGACTCAGTTAACAACTTTAACTGAGCCACAACTTTCAGTAGTATCTGCACCTTTACAAACTTTCCTCATTCATTCATTTTCTTATTTGCTTATCCTAGTAAGGGTTGTGGGATAGATTTAATTGTTTTATTGGGGTTGGGAGAATTTTTTATTGTAGCTAACATGTACCCACAATAATTATTATATAATTATCACAATAATTAGTGCTCGTAAACACAATTTAAATTACACATTGACATAGTACAGAGACATCAGTGTAAAACACAAGACAAAGCACAGAAGAACATTAATAAACTAGAAGGTGCAGTTCCTGCAGAAACTGCGAGTGTGTTGCGGCGGTGCGTGTCCCCAGCGACGTGCATCAGGGACCGAGTATGTAGGTCGAAAGCCGACTGTAGTCACTGTAGTCACCTCAGGGTATGACATGTTACCTCAGATTGCACCCGGGACCAAGCCTGCCAAATTTCGTGTCCGTAGGTCGTAAACTTCCTGAGTTACGGTCATTGGCCCCCTTAGGAGCCCCAGTGCCCAGCCATGGTCCTCATAGAGCATCAAATGTCACCTCAGATAGCACGCAGGACCAAGCCTGCCAAATTTCGTGGTCATAAATCAATAACTGACTAAGTTACGGTCATTGGCCCACCAGGGACCCCAGTGCCCTACCGGGGTCCACAGGGGCCCCATGGGAATCGCATGTCACCTCAGATTTCACCCGGGACCAAAGCTGCCGAATTTTGTGGTCGTAGGTCGAAAACTGATTGAGTTACGGTCATTGCCATACCAGGGGCCCCAGTGCCCAGCCGGGGTTCTCTGGGGCATTATGGGCATCACATGTCACCTCAGATTGCACCCGGGACCAAGGCGGCCGAATTTTTTTGGCAATAGGTTGAAAACTGACTGAGTTGCTGTCATTGGCCCGCAAGGAGCCCCAGTACCCAGCCGGGGTCCACAGGGGTCCCATGGGCATCACATGTCACCTTAGATTGCACCCGGGACTAAGCCTGTCAAATGTCATGGCTGTATTGCGAAATCTGTCCTTCCAGGTATCTCTGTGCCCTCTGTGTTACTATGCAAGCAATGTAACTTCTTACTCCAGACTTAGGAAGTATGCAAGTCCGAAGTTGGTGTACTTGGTATTGAGAAACGGCTGTAGTGTCATCTTTACTGCATTAAATATTAATCTGTATATATTATTCTTTCATGCCGATTTAGTAAAGCCATGTAGTAATTGTCATGTAATGCGATTTACATAACAGCTGTCTGGCCCTTTAAGAGTGTAGGAGGGAGCTAGTGTGTAGTGAACAATAGTGGATTGACCGTTTCCTGCTGTGCATGAGTTTGCATGTTTTACTCTGTGCTCGTGTGGATTACAAGTGATGTTCGTGTTTAACCCGACTTAAAGGTTTGGACTGTTTAATTAATTACAATATTTTACAGTAATGATCAAGCCTTCATATTAAACATATTGATGCAAATCTAAGTTCAAAGAATCCGTCTTTCATCGCCATCTGCTCTCCGTGTGTGGGCGTGGCCTGCGTGTGTGTGTGTGAATCGAACAGAACAGAGCCACGTCTGTGCTCTGCCTTCTTTCATGTGAGAGCTCTCAAACAAACGGTCATAACTGGAGAAATAATTTGTTGAACGACGAGATATTTGGATGTGTAATGAAGGGGAAGTATCTCTACCATTTGAAATTTAAATGGAGTTTGTAGGTGAAAGTATAATGATTTTACACACGTTTGTTCCGCGAAAAGACTGAGTGAAAGTCCGTGTTTCAAGCGGTTTTTGGACCTCTCAAAGGAATGGTCATAACTGGAAAAATATGTTAGGCAAATCAATTATCGATATAGATGATGTGGATTGACGAAAAATCCTCAAAGTTATGGACAGGTTAAACACAAATGAAACTTTGAAAAAAAGGCGCCTCGCAGTTTCCGAAAATTACATGGCTGTCAAATGAGGGAAGTTTTAGTCCCTAGTCCCGAACAAATCGTCATAACTCGAAAAAAATGATTTTGTATAGCGATGCAATGTTTTTGATGAATTATGCAGGGGAAAGTATCTCTACCATTTGCAGTTTAAATGGAGTTTTCTAGGTGAAGTATCAGGGATGTTAGAGAAGTTTGTTCAGTGAAAAAGTGAATTAATCGATTTTCCCTGAAATCTAGAGTGCACACTCTATCTTCTGCCATATTCAATGAATGGAGTGATTTTTAAAGAGTGATAGAAAGTGATCAAAGAGTGTTATCTTTCCGAAAGTTGAGATGATGGGTCTCGGTGAGCCCAGGTTCCACCATGCCGAGTTTGGTGTTTGTAGCTCAAAAATTGACGGAGTTACGGCAGTTTTAAAAAAATCCCATTCAAGTGAATGGGACTTTTTTTCGCACAAATGCGAGTGTAGCGTGCGAATGCAACAACATTTCTCTTAGCTATGAACACGCACACTTCTCCGGATCATGCCGGACATTTTGGTGTTTGTCCCGTGTCGATATCTCGAAAACTGTAGGAGGAGATACGTACCGAAAATCAGATGGAAAACTAAAAATCGAAGAACAATAGTGTGTTCCTATACCCCTGAGTGTCCGAGTCGTTACAGAAGACCTCGCCAGGACATGGAATCAGCAGGTTTGGAGAGCCGCATCTCCCGACAAGAGGAGAAGCTGGAAGAAATCGCCAAGCTCATGCATGAGCTTCTCCTCCGATCAGCTCTACCGCTTCCAGTTCAGGCGGTCACCACCCCACCTCCCACCACCACAGCACCTCGACGGGAATCTTCTCCGCTTCAAGTGGCACTCCCAGAAAGGTACGATGGCGCTCTGGACACTTGCAAGGAGTTTCTCATGCAGTGTAGTCTATATATCGACCATCATCCCGATCAATTTCACACCGAGACAGACAAGATTCATTTTGTGATATCACTGCTACTGCTTTATGGACTCTGGGCAGTTAGGCATTGCAGTCAGAGCAGCAATTTTATACCCTATTTAAAGAAGTGTTTGACCACCCTATGGCTGGAAGGGATGTGGGGTCAATACTTGACACTTTGAAGCAGGGTCCATGCAGGGCTGCTGAATATGCCCTTGAGTTTTGCACTGTGGCCGCAGGAAGTGGATGAAATGAACCCGCTCTTCTAGCGGTGTTCAAACAAGGACTTCGGCCAGAGTTGAGGACCGAGATGGTGGTAAAAGGGGCTTCCCTGGGACTAGATGCCTACATTCGCCACACCATCGAACTCGACAACCTGATCTGGGAGAGGGTGCCAGGTCAGCAGGAGCACTTGGAAGTTCGGGAAACCGGGGCCAAGGATTCCGGAGCCGAACCCATGGAAGTGGGTAGAGCTCACCTCACCCCACAGGAGAGTCGCAGAAGACTACAGCTTCATTTGTGTCCTTATTGCGGCGAAGCGGGTCACCAACGCGCCTCCTGTCGCCGCCTTTATGGTATCGCGGGGTCCGTAGTGGTGAGTGATATAGGGTTACCTGAAGTGAACAATAACTGTCTGCATATACGGGTTCAGTTGCTTTGGAATTCAGGTTCTGTGTTCCTTTCAGCCCTCATAGACTCTGGTGCCTCTGGAAATTTTATCAACCAGCAGATCATTGAAAAGCACCAAATCCCTGCACAAGAGACTGCTTCCCCTCTTAACCTGAGGGCAGTGGACGGACGTCTCTTAGGGAAAAGGTCGGTAACAAGGCAGACACCCGAGATGACTTTGCGTACTGGTCTCCGACATGAGGAGACAATATCATTTTATGTGATACCTGCGCCCCGTCACGACATAATCCTGGGGTACCCTTGGTTGGTGAAGCACCAACCCAGTATTGACTGGCAACAGGGGGAGATAACTCAATGGGGAAAATCTTGTTTCGATTCAAGTGAGCAGACTTGGGAGGAGGCTCATGTCCGGCTTCAACGGGCGATACGGGCATAAACGATTAAGGCCAACCGGCATCGGCGCCCGGGTGCAGAGTATCGACAGTTCGTATGGTTGTCCACTCGTGATCTTAAGTTGCGCCTTTCAAGTAAAAAGTTGAGTCCTAAATATATTGGCCCGTTTAGGATCATTAAGCAGGTAAACCCAGTGTCATATCGGTTGTTATTGCTCTCATCTTATCGTATCGCGCCTACACTTCATGTGTCCCTATTGAAACCTGTCTCTTCCTCTTCTCAGGCCCCGCCGGAGATGACAGAACCTCCTCCTCCTCTGGATGTGGACGGTCTCCCAGCTTACAGTGTCCACAAATTGCTTGATTCCAGACGCAGGGTGGGAGGGATTGAATATTTGGTTGATTGGGAGGGCTATGGCCCAGAGGAGAGATCGTGGGTTCCCACAAGGGACATTTTGGATCATTCTCTTATCGACGACTTACACTTGCAGCACCAAATCGTCCCACTCCTCGGCCGTGTGGGCGCCCCCATAAGAAAGGTTTTCGGACGGCAGGAGCCGCCCGTCAGGGGAGGGGATTCCTATACCAGTGAGTGTCCGAGTCGTTACAATACTACTGTTGTAAATTTCTCTAAACTAATCTAAACTTTCATTCATATTATTGTGTTACATAAGTGTATTAATTTGTAGCCATGATTAACCTGTAGTTACCTTTTTATAATGTGTATTTTTATGCATGTCTCTGTCCTTCACTGATATGGAGTTAAGCCAAACCATGCGTGGATGTTTTGACTCCCAGAGTTTGTCAGGTGTCCCGGGGGGCTATCTGAGCAGGTGTCCTATCTAAGCAGGTGTCCTGTCAATAAAATTAGAAACCAGACGCTGTACTTAAAGTCTGGGCTAAAGGTTGTCTTCACTCTTACCAGGTCAGGATAACCTGAGGGTGGGGACAAGGGTGGAGACAACAGTGGCACCATGGAAGGAGATTTTCTAAAAGTTGGAAAACAATCATGACATAATGTCTGAACCTAACACAGTGAGCAGTATATAAAGAACGTGAGAACTGTTGATCATTGGCATCTTGGCATCACTGTTGTGATGTGTGGTTGTCCTTATTGCCTGTACTCATGAGTGGATGCAATAAAATTGTCTGCTTCTCCACTGGAACTCTAAATCGGCTGGACTTTAATTTTTGGTTAGTCAAGTCAAGTCAGATCTATTTATATAGCGCTTTTTAACAATGGAGCATTGTCTCAAAGCAACTTTACAAGTTTAGATTATCTGCTAATAACTACGTCCAATCCCAAATTGAGCAAGCCTAGGGCGACAGTGGCAAGGAAAAACTATAGTGTTATAGGAAGAAACCTTGGGAGGACCAAGACTCAAAAAGGGACCCAACCTCCTTGGGCTGCGTAGATGATAAATCTAAGAGCGAAACTAAAGTCATGGAGTCAAAGTTTGAATAAAATGTGAAGTATGCACATCAGCATTAAGTGGCCCGGGTATGGTGGGGGCTGGGGCTGATGACGGAAGCAGCTTGAGTGGAGCTACAGCGGATGAACATCATGTGTGGGGGCTGGAACTACCGGAACACCAGCTCGGAGAGAAAAACAAAAAATGTAATTAGTTATTGATTAAGAGCACAGTGTCTATTAACAATCACTGATGCCATGTCAATCACTGATGCCATGTGTAGCATGAGACCCCGGCAGCATTAGCTGTAGCAGCATAGCTAGAAAGAGGAGAACTGGTAGGAAAAACACAGCCAAGAGGGATCACATGAGACATTGGCAACCCCACGGGAGGCAGAAGACAGCAGCCCAATGTCTCTGATCACCATAAGACTCTTTGACTATGAACCCCCAGCTCTGCCCTTATTCTAAGGCAAGGATGCACGAGTCAAGATCACAAGGACCGAAGCCCCAGTTCAGCCAGACCGCCCACTCGACACTCCCGGCTAACGGACAAGGCAGGCAGGCCAGACATGACTCCAGACTTCGGCCCAGTGACCCAAGCCATGCATCCTGGTCTAAATCTAGTCAAAAGCCTGTGTAAATAGGTATGCTTTAGCCTAGACTTAAAATTTGTAAAGTGTCTGAGTCTCGAACTAAAGTGGGAAGTTTATTCCATAGTTTGGGGGTCATGTATGAGAAAGCCTTTCCCCCTGCTGTGACTTTTTTAATTCTAGGAACTAAAAGAAGTCCTGCACCCTGCGAACGAAGTAGATGAGTTGGATTGTAAAAAACTCTAAGAGTTCACTCAGATAATGTGGGGCTAGGCCATGTAGAGCTTTATAAGTTATATGAAGTATTTTGTAATCAATGCGGAATTTGACTGGTAACCAGTGCAGTGATGATAGAACAGAAGTGATATGATCAAATTTTCTAGTTCGAGTTAGCACTCGGGCAGCTGCGTTCTGAACTAACTGAAGTTTATTTATAGATTTACTAGAGCATCCAGTAAGTAAGGCGTTACAGTAATCCATCCTTGAGGTTATAAACGCATGAACAAGTTTTTCTGCATCATTAAAAGAGGATATTTCTAAGTTTAGCGATATTACGTAATTGAAAGAAAGCAATTCGAGTGATGCTGCTAATGTGCGCATCCAAGGAGAGATCTGAATCAAATGTGACCCCTAAGTTTTTTACAGACGGACTGGGCAATACTGGACAGCCATCTACATTTAGGATAGATGTAGCCAACCTGTCTCTCACAGCCTTGGGTCCCACTAATAGAACCTCAGTTTTATCGCTACTGGGCGGACATTAACTGGTCTGAGCTGTCGTTAGGGACCAGTGACCAACTTGTAGAGAAGCTGTGGGAGAGGTACGGTCTCCCAGCTGAAGACAAGCAAGCGTCCGCCAACAGGCTGAGTGTGGTTAGGCTTGCTGGTAAATTGCGGGATCCCTAGCTTGCCAGCTGCCGTTCAGTGCGTAATGGTTCAGTTACTAGGCTAGATGACTCCGTATTGGAGCACGCCGTGCGTGTAAGCTCTAAAGATGAGCAAGTAGTGTCCCATGGCTCAGTCATTGAGCAGGTAGGCTTAGTATCCAAGCCTGTCGATACTAAGGATGGTCCCATGAAGGAGGTCCGGTCCGCCTCGAGTCTCCCTGGTATTCTCGAGCTGGTCTCGACCCTGGCCATGGAAGGTGAGCAGTTGTGGGCTTCAGCGCCCCCTGGCGCTTCACTAGAACACGCTACGTGCATTGGTGCTATGTGTGAACGCACCAAATTGTGCTCAAGCAATTGCCGCTGCTCAGTTCTATACCTGAGTTTGCGTCATCCATCTGCGACGCGTCTAAGCATATAAACTCCATGCTTGAGCGTTTGACACAGCCAGATCCTGTAAGTGAGCATTCCGCGTCCATAGGTACGGTAATTGAGCAGATAGCTGTGGAGGTCCGTGATTCTGACCACACTAACTCAGTAGTTGAGCCAATAGTTGTGGATGTTCGTGATTCTGACCACACTAGTTCCGTATTTGAACCGCTAGCTGTGGATGTTTGTGATTCTGACCACACTGACTCGGTATCTGAACCAGTAGCTGTAGATATTCATGTTTCTGACCACACTGGCTCAGTAGAGGAGCCGATAGCTGTGGATACTCGTGTTTCTGACCACACTAGCTCAGTAGAGGAGCCGATAGCTGTGGATACTCTTGTTTGTGATTCTGACCACACTGACTCTGTATTTGGACCAGTAGCTGTGGATATTCGTGTTTCTGACCACACTGATGCGGTATCTAAACCAATAGCTGTGGATTTTCATGTTTCTGACTACACTAGTTTTGTCTTTGAACCAGTAGCTGTAGATGTTCTTGATTCTGAACATGCTAGCTCTGTTATTGAACCGAAAGCATCTTGTTGTTATGTTTCTGAACAGGCTAGCTCAGTGATAGAGTCTATAGCTTCTCGTTGTTATGTTTTTGAACAGGCTGGCTCAGTGGTAAAGCCTATGGCTTTGTTTTGTCCTGTTTTTGAATGAGCTGGTACAGTTATTGAGCCGATAGCTCCCTTTTGTTCTGGTTGTGAACAAGCTAGCTCTGTACTAAAGCCGATGGCTTCTTTTTGTCCTGTTTTTGAATGAGCTAGCTCAGTAATTAAGCCTATGGCTTCTTTTTGTCCTGTTTTCGAACAAGCTAGCTCAGTTATTGAGCCAATAGCTCCTTGTTGTCATGTTTCAGAACTTGCTAACTCAGTTGTAGAGCCGGTTGCTATGAAAGCTTGTGTTTCGGAGTTCGCTAGTGTTGTGCCGATTCCCGTGCCAATGACATTTGTGCCACCTTCCGTACCGAGAGTGAATGTTCCTGTCCCAGCACCGAGGAGAGCTGCTCCAGTAGCCGTGCCAAGGGCTACTGGTCCTGTGGACGTGAGGAGGGCAGCAGATCCAGTGGCAGTGCTGAGGTTGACTTTTCCAGTGCCAGCACCAAGGAGAGCTGCTCCAGTAGCCGTGCCGAGGGCGACTGGTCCTGTGGACGTGAAGAGGGCAGCGGATCCAGTGGCAGTGCTGAGGTTGACTGCTTCTGTGCCAGCATCAAGGAGATCTGCTCCAGTAGCCGTGCCGAGGGCTACTGGTCCTGCATCTGTACTGAGGGCGAGTGTGCCAGTGCCTGCACCAATGTTGTCTGTTCCAGGTCCAGGGCAAACAACGAGGGCGACAGTGGACACAGTGGCCGTGCCGAGGGCGAAAGTACCTGTGTCGGCACCGAGGGCAACGGATCCGGTGGCCGTGTCGAGGACGAAGGTTTGTTAGTATTAAGCCTGTGTTGTCTTTAATTAAACACTATGGTTATTATAATTGAAGTCTCCTCTCTGCCTGTTAGGCAACCCCGTCGTTACAACTTGAGTGAATGGATGGATTAAACTGAACAGAACTGATTTGCAAGACACGTAAAAGAACATGGTTAGACATGAGAAAGGGATACAGAATCAGTATAGATGTTAATTTGTTTATATATTAGCTGATATGAAAGGGCCACAAGGGGGTGTGTAGAACAGTAATGACAACTAGCGCATGAGGTGAAATTGAAATGACGAAGTCTGAGACAAGTAACAATGACTTTTTTAGCTGATCCATGTAATTAAATAGGTTCCTGATCTATTGAGGTATGCAGATTTAAGTTGGATGTTATCTGAATGTTAGACCTAGCTTGAAATATACTATGGCAGGTCAAATTGATGAACAGCTTGTTTGATGAATAATAATGATATTTATGCTAGCTCATTTAAGAGGCAGTCATGAGTGGCAGGGATGCTGACTGTCGTTTCAGCTTTAGAGCTGTTTAGGGCTGTGTAAATGCATGGGTATTCAGGCAACCCATGGGTTTGATATTAACACTTTAGTTGAATGTGAACTCATAACAAAAGTACTGATATTCGTAATCATAAATTAAACACCTGCTGTTTATCTTAAATATCTAAGATTACTGTAAGCATGAATACAGAAGTTAAATGCTTTATCTTTTTAGTATGTATGGTGATTATAATTTTATAGTATTCTTGCTTTTTTCAGAAGCTTGCTGCCAAAAGGGAGCCTGTCTTCACAAAAACAGCCTTCGCCTTATTTACGAGACATTATGGTGCTGTACTTTGACTTTACTGTGTAGTATTAGAGAGCATCCTCTATTTTTTCGTGGCTTGTTTTTAGATTTGTCATTTTTAGATTCCCACACAGGACTACAGGAGTTGCCGATCTCCTCATAGTGGGGACATCACAGCGTAGTCAGGTTTTGTTTTGTTTAAGGGACTGCTCAATTGTATGAATTATTTTGAACTGTTTGGTATTATCAGTAAAGGATATAGATGTCGCGGGGGGCCCAGGGGGTGCACCGTTAGAAATAAAGAAATAAGGGTTTTCGGGACCCAAGTGCAGTTATCTCCAGATGGTAGTTATAACCAAAAGATGAACAAAAGAAAAGGAAAAGAAACTAACCAACCTGAGTCTGGGTGGCTGAGGATCGAACCCCGGGCTGCAGTGTTGGTGACTCACTGGCTTAACAGCAGTCACCACGGAGACGCGACAGCCACACCAGACTAGGAAGTTATATAAGGACAAACTGAAGCGCCGTTAGGCAACGGACTCAAAAAAAGGATGCTTATGAAATGTGATAAAAACAAATAAATAAACAAACTAAGACACAGGGAAATAGTTCCCATAAGCGCTGAAACGTGCCACAGCGCATTAAACTGCTGAAACAGATAAATAAAGCTCCAAGTCAAAGGAGCAGGCGATCGCTCTCTCACTCAGGCTGCGCCGAGCGTGCAGCTCGCTCAAGGAGGGAGAGAGAGAGAGAGCGATGACTTAATGCAACTAAATAAATAAATAAAACAAATAAATAAACAAACTAAGACACAGGGAAAATAGTTCCCATAAGCGCTGGAACGTGCCACAGCGCATTAAACTGCTGAAACAGATAAATAAAGCTCCAAGTCAAAGGAGCAGGCGATCGCTCTCTCACTCAGGCTGCGCCGAGCGTGCAGCTCGTTCAAGGAGGGAGAGGAGAGGAGAGCGATGACGTAAGCGTCAGGGGGGGTGGCAGCGGAACGCTCTCCTGACAGAGAGAAGCATGGAATTCCAAAAGCGGGATCCAAACGCGATGAAGCGAGACGGAAATGGTGCCGCGCAGCGCTTCCTCCGTATAACACGATCACAAAGGGGAGGCGCCAATTCTCCGATCGCGTAGAGAGGGGAACCGAGACGGCCGACGGGGCTGGAGCGGTGAGGGAGAGCGCGGGGGACCTCACTGCCTTAATGGAGTGAGCCGGAAGGAGGATAGGATACCGTACAATTACTGGCGATCTACCAATCGTCAGTTTACCCCTTTCCCTAGCACACACCACGAGGCTGAGGCAAGGAATGCAGCAGCAACCTGCCAGAATTTTCAGGGTGTCTTATATACTGAGCGAGCAGGTGCTGCCACTATAATGAAAACCATAATTAGACGGGAACGAATCAGAAATGCACGTCCCGAACTGAAAACAGGAGCACACGCTGACCCCTATTGTCCAAAGGACGGAAGCCAGCGTGGCCTGTGACAGTACCCCCCCCCCCCCAGGGGCGTCGTCCCGACGACCTGAAGCGCAACCAAACCACCCCCTGGGCCTGCCGACCCGACTCTGAGGCAGAGCTCAAATGGCCCGGAGGCCGGCCTTTGCAGCTGAGCCATGGGGGTCGGGGCCAGCGACAGCAGTGCAGAAAAATAGGTCCTAATCGGACCGAAGCACAGGGGTCGGCAAGCAAACGACCGGTGCGCTGAATGCCTGAGCGTGGAGCTTGAATTCTCTGACTTGGGGCTTACAGGTGCAGTGAGCTCTCGAATGGAGCGTGGTTGCTCAGGTTCACAGCTAGGTCGGCGCTATTTGCCCAAGTACGGGGTCCAACGGGCGCGGCAACTTGGGAACGGAGCGCAGGGGCTCAGGTTCGCAGCCAGGCGGCGCCATGTGCCCAAGCACGGGGTCAACAGGCATGGCGAGCCCGGGGACGGAGCGCAGTGGCTCAGGTTCGCACCAGGCGGCGCCATGTGCCCAAGCACGGGGTCAACAGGCCCGGCGGAGCTCAGGAACGGAGCCGCAGTGGCCTCAGGTTCGCAGCTAGGGCGGCGCCATGTGCCCAAGTACGGGGGTCAATGAGCGCGGCGAGGCTCGGGAAACGGAGCGTAGTGGCTCAGGTTCGCAGCTAGGCGGCGCTATGTGCCCAAGTACGGGGTCAATCGGCGCGGCGAGCTTGGGAACGGAGCACAGGGGCTCAGGTTCGGTGCTAGGCGGAGGGCGCGCTATGTGCTCAAGTACGGGGTCAACGGGCGCGGCGAGCTTGGGAACGGAGCGTAATGGCTCAGGTTCGCAGCTAGGCGGCGCTATGTGCCCAAGTACGGGGTCAACGGGCGCGGCGAGCTTGGGAACGGAGCGCAGTTGCTCAGGTTCACTGCTAGGCGGTGCCGAGTGCCCAGGTTCAGGACTGGGAGGCGCTGGCTGCTGAGCTTCTGAATTTAACAGCTCAGCGCACTCATGAACGGGGCTATGAGGCGCAAAGAGCTCCTTTAATAAAGCAGACCCGGTCGAGAGCTGCTCCAATAGAGCAGACAGTCTCGAACCAGGCCGGAGCTCAGCGGACGGACTCGAAGTGGGCTGGATCTCAGGGACCTTAAAAGACCTCCTCCTGGCCTGGAGGAGTCGAGACTTGGCCTCCAAGGCCAGTTCATACAGCTCATGAATGGAGGAAGGTGGCTCGAGCCGATCAAGCTCGTCCTGCACTTCCCCGTTGAGCGCCAAAGTAAAGTAGGTCATTAAGGCCCGATCATTAAACCCGGAGGGGCCGGCTAGGGCATTGAAGTCCCCCACAAACTCCGAGACCGACCTGGAACCCTGTCTGAGATCAAGGATCCCAGGGGGTCTCCGAAAATTGACCCATGGCCGAGGGGACATCTCCATGGGGGGAAGCAGTTTGAGGCATTGTCAGACCCAAAATCCTGATCGCTTACTGCAGTGGCTGGCCAAGCCTGGGACCGGGGGGGGGGCATCGACGCCGTCTGCGTCGGGGACTGGGTGCCTCTACAGGTTCGGGGAGCGAAAAAATGGCCATCCCTGAACTAAGGAAGCTTACAGGGCCACCAAATGCCATCCGGGAACCAGGGAGTGAGATCCGCCGGGAACGGTGAATGGGGTCCTCCATACTGGAGGTCCAGGAGCTAACGCTGGGTCCCTGTATTGGCTGCTGCATTCTGTCACGGGGGGCCTAGGGGGCGCACCGTTAGAAATAAAAAATAAGGGTTTTTTGGGACCCAAGTGCAGTTAGCTCCAGATGGTAGTTATAACCAAAAGATGAACAAAAGAAAAGGAAAAGAAACTAACCAACCTGAGTCTGGGTGGCTGAGGATCGAACCCAGGCTGCAGTGTTGGTGACTCACTGGCTTAACAGCAGTCACCACGGAGACGCGACAGCCATACCAGACTAGGAAGTTATATAAGGACAAACTGAAGTGCCGTTAGGCAACGGACTCAAAAAGAGGATGCTTATGAAACGTGATAAAAACAAATAAATAAACAAACTAAAACAGGGAAATAGTTCCCGTAAGGGCTAAATCGTGCCACAGCGCATTAAACTACTGAAACAGATATATGAAGCTCCAAGTCAACGGAGCAGGCGATCCCTGTCTCACTCAGGCTGCGCCGAGCGTGCAGCTTGCTCAAGGAGGGAGAGGGAGCGGTGAGGTAATGCAACTAAATAAACAAATAAACAAACAAACTAAGACACAGGGAAATAGTTCCCGTAAGCGCTGAAACGTGCCACAGCGCATTAAACTGCTGAAGCAGATAAATAAAGCTCCAAGTCAACGGAGCAGGCGATCGCTCTCTCACTCAGGCTGCGCCGAGCGTGCAGCTCGCTCAAGGAGGGAGAGAGAGAGAGAGCGATGACGTAAGCGTCAGGAGAGGTGGCAGCGGAACGCTCTCCTGACAGAGAGAAGTGTGGATCCCGGCTTGCGGAATCCAAAAGCGGGATCCAAACGCGATGAAGGGAAGCGAGACGGAAATGGTGCCGCGCAGCGCTTCTCCAGCATAACGTGATCACAAAGGGGAGGCGCCAATTCCCCGATCGCGTAGAGAGGGGGAACCGAGACGGCCGACGGTGCTGGAGCGGTGAGGGAGAGCGCGGGGGACTCACTGCCTCAACGGAGTGAGCCGGAAGCCGCGTTTGGGGCTTGACGGAGAGGCGGAGGATAGGATACCGGGACGATTAATGAATTCTGACCCTACACTAATCAAACTAAAGTCCTCCTTAACCTCCGAAACCTCCCGGTTCGTACAAATTACTGGTGATCTACCAATCGTCAGTTACCCACTTTCCCTAGCAACACCACGAGGCTGAGGCAAGGAATGCAGCAGCAAACCTGCTAGACTTCAGAGATGTCTTATATACCTGAGCGAGCAGGTGCTGCCACTCTAATGAAACCATAATTAGACGGGAACGCGCGCAATCAGAAATGCGCGTCCCGAACTGAAAACAGGAGCAACGCTGACCCCTATTGTCCAAAGGACGGAAGCCAGCATGGCCTGTGACAATAGATTCTAGAGATATCATAGTTTGTAGTAGGGGAGTAAGAGCTCTCGAAATTATGTCTAATTATAATCTTTACTTACATTTAACGGTTATTAATTTTACTTTACTTTTTATTTCAAGATTGTTTTTACTTTTTAATGTTAACTGTATATCTGGCAAAGGGAAAGATGCAGGCAAATTGAAGCTTTTGAAGGAGACGACTGGCCATTTATGAGTTTTAATCAAGAGATAACAGATGCATTTATCCGCAATTTAGATTCTATAATTACCAGTTAATCAGTTACTGCATTTACATTGATCTTGTATTGATTTCTTCTATGCTAATCAAAGTCATTCTACAATTTTATTGATTTTATGTTGATTCTTTATTACTTGAGGTAATTTATTTTTGGTATCCACATATAATTAAGGATACTTTATGTGATTTAAAGAATATGTTTGGATATATGGAGCGAACAGACTTAGGTTAGTAGGAGCTGGCAATGTGCTAGTAACCTCTCCCAGCTCTACATCATTGCTCCTCTACACAGTGCATGCAGCATGAGTTTTTTGAAGATGATGTAGGGGGGATTGTGTTGTAGATTTCTCTAAACTAATCTAACCTTTCATTCATAATATTGTGTTATTGTGCCATGATTAACCTCTAGTTACCTTTTTATAATGTGTGTGTGTGTTATTGTATTTTTCTGTATGTCTCTGTCCTTCACTGATATGGAGTTAAGCCAAACCATGTGTGGATGTTTTGACTCCCAGGGTTCGTCATTTGTCCCAGGGGCTATCTAATCAGGTGTCCTATCAATAAAATTAGAAACCAGACACTGTACTTAAAATCTGGGGTAAAGGTCGTCTTCACTCTTGCCAGGTCAGGATGACCTGAGGGTGGGGACAAGGGTGGAGACAATAGTGGCGCCATGGGAAACAAGTTGGAAAACAATCATGACATAATGTCTGAACCTAACGTACTGAGCAGTATATAAAGAACGTGAGAACTGTTGATCATTGGCATCTTGGCATGGCTGTTGTGATGTGTGGTTGTCCTTATTGCCTGTACTCATGAGTGGATGCAATAAAATTGCCTGCTTCTCCACTGGAACTGTAATTCGGCTGGAGTGCGATTTTTGATTAGGTGAACAGAATGTATTCTGTCAAGAAACCGCGACAGTATCACCACCATGTTTCACAGATGGGATAAGGTTCTTATGCTGGAATGCAGTATTTCCTTTCTCCAAACCTAATGCTTTTCTTTTGAACCAAAAAGCTCTATTTTGGTCTCATCCGTTCACAAAACATTCTTCCTATAGCCTTCTGGCAAACTGCAGATGAGCAGCAATGTTCTTTTTGGAGAGCAGAGCACACCATTGTTGTTCAGTGTTCTTCTGATGGTGGACTCATGAAAATTAACATTAGCCAATGTGAGTGAGGCCTTCAGTTGCTTAGAAGTTACCCTTTGTGACCTCACCAACTATCACACATCTTGCTCTTGGAGTGATCTTTGTTGGTCGACCACTCCTGGGGAGGATAACAGTGGTCTTGAATTTCCTCCATTTGTATACAATCTGACTGACTGTGGATTGGTGGAGTCCAAACTCTTTACAGATGGTTTTGTAACCTTTTCCAGCCTGATGAGCATCAACAACTCTTTTTCTGAATATCCTGTGTACGTGCCATGACACACTTGCACAAACGTGTTGTGAAGAGTTTGATACCTCCCTATTCTTTAAAATAAAACAGGGTGCCCACTCACATCTGATTGTCATCCTTTGATTGAAACCACCTGACTCTAATTTCACCTTCAAATGAACTGCTAATCCTAGAGGTTCACATACTTTTGCCACTCATTAATATGTAATATTGGATCATTTTCCTCAATAAATAAATGACCAAGTATAATAGTTTTGTCTCGTGTGTTTAACTGGGTTCTCTTTATCTACTTTTAGGACTTGTGTGAAAACCTGATGATGTTTTAGGTCATATTTATGCAGAAATATACAAAATTCTAAAGGGTTCACAAACTTTCAAGCACCACTGTAACTCCGGTACTGCCATGTTGCTTTAAGCATGAACAATTAATTGATTAGCAAATAATAAGTCACTATCTCCAAGGTCCCATCCCCTCTCAATGTTGATGGGCAAAGCTTTTCAATTCCAGGTGTATATCCTGTTGGATAGCATCATGATTCAAATAATATATACAAACATATATACTTAAATAATTATTTGAAATAATTCATTTTATGACATATTTAATTATTTACACTATCTTTTGTTTTTAAGTATGTCAACTACCTATTTGGAATAAAAAAGAGGCAAATATATTTTGACATTTGAATGACTCTTTATTTCTTGTGATTACATTTACTCTATGTGACCAAATACTGCTTTTTGTATTATTGTAATGTACTTAATAATTCATAATTACTCATTTCTGAGTACAGTGCTACAATCAAAGCACTGTAACACAAATTTGTAATGATTTTAAAAATTTATATTTTAAGAATTTCTTAATGTTACTTTCCATAAAAAGTTATTTTGTGTTATTCAGTTTTTGTACGTTTCATTTCTTACCACTTGATTATACAATTTTTACTTGTCTATCTCAAGAGTTCTGATGTCCTTATGTACATTAATATTGCCAGCACAAATAATGAACATAAAGCAGTATCTCTATAAAGTAAGTTGTGACTGGAAACCACTGCTTCCTGTTCTTGCACTTTCAAGCAGCATTCTACATAAAGAAACTCCACTTTTGCTTTGGCAGCAAAGATGACAACACTGGCGATAATCTTGTGTTTCACTGCTGTACTCCTGGCTAGAGCAGGTAAGAGCAACATATATCTTTCACAATTGAATTTTATTGTCAATATGCATTACTGGGTGTGTTAACTAATTAAAAGTAAAAAAACTAACATTTCACACTGACATAAGTATTCAGACCCTTTGTCATGACACTTGAAATTTAGCTCTGGGGACCTTGAGATGTTTCTACATCTTAACTGGAGTCCACCTGTACTAAACTCATTTGTTTTGAAATTATTTGGAAAGACACACACCTGTCTATATTAGGTCTCACAGCTAACAATGCATATCAGACCATGAAATAAGTTAGGAAGAGGAAAGAACTACCTTTAGAGTTCAGAGACAGGATTGTGTAGAGACACAGATCTAAAGAAAGTTACACAAAAATGTCTTCTGCAGTTCCCAAGAGCACAGTGGGCTTCATAACTCTTAAATGGAAGAAGTTTGAAACAACTACGCTCTACCAAGAGCTGACCTATGAAAGCTCACCTGGAGTTTTCAAAACAGCACATAAAAACTCCAGGTGGGCTTTCATGTGTCTTTTACTGAGGAGAGGCCAGTAAGCCCAGATTGGTGGAGTGCTACAATGATGGTTGATCTTCTGGAAGTTTCTCTCCTCTGCACACAGGGTCTTTGGAGCTCAGTCAGAGTGACAATTGGGTTCTTGGTCACCTCTCTTACCAAGGCCCTTCTCCACTGATTACTTAGTTTGGTCGGGCCGCCAGCTCTAGGAAGAGTCCTGGATGTTCATAACTTCATCCATTTATGGAGGCCGCTGTGTTCTTGGGAACATTCAGTGCAGCAGCTTTTTGTAGCCTTCTCCAGATCTGTGCCTCCACACAACCCTGTCTATGAGCTCTACGGACAGTTCTTTCTGAATCATGCTTGATTTGTAGCTGTGAAACAGGAGTGTGTCTTTCCATGTCCAATCAACTGCAATTACTACAAGTGGATTCCAATCAAGGTGTAGAAACATCTCAAAGATGATAAAGAGAAATGGAAGGTCCCAGAGCCTTACAAAAAATATAAGTAATGTAATATTTGAAAAAGTTTTATTCGTTTGTACACACACACACACATATATATATATATATATATATATATATATACAAACGAATAAAACTTTTTCAAATATTACATTACTAATATATTTTAAAGCTGTCCACGTTTATATTAATGTTGTAAACTGTCTCTGGTTTATTAGATTTATGCATATGTAAACAAAATCTATTTAAAATTGATGACAAAAACCATTATGAAGTGATTATTTTCCGCAAGTTGCATGTATTTTTTAAATTGCATTTTGTTAAATATTTTAGCAAAGACCATTTAACATTTAAAATACAGAAGTTAGTATTTTAGAATTTAACACATTCCCATGTCTTTCTGCAGCCAGTGGAGAGGACAGTCGTGCTATGAAGAAGACTAAAGGAGACAATTTTACCATGCAGTGCAACACAGAGAATGATAAGTATGATAGTTTAACATTGTATGCAAGACGTCCTACAAAGCATGATGTGCTTTTCCATGATGGTCAAACTAAAGAAAATACCCCTGGTGCTGAGTATATTAAAAGAGTGGGAGTCAGTGGTGACATGAAAAAACTGATGATAACAATTTATAACCTGCAACCGTATGACACAGGGCTATACATGTGCATGTACAGCCACTTTAATATATCACTGGTAAAAGAAGAAAGGGAAGAAACTGAGCAAGACAGCATTCTTCTCATTGTGAATGGTGAGAATATATCTTTTATTACACATATTTATCATCCTCCATGTTCTGCATGCATCTAAGCTGTCTGGCCCTGCGTTATTTGTATTATTAATGCCTGAATGTAGGGCAGCATGGTGGCACAGTTTTTATTAGTGTCACCTCACAGCTCCAGAGATTTCTGCATCTGTGTTGAGTTTACATGTTCTCCCTGTGGCTGCATTGGTTGCGTCCTGGTACTCTGGTTCCTCCAACATTCCAAAAACAAGTGCTAGGCCACTTGGTGTCTCTAAAGTGTCCCATTGTGAGTTAGTGTGTGCGTGTGTGTGTGTAGGTGCCCTGTAATGGACTGGCGCCCTGTCTAGAATTAGTTCCTGTATTGTGTCCTGTGCTGCCAGTTAGGCCCAGGCCCCCTGTGACTTTAAATTGGAGTAATTTCAATTCTCAATGCTCAGTAATTTTAAGAATGAATAAATTATAAAATAAATGAAATAAAATAATATTTCATCAGGGATCCTATGTTTGTTTCTGCTTCTGTTTGTCCCTTGTCTTTTCCTTAAATTATATGTATTTATACACCCCTTAATTTCAGTGTCTCTTTGTGATTGATTGCACCATCTTTCTGCATCCAGTCCTTGAATCTTCAACTCAAGACTTTGGCTTTGAATGTTTGTCCTGTTATCCTGTTTATCCTGTTTATCCTGTTCGAATTTTGTAACACCGTTATGCCCATTAACTCTGTTTTCCACTGTGAATTCCAGTGTTATAAATAAAGACCACATGCACTTATGTCCTTATGCACTTAAGTTTGTATACTTTGCCTTTGTCTTTAAGTTGTGATTTCTAACTTACTCACTGACGAATTATGACAAATGACAGTGACAGACACTAATGTATTTATGTTTAATTGAAGATTTTTTGTTCAGTCAGTTCCAGAAAGACTGACACCCTTGGTAAATGTGGGTTATGGACACTATGTAATTATAGTTAATTACCCTAATGTCACATTAAAAAGTGCAAAAATCTAAACTTTAACTTAAATTAATTTAAAGGTAGGTTTAGAAGAAAAGGAGGATGATTATTAAGAAATTATTATACCACCTCTGACAGGCTGCCAATGTTGGGTCTTTGAGTAAGGCCCTTAACCAACAATCCTTGGATTGTAAGACTGTATCTACTGTAAGTTGCTCTAAATAAGAGCATCTGCTAAATTACACAAGTAGCATAAACCTTTGGGTGAGTTGTAAAGGATACTACATAAGAGAGGATCCAGGCCCATGAAGGACCATGAGAGTTTCTATATTGAGGAGTTTCTCAGATGCTTTGGTTTGTGGTCTTCAGAACTTAATGCATGTGCTAAATGGAGTGGTGATAAAATTGACACATTGATTTTTAAATATATAAAGCTTTTTTCCTTTTCTATTTCCACGTTAAGTTAATTAATCAGAAAGAATTAAGTTTTCATGAATTTCACCCAGCTTTACCAAGGGTGCCAATAATGATAGCAGTGACTGTATACAATATAAAATAGTTCTGGTTTGTGTGGTTTTGCAGATGTAGATAAAACCCTCCCACAGAAAAATCCCACTCAAAAATCGACTGCCATGTCCGAGCCACTAGTGTTGGTGTTTGTACTGACTGGGTGCACTTTGCTTGTAGTGTTTGCCCTAGGAATTTGGGTGGTGGCAACTAAGGTAAGCCTAGCAAACCATTTTATAGCCATTTGGAGCAGGAAATTTGTACTGTCATTATGAAACTACTTCCCTGAAAACAGAAAAAAATTGGTACAGTATGGAAAATGCTAATTTAAAAAAACAACAGTATTCCTTACATTTACTTTGACTTGTATTTCACTGCAGACAGTAGGAATACAAAATATTTATTGTTTTGTTTCCTGGTCAACTTAATTTCATTTGTTAACAAACCATTGTTGCATTTCAGGCCTGCCACACATTCCAAAAAAAAGTTGGGATGGGGGCAATTTAGGACTAATAATGAGTTAAAAAAAACTAAATAATTATGTGATTTTAAACAGGTGATGTTCACAAATGATTATAATCATGATTTGGTACAAAAGCAGTATCCACAAAAGGTTGAGTCTGTCAGGAGCAAAGATGGGCAGAGGATCTCCAGTAGTCAAGAAATGTGTGAGAAAATTATTAAAAGGTTTAAAAACAATGTGCCTGAAAGAAAGACTGGAAGGGGTTTACATATTTCAGTACTAACTTTTTCTGATTTGACTCGTTTTGCATTGTTTTGTTGAAAAATGCATGGATGTTCCTGGAAAATATGTTGTCTTGAAGAAATTAATGCTGCTCTAAAATCTCAATGAACGTTTCCGCATTAATACTGCCATAACAGAATTGTAAATGACCTTTGCCAAGTGCACTGACACAACCCCATAACATGACAGACACTGGCTTTTGGACTTGCAGCTGATAACAGTCTGGATGGTCCTTTTCGTCTTTAGTCTGAATAACACAGCATCCATTTCTTCCAAAACAGGTCTGGAACAATGATTTGTTTGTCAAATCATCACTGTGTGATGGTCCATCTCAGATGCCTCTAAACCCAGAGAAGTCAACGCCGTCTCTGGACATAACATAAGACTTCTTTTTTGTATTAGTTTTAAGTGACATTTGTGAATGTAATTCAATATTGTGGGACAATTTAGGGCTAGTAATGAAGTAAACAGCAGCAATAACAAAATAAAACCTAAATAATCGTGAGATTTCAAACATGTAATGTCAACATATGATTATAATCATGATTTGGTAGAAAAGCAGTATCCATGAAAGGCTGAGTCTTTGAGGAGCAACGATGGGCAGAGTATCTCCAGTTTGTCAACAAATCGGTGAGAAAGGTATTGAAATGTTCAAAAACAAAGAATGATCGGAAGGGTGTACTTTTTCATAGAAATGTAAATGACCTTTGCCAAGGGCCCTGACACAACCCTATATGATATCCCCATATCATAAGCCCTGGCTTTTGTACTTGTTGCTGATAACAGTCTGGATAGTCATTCTTGTCTTTGGTCTGGAGCACATGGCCACCATTTCTTCCAAAAAAGATCCACACATTATTCTATTAATGACAGGCGACACGTCAGCACTGCAGGCAGGCCAGTCCATTACCCGCACCCTCTTCATCCACCTTCATGCCTTTGTAATGTGTGGTTTGCATTGTCTTGTTGAAAAATGCATGGACGACCCTGGAAAATATGTCGTCTTGAAGGCAGCTTATGTTTCTCTAAAATCTCAATGTACTTTTCTGCATTAATGCTGCCATCACAGAAGTGTAAATTAGTTTGGCCAAGGACACTGACACAACCCCATACCATGACAGAGCCTGGATTTTGGACTTGTTGCTGATAATAGTCTGGATGGTCCTTTTTGTCTACAGTCCAGAGTACACGGCATCCATTCTTCCTAAAAAAGATCCTGAATACTGATTGGTCTGACCACAATGCACATTTCCACCGTGCGATGGTTCATCCCAGATGCCTCTGAGCCCAGAGAATTTGACTCTGCTTCTGGACATGGTTAACATAAGGCTTTGCCAAAGTAATCCCTTGCCCATGCGGTTCTATCAGCTATTGATGATTGATAGTTTTTGTTGCAGTGGCTTCTGAGTGATCAGAGATCATGGGCATTCAGTTTAAGCTTGAGGTCCTTGCCCTTTATGCACTGAAATTCTTCCATATTCCTTTAATGAAATTATGCACTGTACTGCAAGAGATATGCAAATCCCTTCCAATCTTTTCATTGTTTTACACATTTCAATAATTTTCTCAAAGATTTGTTGGCAAACTGAAGATTTTCTGTCCATCTTTGCTCCTCAGTTACTCTCAGTGACGTCCTTTATATTTTGGACTGTGTTAAAGGCCTGAAATGAAAGAATTGATGTTTTTTAACTAATGAAATTAAGTTGACCAGGAAAAAAACAAGAAATATTTGGATTCATACTGTTTGCAATGAACTAAAAGTCAAAGTCAAGGAAGAGTCAAAGTAAAAGTCAAAGGAACACTGTGTTAAGTTGCATTTTGTTTGTTTGTTTGTTTAATCTGCACTATTCATACCATCCCAACTCTTTCTGAATTAGGGTTGTAAATGAATGTGAATGTGTCTGTGAGTGTGTGTGTGCTTGCATGTGTGCATTTGAGTGCTTGTGAAAACATGTTTTTGTATGTGGTATATAATTTCATGAAAAGCTATGTACTTCCTGCCAGGCCACTGGATTTTCAGGTCATGATGCATGTGGTTTGAAGACCTGAAACTCTTAGTCAGCTATAATGACATACTTGTTTTGTCTATAGGTGAAGGCCAGCTGTGTGAAAAAAGGAAGTAATGCATCCAGGGATTATAACTCAGTCTATGAAGATATGCATGCACACCGTTTGAAACAATGACTAGTTGTACCTTCACCTCTTTGCACAGACATTTAAGAATTGTCTGTATTGGCATGACTGTATTTTCTATTCAATTATTATTGGACATGTTTAAGTATGTATAAAAAATACAATCTATAAACAGCCTTAACAGTCAAGCTTTTGTGAGTAGTAGCTTGCATGCTCCAGTAATTAAATTACATTGTAATTTGTAAAAGTATTCTGAATGCACGTTTATTTTTTAAAATAATTCTGTTGAAGCAATGTCTGACTTTCATTTTCATGTTCATTTTCATAGACTTTGTATTTATTATTACTTTTGTCAGAATACAGTTATTTCTGTTACCATTGTGGGTTTTTCTTTCATTAACTGAGGGGTACCAATAATTTTGTCCACGTGTTTATTAGTCGTCTGCATTTTTGTGCAACCCTTATGAAATGTCTTTGCTTTGTTGTTGACATTGGCAGCAGAATGGTTTAAGTGAATATTCATAAACACTGTAGAATATAGACTGTGTGTCAGGAAATTGAAATGCCACCTTACTATGTACAAATGTGCACAGGATGTCACTGAAAATGTAAGCCCACTGAGTCAGCATGTCAGAAACACTGGCTCTCGAAACAATGTTTGACTTTCACATCCTGTTTATAATGAGACTTAAAGAGCCAGACATGACATTTAATCTGAAAAGACTCTACATCATACAGTACATGTCTCTGTGCGTGAAAACTGCTGCCTTACTACATACATTGATATCAATGGTTGTAAAAACAACAAAATGTTTGACTTGAGTTGAAGGTGTTTATTACAGATTGTCAGTTGCTAATGTCAATTCTGATAAATTGCACTATTTCATACTCTATAGGTAAAACTTCCAGTAACATAAGTAAACATTCAACATTCAACACAGTTATTGAAATAGAACAGTGTAGTGTGGTGTAGTATATCAAATTCCCTCGATAGTCATTTTCTCATAGACACCAATCAGGCATAATATTATGACCACCTCCTTGTTTCTATACTCATTGTCCATTTAATCAATTTCAGTTACCATATACAGTGGTGCTTGAAAGTTTGTGAACCCTTTAGAATTTTGTATATTTCTGCATAAATATGACCTAAAACATCATCAGATTTTCACACAAGTCCTAAAAGTAGATAAAGAGAACCCAGTTAAACAAATGAAACAAAAATATTATACTTGGTCATTAACTTATTGAGGAAAATGATCCAATATTACATATTAGTGAGTGGCAAAAGTATGTGAACCTTTGCTTTCAGTATCTGGTGTGATCCCCCCTGTGCAGCAATAACTGCAACTAAATGTTTCCTGTAACTGTTGATCAGTCCTGCACACCGGCTTGGAGGAATTTTATCCCGTTCCTACATACAGAACAGCTTCAACTCTGGGATGTTGGTGGGTTTCCTCACATTATCTGCTCACTTCAGGTCCTTCCACATCATTTCAATTGGATTAAGGTCAGGACTTGGCCATTCCAAAACATGAACTTTATTCTTCTTTAAAAATTCTTTCGTAGAACGGCTTGTGTGCTTAGGGTCATTGTCTTGCTGCATAACCCACCTTCTCTTGAGATTCAGTTCATGGACAGATGTCCTGACAGTTTCCTTTCGAATTCTCTGATATAATTAAGAACACATTGGATCCCCAAATGATGGCAAACCGTCCTGGCCCAAATGCAGCAAAACTTGCCCAAACCATGATACTACCACCACCATGTTTCACAGATGGGATAAGGTTCTTATGCTGGAATGCAGTGTTTTCCTCTCTCCAAACATAATGCTTTTCTTTTAAACCAAAAAGTTGTATTTTGGTCTCATCCGTCTACAAAACTTTCTTCCAATAGACTTCTGGCTTGTCCACGTGATCTTTAACAAACTGCAGATGATCAGCAATGTTCTTTTTGGAGAGCAGTGGCTTTCTCTTTGAAACCCTGTCATGCACACCATTGTTGTTCAGTGTTCTTCTGATGGTGGACTCATGAACAGTAGCCAATGTGAGAGAGGCCTTCAGTTGCTTAGAAGTTACCCTGGGGTCATTTGTGACCTCACCAACTATTACACGCGTTGCTCTTGGAGTGATCTTTGTTGGTTGACTTCTCCTGGGGAGGGTCGTGGGACTGTGGATTGGTGGAGTCCAAACTCTTTACAGATGGTTTTGTAACCTTTTCCAGTCTGATGAGCATCAACATCTTTTTCTGAGGTCCTCAGAAATCTTCTTTATTCATTGCCATGATACACATGATACAAACGTGTTGTAAAGAGCAGACTTTGATAGATCCCTGTTCTTTAAATAAAATAGGGTGTTACACTCACCTCTAATTGTCATCCCATTGATTGACTTGATGATAATTTCACCTTTAAATTAACTGCTAATCCTAGAGGTTCACATACTTTTGCCACTCACTAATATGTAATATTGGATCATTTTCCTTAATAAATAAATGACTAATATAACATTTTTGTCTCATTTGTTTAACTGCGTTCTCTTTATCTACTTTTTAGGACTTGAAATTCTGATGATGTCTTAGGTCATATATATGCAGAAATATAGAAAATTCTAATGGGTTCACAAACTTTCAAGCACCACTGCAAACAAACAACAACAACAACTTTTGGAAACAGTCTTCCTAAACTTTCACTTACAGCATGGATCAATAACTTCATAAAAACTATCTTCCATTGTTCTCACTTAGGGAAGGGACAAGTACTTGGACACATAGGCCAAGTTCTGGACACTTAGTTCCTCCTTATCTGAGAGTTTCCCCTTCAAGCTTTAAGACAAAGAGAGATATTAGGAGTTAAAAAAAACAGTATTAAAGTGGTTCCAAATAACCTCCATGCTCAGATGAGTTCATTTACAAATTACTGGCATTTGAGTTGCAATAGAATCAGAATTATTTGTACAATATTGTGATTGTATTTTTTTGGAATTTTGTTGGAAGATTTTAAAAAATATATATTTTATTTACATTTTCGAACAAGATCAGCAATGAACAGAAAGAAAACACACCAGACATAACTAATACCAAAAAATAAATAAATAAATAAATAAATAAAAACAAGTAAATAAATAAAATAAAATTATGGCCTCTTTAGTACATCCAAAAATGCCTTCCAAACTGAAAGAGATCGCCCCAGTGCAATTGCACTAGAGCACCTCATCCGTTCTAGTTGAGCAACTCTGGTCATCTCAGATAGCCATCTTCTAAAACACGAAGCCTGAGAAGATTTCCAGTCAAGAAGAATAATTTTTTTAGCTGCAACCATGCTGGTCATAAGAACCTGCTGTTGTACTTGTGAAAAATTGGTAATTGAGTCAGAGTATTCAAAGAGTGCTAAGGCCACATTGGGATAGATGCGAACATTAAATACGTCTGACAGCAGTAAGAAAATATTGGTCCAAAAGCTATACAGCAGGGGACAGAACCAAAGCAGGTGAGCTAGAGTGCCCTCTGCGGTTTTGCATTTGTCACACAAAGGAGAAACAGAAGGATAGATTTTACTTAGTCTGGTTTTTGAGAAGTGGAATCTGTGAAGCACTTTGAACTGTATTAGTCTATATCTTGAATTAATAGAGCATTGTGGAACTCTAGACAAGCTTTCACTCTAGTCCTTCTCTGTTATTGAAGTACCAATTTCCCGGGCCCATTCCTCCCTGTACTTATTGGTATCTGGGGATGGAGATACAAGTGGCACAAACTGAGTAATTAAATGACGCCTGATTTGACTTGAGAGGAAGAAGTCTGAAATCGGGTGAGTTACAGGTTTGGAAATGTAATTTGGGATATGATTTTGGGCATAACTTCTAACCTGTAAGTAGCGGAAAAAATGTGTATTTGGCAGATCAAATCTTTCACTCAACTGAGCAAATGTGGCAAATATATCATCAATATACAAATCCCTGATACAAGGAGGCCCTTATCAGCCCATATGGAAAAAGTCTTATCGGTTAATGAGGGAAGAAAAGAATGATTACACAAAATAGGACTATGAATTGATATAGATGGCACTTTGCAATAAGTTCTAATCTGATTCAGAATTTTTAAACAGTTTTTTACTACGAAGTTTTTACTGATTTGTAAACTTCCTCACCTCCGCGAAAAGCAAAGCAGGAAGAGAGGATTTTGGAATTCATCACTCTTCTAAACTGACCCATCGCGGTAGCTCTGGGGATTTAACTTTGTGAGGAGAGGCCCAATTCCAAAAAGTAAGAGCCCTAGCGTTTGCTGCCCAATAGAAAAATTTTAACTGAGGTAAACCCAGGCCTCCCTTCTTTAATGGCTTCTGAAGGTGAATTTTTGAAATACGAGCTATTTTGTTTGCCCATACAAACGATAAAATTATTGAGTCAAGTTTCCTAAAAAATGTATCTGGTAAATATATGGGAAGATTTTGAAAGAGGTACAGAAACTTTGGTAGTGTGACCATTTTAATAGCATTGATGCGGCCTGTCAAGGATAGCGGAAGTAATTTCCATTGTTCAATATTTTCCTCGAGTTTGTCCAGACATCCTAAAAAATTCAGCTTAAATAACAATCTAGGGTTCCTGGGGATTTTAAGGCCAAGATATGTAAAATATTCATCTACTAATTTGAATGGTAATGTGCTTAGAAAGTGAGGATCCAAATTCCTGGATAATGACAAAAACTCACTTTTATACCAGTTAATTGTGTATCCTGAAAATTTGCCAAATATATCAATATCAAATATCAAAGCTGGGAACCGAAGAAACTGGGTCGGAAATAGGTCATCAGCATACAAACTTACTAAACAGTCTGTTTCCCCAAACTTAATGCCCTTAATTTGTGGCTGACTCCTTATTCCAACAACTAATGGCTCCAGGGCAATGTTGAAAAGTAGGGGAGACAGAGGGTCCCCCTGTCTAACGCCTCAATGGAGATCAATAGGTTCTGAGCGATCACCATTAGTCAATACAGCTGAGGTTGGGCACAAGTACAGCATCTTAACACAATTAATGAAAAAATCAACCAAATCCAAACCTGTTTAAAGTCTTAAACATATATGGCCACTCTATTTGATCAAATGCCTTCTGTGCATCAAGTGAAATAATTGCGCCAGGAAACTTAGCCTTATACTCCGTATATATAACATTAAGAAGTAGACTCACATTAGAAAACAAAAATCTATTCGGTATAAATCCAGTCTGATCAGGGTGTACTATTTCAGCTACGAATGTTGCCAATCTGACTGCTAATATTTTAGAAAAGATCTTCTGGTCAAAATTTAGCAAGGAAATGGGCCTAAAAGAGGCAGGATCAGTAGGATCTTTACCTTTTTTTTTTGTATCAGGCACACATTTGCCTCATATAAAGATTTAGGAAGTTTACCATGTTTTATAAGAATCCTTTAGCATTCTTAGTATCAGTGGCAGAAGCTTGGAGGAAAAAGCTTTATAAAATTCACAGCCAAACCCATCAGGACCAGCAGCCCTACCAGATGGAAAAGACTGTATGGCTCTGAGAACATCTGCCTCAGTAAATGGTAAATCCAATTCCGCTGTGGCTGTTTCAGAAAGATTTGGAAGATCTATATTGTCAAAAAAAATATCAAGGGCATCCTCAGTGTCTGGGTATTTGGAGGAGTAAAGGTCAGAATAGAACTCTTTAAAGCGGTTGTTTATCTCTTCGGGGTTTGTAATAAGCTCGCCCGTACTTGATGTTGTTTTATAGATCGCCTGTTTAGCCAAGACCCAATTCATCTGCCTTGCTAAAATCTGCTCAGGCTTATCACTAAGCTCAAAATGTTTTTGTTTTAACTTAAGCAGAAGAGATTCTACTCTTTTACCAATGATTGAGTTATATTCATATTTTAAACACAAAATTTTATTATAGTCTGACTGTGAGAGTGAAACTCTGTAAGTTTGTTTGAGTAGTTTGAGCGATTTTTCTATCTCCTTTAGTCGGGCATTGAATTCTCGCTTTTTGGAAGCTTCAATGGTTAATATATGACCCCTAAGAACGACTTTTAGCGTCTCCCACAATATGGAATCTGATACATCACCAGTATCATTAAATGCTATAAAATCATCAAGCTTTGTATTTACATACGTTAGAAATGTAGGATCTTTAAGCCGGCTTGGTTAAAGTTATCAATCCCAGAGTAGGATTTATGGACATGCAAATAATAAGAATATTCTCTATTTGTTGGATGATGTAATCTCCAGATATCCACCATGTTTCTAGTTTTTATTAAATTGTTAAGGACCTGTACTGCTGCTAATGTAGGCGGGGGTTTTGAAGAGAGTCTATCCATACATGGATCCAAACAGCAATTGAAGTCACCACCCAAGATCACGTTAGAGAATGTAACTGGTATTAGGTCAAATACCTTACAGAAGAAATTGTGGTCGTCAAAATTTGGAGCATATATATTGACCAATGTTAAAGGAAAGAGGTTAATATATCCTGATACCAAGATGAACCTGCCATGCGGGTCCACCTTAATTGTCTCTAAGCGAAATGGAATGTTCTTTTTAAACAGAATAGCCACACCCCTGGCCTTAGATGTATATGGAGCCTGTTAACTCTGACCTATCCAACTAACCCTAAGCTTGAATTGGGATGTGGGAGAGATATGCGTTTCCTGCAAAAAAAATTATATCAGCTTTCAATGATTTAAGATGTGAAAAAACTCGCCCACGCTTAATTGGATGTCCCAGTCCCTTCACATTCCAGGAAGCCATTGAGATGCCATTAACAACAGAATCACTCACCATTTGCTAAGACAATATGAGCATCCAGGAGTACAGGAGGCCAAACAAAAAAAACAAAAAACAAAACAACAACAACAACAACAAAAAAATAATAATAAATAAATAAATAAATAAATAATAAAATAAGGAAGAAAAGAAGACTTGAAAATGAACTATCATGTAAACCCACTGAACATACAACCCCTCCCACCCCCTCGTAACTGGCACGCATCCCTAACGAAGCACCAATTCTAAACGATCGAACAGTACAGTCGTGAAGTGACATCACTAAAAAAAATGAGAGAAACAGATCCTAACCAACCATTCCGTCCGCTCTGCAATTAAAGAAAACTACATACAAACAAAAACCCTGACCATTAGTACACTACTAATATAGCACACATATGCAGAGAATTGTTTGAAGAACATTACTAGTTATAGGTAAAGCAGTCTACCTTACAAACAAACTTTTCAGGTGTATTTATGCGCGCCCACGCACGCGCACACACATCTGTGCGTGGAGTAACCATACTGTCATTTCTCCTACTTTCCCAAGCAAGATAGAACATGAAACAATGTCCCAACATTAGTCCGAAAAAGGAAATAAGAGTAAAATCGAGGTAGGCTCTTAGCTCTTTTATAACCGTTCTTGAGCGTAAACAACAGTGATTATAACCAACACGTCAGTTTTCAGACACCGCCGCCCCTTCCAATTCAGCATGGAGAAAGCGTCTCGCCTCCTCCACTTCAGTGAAGATTCTGGGGCGACTCGCAATGTCCATATGAAGTTTAGCAGGAAAGCGGAAGCTGTGTGAAACATTAGCATTTCTCAGCTCCTTTAGCAAATCTGTGAACTGTTTACGCTTCCGTAGAACAGCCTCCGAATAGTCCGGGAAAATCAGAATTTTACATCCATGAAAGCTGAGGTTGGAGTTCTGTCTTCTCAGGCGCAGAATTTTCTCCTTTACCTGGTAGAGGTGAACACAGGCGATGATAGGGCGTGGTCTAGCACCATCTGCCGGTCAAAGTCGCAAACTCCTGTGAGCCCCATCAATAACAATGGGCGATTCAAAGTTATCTGTACCCAGCACCTGCAGTAGCAATTCCGTTACAAATTCTGTCGGCCTTCCTTTTTCAGCTCCTTCAGGGACGCCGATGATCCGAATATTATTTCGGCGAGACCTGTTTTCCAAACCATCGACTTTAAGCCTCAGGGACTCATTTACCTTTTGAGTTTGGCTTAGTTTTAATTCGAGCTCAGACAGCCGTACATCCTGTTCAACAGCATTCTCCGCCATCGTGTCCAGTCTCTCTGCAACCTCTCTTTGCGTCGCATGGACGTTCTGAATAGCCTGACCAATAGAGACGAGTCGAGCTAAAATATTGTGCTGTCCCTCTATTAACGGCTTTACCCAAGCAGGAGGGGTTTCAGGGCCTTCCGAATCCTCAGTAGTGAGGCCAGCGGCAGCTTCAGCCAAATCAGCCACGCCACGTGCCTCGACAAGCTTTTGTTTAACAGATTTTGGTGGCATTGTCATATACAAGTGGTTCTCTTAAATTGACAAATACTGTCCAGCCGATTAACAATGATGCGGAGGTATAGAAATTAAGTAATGGTCAAGATTTAGCTATTTTAAAACAAAATCACAGAGCAGAGGAAAAAGCATGTCTTACTCCATTGCTGCTCGTTAGCGCCCCCTCTTGTGCATAAGATTTAACATGAAAAACATACAAGCCTGATTGTTGCTGATGTCCAAGTCTTTACAGTCCTCTAATGTAACAGTTGCAGTTTCAGGACTCTCACCAAGCAAGACACCCAGAGAGTACCCAGAGAAAACCCACGCGGACACAGGGAGGGCATGTAGACTCCAAACATAACAGAACAGATCTAGACCACTCCATCTACGATTGAATACATAGCATACATATGCCATACATAACATACATACCAAAATGAATCCAAAACTCAGACTTCAGCTTTTCCATGAAAGTTGAGACAAGAAATTGAGTTATATCCTTTCCAGCAGATGGATCTCTTGTAACACAGTGTAATGTTTAACATAACAAAAACAAAGGAACAAATGATTATCATTCCACATGTAGTCGCTCGTAAAAAGACATAAGGACCATGTCCTGCTCAGCAGGATTTCTGATGTCCATGCTGAGAAGTAATGGACTCTCCATTTCATAAATACGGAGAAAATTGTCCGCACACTGAGATATGGCCTTGGCAAGATTACATTTTCATTTTTACATTTATGTAATTTAGCAGACTCTGCTTATCCAGAGTGACTCACAATTGATAAACTCTTACAGTGGGGCAAAAAAGTATTTAGTCGGCCACTGATTGTGCAAGTTCTCCTACTTACAAAGATGAGAGAGGTCTGTAATTTATCATAGGTAGACTATGAGAGACAAAATGAGGAAAAAAAAATCCAGGAAATCACATTGTAGGATTTTTAAAGAATTTAATTGTAAATTATGGTGGAAAATAAGAATTTGGTCAATAACAAAAGTTCAACTCAATACTTTGTAACATAACCTTTGTTGGCAATGACAGAGGTCAAACATTTCCTGTAAGTCTTCACCAGGTTTGCACACACTGTAGCTGGTATTTTGGCCCATTCCTCCATGCAGATCTCCTCTAGAGCAGTGATGTTTTGGGGCTGTCACTGGGTGACAGGGACTTTAAACTCCCTCCACAAATTATCTATGGGGTTGAGGTCTGGAGACTGGCTAGGCCACTCCAGGACACTGAAATGCTTTTTACGGAGCCACTCCTTCATTGCCCGAGCGGTGTGTTTGGGATCACTGTCATGCTGAAAAACCCAGCCACGTTCCATCTTCAACGCTCTCACTGATGGAAGGAGGTTTTGGCTTAAAATCTCACAATACATGTGTAGTTCTGGGATTTTTGCTCACCGTTCATATGATCATTATGACCACACGGGATGAGATCTTGCGTGGAGTCCCTAGATCGATGGAGATTATCAATGGTCTTGTATGTCTTAAATTTTCTTACAATTCCTCCCACAGTTGATTTATTCACACCAACCTGCTTGGCTATTGTAGATTCATTCTTCCCAGCCTGGTGCAGGTCTACAATTTTCTTCCTGGTGTCCTTTGGCAGCTCCTTGGTCTTGGCCATGGTTGAGTTTGGAGTCTGACTCTTTGAGGCTGTGGACAGGTGTCTATTATACAGATAACGAGGTCAAACAGGTGCCAATAATACAGGTAACGAGTGCAGGACAGAAGAGCTTCTTAAAGAAGAAGTTACAGGTCTGTGAGAGCCAGAAATCTTGCTTGTTTGTGGGTGACCAAATAATTATTTCCACCATAATTTACAATTAAATTCTTTAAAAAACCTCTGATCTGATTTCCTGGATTTTAGCTCCGGACTTTCTGAATGAACAAAAAGATACTACGAGGAGCGCGTGGGAAAGAAACGCGAGTCCCGTTTACCACACAAATAAGAAATCGAAGCAAACGCTAATGCTATCGCTAGCGGCGAGTCATCCGCTGCGTCTAACGGACAAAAAACGACATGGAAAGCAACCTACCAAACAACAAGCTTATAGTGAAGTAGGTAGCGAGTTGAGATACGAGCGAGTGAATGCAGCCCCACTGCCAAACTCAGGAGCGGGACTTAAATACCTGGGCTGGCAGGTGCTGCATATTAGTGCGACCGCGCAGGTGCACGTATGCGAACGCATTGACTGTCAGCAGCACTAGATGGTAACTAAGCCGATGCTGCCCCCTAGCATCGGTTAGTGGGTGTGACCTCTAACAAAAACATCATCAGATTTTCTCAAAGTAGATAAAAAGAACCCAGTTAAACAAATGAGACAAAAATATTATACTTGGCCATTTATTTATTGAAAAAAATGATCCAATATTATATATTAGTGAGTGGCAAAAGTATATGAACCTAGCAGTTAATTTGAAGGTGAAATTAGAGTCAGGTGTTTTCAATCAATGGGATGATGATCAAGTGTGAGTGGGCACCCTGTTTTATTTAAAGAACAGGGATCTGTCAAAGAATGCTCTTCACAACACGTTTGTGGAAGTGTATCATGGCACGAACAAAGGAGATTTCTGAGGACCTCAGAAAAAGAATTGTTGATGTTCATCAGGCTGGAAAAGGTTACAAAACCATCTTTAAAGAGTTTGAACTCCACCAATCCACAGTCAGACAGATTGTGTACAAATGAAGGAAATTCAAGACCATTGTTACCCTCCCCAGGAGTGGTCGACCAACAAAGATCACTCTAAGAGCAAGGTGTGTGATAGTTGGCGAGGTCACAAATGACCCCAGGGTAACTTCTAAGCAACTGAAGGCCTCTCTCACATTGGCTAATGTTAATGTTCATTCATGAGTCCACCATCAGAAGAACACTGAACAAAAATGGTGTGCATAGCAGGGTTGCAAGGAGAAAGCCACTGCTCTCCAAAAAGAACATTGCTGCTTGTCTGCAGTTTGCTAAAGATCACGTGGACAAGCGAGAAGGCTACTGGAAGAATGTTTTGTGGACAGATGAGACGAAAATAGAACTTTTTGGTTTAAAAGAAAAATGTTATGTTTGGAGAATGGAAAACACTGCATTCCAACATAAGAACCTTATCCCATCTGTGAAACATGGTGGTAGTAGTATCATGGTTTGGGCCTATCGCGAAGGAGAAGGAGGGAAGTGACAGCGTGAGTAAGGGAAAGGAGGGGCGAGTCTCGCAGCCACGAGCCAGGCTCAAAACAGATGAGGAAAAGCTGGCAAAAATAAACGAAAAAAAATCACTGGCCCTACTCATGGACTCTTCCGGTTCCGGTTGAGAGTACGTCGTGCGTGTCTGTAAACATTGCCGCTTCTCACTGGACTTCTATTACTTTTACTGTTACTTTTTCCGCTTTTTTCTTTTCCGCTTTTCCTACCTGTGATTCACCAGCTGTGACCTTAAATGGGATTTACTGATTTTTGTGACTTTGACTGTACTGTATTTGTTTGCTGCTGCACTCCCGATAGCGCTGCTAATGGAGGTCTTGTTGGCTTGGCTTGCTGGTTTTATTGCTTTACGTTTGTCTACGAGCCCTCTTCATACTAACTGGCCCGAGCCATGATGTACGTCACAACGCTACTGTTTCTCATGTATTTTTTCAAACTCCATGCTGCCGTGGTAGCAACTACTGGTGCAGCTGACCACCATCCCGGTTCTCAACTTGCTTACTCCTCTGATGATCTCCGCTGTCTATGTTCCTCACATCATCTGGATCCTTCAATCTACCACCTGTGCTGCTCTATTGGGATTGCAAGAAGACCCCGCTATATCCATCGTGGTTGAAGGCATCGTCTCCCTCCTGCTGCCCCCAGGGCTAGATCTCCTAAGGTTTGGATTACAGCTCTGGGACCCAGAAGACAGCTATATAGAACACCTCGTGGAGTGGACTTCAGCGTTTTGCAGGTGGTGCCTCGGACCAGCACTCCGTCATACACTCTCCCATCTACCTCAAGCTGTTCCCTGAATATTGGCCTGTTCAACTGTCATTCACTCACCGATAAAGCTGCATTTCTCCAGGACTTCATTAGTCAACCCCATCTTGATGTATGTTTTTTGACTGAGACTTGGCAAGTGCCTGGTGATTTTTTTCCATTTGAATGCTGCTACCCCCCCTGGATTTAAATACTATACTGTCCCCCAATGTTCAGATCGGGGTGGGGGTCTAGCTATTCTGTTTAACTCTGCTGTTAATTTGACTCTATGCAATGTTCATGAGGTCTCATCCTTTGAGCTTCTGACTTTGAAAGTTGTTGGCCCACGTCCGATCTCCATTCTACTCATCTATCGTTCTCCCAAGTGCTCCATCTCTGATTGTCTTTCAGAACATGGTGAGGTACTCACTTGCGCTAGTTCCTCTTCCTCCTCCATAATTATGCTCTGCGATCTCAACATCCATCTCGACTCCGGAGCTTCCACGACGTTAGACTTTCTATCCCTCCTAAACTGCTTTGATCTATCTCAACACGTTGACTTTCCAACTCACAAGCATGGTCAAATTCTTGATGTAATATGGTCCACCTCAGGAGTTGTCAGTAACGTGTCGGGTCATTGTACTGCACTATCTGATCACTTATTCATTTCATGCTGTGTCTCTCTTCCTGTTCCAAAGCAGATATCTTTGACACACTTGCACCAATGTGCCTTCCTCCCATATAGGGTTGCCAACTTCTTCAACCCCCAATCAGGGACACATTCCTACAGGTGTGTTCGCATGTGCGTGCTTTCCCCCAGCAGCTGATATATATATATATATATATATATATAAATAAATAATATTTATTAATTTTACGCATTTTCAGAAAATGAATTGTGAAAGCTTTCACAAATCTGAAAATGCCTAAAAGTCATAAATATTATATAAATAAATGCTTTTTATATTAAATTTTATCTGTGAACGCTTTCATAAATCAGATTATGCCTATAAATAATAAATAACATCATAATAAATATTTATTAGACAAAATTATATATGTGAAAGTTTTAACAAACCAGATTATACCTAAAAGTAATAAATAACATTATTACAACAATTTATGAGACAAAGTTATATCTGTGAAAGCTTTCACAAATCACAAAATGCCTACACATAATACACAGTATGTAAATAACTGCCTATTAGACAGAATTATATCTGTGATAGTTTTCAGAACTGATGGAGGTTAACTTTTTTTTTAGTTTTTGAAGTTCTATGGCCTGCTTGGACGGTTTTATGGCGAGTTAAATTAAAGGCTTAATTATTTCGCGTATTATCATTTTCCATCCTCACGGTTTATATGAGCCACATACAGACAGAATTAAGACTGTGAAAAGCTTCATAAATCAGCCTGGTCACCTCACTGCAGGTGTCAGTAATCTAATGGTCACCTTCAGAAGTTAGAAGCTTTTGAAAATAAAGCTCTAAAATGTAATTCCGAATGATTTCGGTTTAGATGATGACGTCATCTGAATTCATAAATCAGGACGAGCCAAATGTAGCATTAATCACAGTTTAAAGTGACTTCATCACGAAATGCAAGATGAAAAAAAGCTCCGAATCGCAACCGCAACCCAAGTTTTCTTTTTTATAGTTGCAAAGTCTTTTCTTCTTTACAGGTTCACTGCTCATTTTGACAGCATAAGGCTCCGCTCACAGCACACACACACACTGGTCTGTCACTAACGTAACTACTACAACCGGGAGTTTGTTCCAAGTTTTGGAGCGTTATTGGCCAAAGAGGCTGTGACTGGAATCCGGGACTGGAGCTGTCCCTTCAGAGACAAATCAAAATTGCCCACAAATCGTGATGTCCCGGACAATACTCCCATGGTTCTCTTCAGAGCTTCGTACCTTAAAGGTTATGGGCCGGCGCTTGGAGCGGCGTTACAAGAACTCAGGGTTACATGTTCATTTTCTGGCATTTACTGAACATGTATCTAATTATAAGGTGGCACTAAATAAGGCGCGTTCATTTTACTACTCTGAGGTATTTAAGAAAGCTGGTCAGAATCCCAAGCGCCTCTTTTCCCTAGCTAATAAGCTTCTTCGCCCCCCGTGTGACTCTACGACTGTCTCACCTGATTTGTGTACTGCCTTTCTACACTTTTTCAGTGACAAGGTTTCAAACATTTACAGGGATCTACAGGATGCTCCACCATTTGAACCTCCTTTTCTCACATCTGTAGCTCTGTCCGGTACTCTTACTTTCTTCTCTTCTGTCGATTCAATTCTCATTTCCAAAATCATTACTAATTCTAGGCCCACTACCTCAACACTTGACGTAGTTTCCACCTGTCTCTTACAGTCCTGTGCATCTTCCGTATCTGAGCCTATCTGTCATCTCGTCAACCTGTCACTCTCTACTGGATGTGTTCCTTCCTCGTGGAAGCTAGCTGCTGTTACTCCCCTTATTAAAAATCCCAACCTTGATAGTTCTGTTCTTGGTAACTTTCGTCCCATCTCAAATCTCCCTTTCATCTCCAAGGTTGTCGGAAGAGTCGTAGCCTCTCAGCTATTTGACTTTTTGTCCTCAAACCATGTTTTTGAAACTTTTCAATCTGGATTTCTTCCCCATCACAGTACTGAGACCGCTCTCTTATATGTACTTAATGACCTTCTTCTTGCTGCCGATAAAGGTCAGGTCTCCATACTACTTCTACTAGATCTTACTTCTGCTTTGATACTGTAAACTACAACTTACTTCTGTCTAGACTTTCTAACATCGGACTTTCTGGCTCAGTATTATCCTGGTTCGAATCATATTTGACCTATAATCGCCATTTTGTTTGTTTAGGGAGCCATGTATCTGACTCTGTTCCCATCCGTCAGGGTGTTCCCCAGGGTTCAGTTCTTGGGCCGCTATTGTTCATTGTCTACATCACTCCCCTTGGTGATATTTTCCGCCAGTATGGCTTGAAATTTCACTGCTATGCCGATGACACTCAAGTCTATGTCAGTCTTAAGCCATCTGATTCCTTTCCCCCTGACTGTCTCACTAGGTGTCTCAATGATCTACATTCCTGGCTTCAGGCAAACCATCTTCTCTTAAATACCCAGAAAACAGAACTCCTCTTTACTGGCACAAAATCAGCTCTATCATCTCTTTCTAACCCTGTTCTCCTTATTGGTGATGTTTCGGTCCTTCCTTATGTCTCTGCTTGTATTCTTGGTGTCCTTTTTGATCCTATTCTGTCCTTTGAGCCTCACAAACGATCTCTCTCGAAGTCGGCCTTTTTCCATTTACGCAATATTGCACGTCTCCATCCGCTGCTATCCCCTAGTGCCGCTGAGGCACTTGTCCATGCATTTGTGGTCTCTCAGCTTGACCACTGTAACTCCCTCCTTTATGGCCTCCCATCTAAAACTATCCGGCCATTACAGCTTATTCAAAATGCTGCTGCTAGGATTTTAACATCAACAAGGAAAAGTGAACACATCACTCCTGTACTTGAGCAACTTCACTGGTTGCCCATCCATCAACGCATCAAATATAAAATTCTACTGCTAACATTTAAATCACTGCATGGGTTAAGCCTTGCATATATGTCTGGTCTGCTCGATCACTACACTCCCTCCCGCACATTACGCTCATCTGACTCCTGTCTATTGGTCATCCGCAGGTTTAGGCTTTCCACAATGGGAGGCAGAGCTTTTAGTGTGGCTGCCCTCCTGCTCTGGAACTCTCTCCCACTTTCTCTGCGCTCTATCACCCCTCTCTCTCTGTTTAAAACTCATCTAAAAACTTATCTTTTCTCTCCGCATTTTCATTACTCTTCTACTGCATCTGTGTAATGGCTATTAATGTAAAGCCACCTTGGGTTTTGTGAAAGGTGCTATATAAATATAATGCATTATTATTATTACTCTAGCGTCTAGACCCTATCTTACTAGGAAATCTCCTGACTGCCCTCGACTGATGATCTACGAATCACCAGTCATACCCTTGTCCCTGTCAAAGCCCAAAAATAAAAAGCTAGAACAAAGAGCGATCAAAACTGGGTGAGGGCTGGTGCTGGCACGTGAGGGCGCAGCTCGGCACAGGCGGCTCAGTGGCGGAGCTCGTGCTGGCAGCTCAGAAATGGGGCTAGACCAAACAAGGCACAAGAAAAAGGTCAGTGCAAGTCACCTGGCTGGTTGAACAGACACCAATGACCTGGGTACCCAGAAGTGGGCACAAACGACCGTGATGCGGGGGTTGGTGGTAGTGACCGCGGTGCGGAGATCAGTAACAAAGTCTGTGGCGCAGGGGTCAGCGCTAACAACCGGTGCGCAGAATTCAGTACTGATGCTTGTGGTGCAGGAGTCAGCACTAACGACCAGTGCGCAAGAGGCTCAAGCACAGAGCAAATGTGCTCAGCGGCGGTGCCAATAGGCGTGGCAAGCTCAGATACTGAGTATCTGGAGGTATGGAGATATGGAGCTAGGTGGCGCTAAATGTTCAAGTACGGAGCTTACTTGCTCAGGTATGGAGCTTACAGGCATGGAGTGCTTGGGTATGGAGCTAGGTGATGCTAAATGCTCAGGTACAGAGCTTACTTGCTCTGGTAGGGAGCTTACAGGTGCTGCGTGCTCAGGTATGTGGCTAGGCGGTGTTAAATGCTCAGGTACAGAGCTTCCTTGCTCAGGTAAGGATCTTACAGTCGCGGCGTGTTCATGTACGGGGCTAGGCAGCGCGAAATGCTCAGGTACAGAGCTTACTTACTCAGGTATGGAGCTTACGGTTGTGGCGTGCTCAGGTATAGTGCTAGGCAGCACAAAATGCTCAGGGAAGGAAGCTTACTTGCTCAAGTACAGAGCTTACGGTTCCGGCGTGTTCAAGTACAGAGCTTAATGGCGCGGCATGCTCAAGTACAGAGCTAGGCAGCACTAAATGCTCAGGTACAGAGCTTACTTGCTCAGGTATGTAGCTTATGGGTGCAGAGTGCTCAGGTATGGAGCTAGGTGGCACTAAATGCTCAGTACAGAGCTTACTTGCTCAGGGACAGAGCATACGGTCGTGGCATGCTCAGGTACGGGGCTAGACGGCACTAAATGCTCAGGTACAGAGCTTACTTGCTCAGGTACATAGCTTACGGGTGCAGAGTGCTTAGGTACGAAGCTTAAGGGTGCGGCATGCTCAGGTACGGAGCTTGGCAGTGCTAAATGCTCAGGTATGGAGCTTATGGGTGCAGCGTGCTCAGGTATGGCGCTTATGGGTGCAGCGTGCTCAGGTATGGCGCTACAGAGCGCGGCATACTTTGGTACAGAGCTACAGGGTGCGGTATGCACAAGAACTATGCTATCTGGCACCTCCCACTTGGGAACAGGAATCCACTCGATGAGATTGAACATATCGAGTGGTTTAGCCAGGCCCAAGGGTAGATCTTAATCTCACCCGAGGTCGAAAAATCATCCACGGGTAGCTGGTGGTAGGCCCACGATGGCAAGACCCCTCGCAACATGGAGTGGTCAGGGCAGATGGGAGGGTTAAACATTGCTCCCTCAGCATTGGGGGAACCAACAACCCCAGCTTGTAAAGGAGTGGTGACCAAGCTTTCTACAATGACAGGGGCTGGTCAGCTCTGCGGGGTCAGAATGCCAAACCAGATCCATAACTTGGCCAGAGTTAATGGACGAACCTACAAGAGCTAGCCAGGACCCAACCAGCAATTGCTGACATGGACGCGGGAAGGAAAAGGATGGTACCAAGGAGGCTCGGCATCCTTTTCAAAGCGATCATGTAGGAGAAAGTATATTCTCCAATCATGAAGGAGACGGAGGGGGTGTCTACGAAAGTGAGGGAAAGGAGAGGCGAGTCTCATAGCCGTGGGTGAGGCTCAAAACAGTCGAGGAAGAGCCGGCAAAAATAAATGCAAAAAAATAAAACAAACACTGGCCCTACTCTAGCGTCTAGACCCTATCTTACCGGGCAATCTCCTGCCTGCCCCCGACTGACAATTTACGAATAGCCAGTCTTACCCTTGTTCCTATCAAAGCCCAAAAACAAAGCGCTAGAAAAAAAAGCGATCAAAGCCGGGTGAGGGCTGGTGCAACAGCGCGTCCTTGAAGCGCGTGGCTTAGTGTTGCAAGGCATGGAGCAAACCAATGGTGCATCTGTCTGAGTCTAAGGGTGTGTTTAAATAGGCTCAACAACAGGTGTTGCCACATTCACGTGGAATGCCAAATTATGTTGGTACCTGCACGATCACGCTGAGGATTCTCATGCCGCCATGAGGGATCAACAGTGGCCTCTAGCGTGATCCCTAATATAAAGAAAAATAAAGTTAATGTTTTGGAAGGGCCAAGTGAAAGTCCTGAACTTAATTCAATCGAAATGTTGTGGAAGGACCCGAAGCAAGCAGTTAATGTGAGGAAACCCACCAACATCCCAGAGTTGAAGAGCTGTACGGAAGAAATGTTTAATTGCAGTTATTGCTGCACAGAGGGGTCACAGCAGATACAGAGAGCAAAGGTTCACATACTTTTGCCACTCCCTAATATGTAATATTGGATCATCTTCCTCAATAAATAAATGACCAAGTATAATATATTTGTCTCATTTGTTTAACTGGGTTCTCTTTATCTACTTTTAGGACTTGTGTGAAAATCTGATGATATTTTAGGTCATATTTATGCAGAAATATAGAAAATTCTAAAGGGTTCACAAACTTTCAAGCACCACTGTGCATTCTGATGATTTAGTGATCATCAGTGCCCAAACCTTTGCAGAGATCATTTTGTAACACATGAATATTAATTTTGTACATTGTGCACATAAAATTTGCCTTATGTCATATTTTGTTTGTTCCTTGCACAGGCTGTGTTAAGATCCCTTTAATTAAACATTAAACACAAATTGTTGTACCACCTGACATAGTTTTGTCTCAGGGAATCATTTACTAAGGGACGTTACAACGAAACTGATTGGGTCCACTAGTTACTGTTTTGAGTACCAAATTGATGCCTCCCTTCTGGCAGTATGAGGACGGCCATCTTAATGGGAACCAGAATCTGGGTTCCATCCTGGAATTTATTGAATAAGAGTTTTATAAAAAACAAATTTTTTAAAAACTTTGTTGACAAAAGACTTGTCTTGAAGAGTGACATTTCTTTTTCATCAGAAATCTGTATGTAATATCAATCCCAAAACTGGGACAAGCTGTATAGTGGGTCTGTACAATGGGAATGTGTAAATAAAATGTGCTTGGATTGTCTCCGTCTTCTCTTTTTACTCAGATTTGTAAATTTTCTATCGATATATTGATAATTCCACCATACACACCTAGAATTCCGATAGGCTTTTTCTTGGGTACCTGATGGGACTGCATAAATTAACAAGAAAAATAAATGCATCAAATAGATACATAAATAGATTCATATAAAAGCTCAAGTAACGAGTCTGTTTTGAAAATGCAGTGAGCAAAAAGTACAGATTTTTCTTTTAAAATGTAGTAAATAAAATCCCAAACTGAATACTCGTCATTTTTGATCCCTCAGATGGCACTGCATCAAGAACTGTTATTCATCAATAGCTGATGTAACCACATGGGCAAGGCATTACTTTGGCCAACCTTTATCAAGCACTACAATATGGAGGTACATTCGCAAATGCCAGTTAAAGCCTTACTGTGTAAAAAAGAAGCGTTATGTTAACCATGTCCAGAAGCAGTGTCAACTTCTTTGGGCTCAGTGGCATCTGGGATGGACCATCACGCAGTGGAAATGTGTCTTGTGGTCAGAACAATCAGTATTCCAGATCTTTTTTGTTCTCTGGACTGTAGACAAAAAGGACCAACCAGACAATTATCAGCAACAGGTCCAAAATCCAGGTTCTATTATGGTATGGGGTTCTGTCAGTGTCCTTGGCCAAACTAATTTATACTTCTGTGATGGGAGCATTAATGCAGAAAAGTACATTGAGATTTTAGAGCATCATAAGCTGCCTTCAAGACGATATCTTTTCCAGGGTCATCCATGCATTTTTCAACAAGACAATGCAAACCACATGCTGCACACATTACAATGGCATGAAGGTGGATGAAGAGGGTGCGGGTAATGGACTGGCCTGCCTGCAGTGCTGACCTGTCCCCTATAGAATAATGTGTAGAGACGTTTTTTAAAACATAAAATGCGATAAGAGCGACCACATACCGTTGCATACCTTGAGACCTGTTTATGGTAAGAATGGGACAAAATAACACCTCAAACACTTCATCACTTGGTATCCTCAGTGCAAAAATGTCTTTTAAGTGTCGTGAGAAGAAATGGCAACATTATAAACTGGTAAATGCTTTACCAGCCAACTTTTTTTTTTGAATGTGTTGCAAGCCTGAAATGTAGAATTAAATGTTTATTAACAAATGAATGAAGTTGACCAGAGAAAAAATAAACAATTTGGGTTCAAGTTTCTGCAATGAAATCAACAGCAAAGTAAATGTAGGACACACTTATATGTTAAAATATGCTTATGGTTGTTTTTTGATTGTCCTATATGGGATTTGATATGTAAATAGACATACCAGAATGTATTAAAGCATTCTAGTGGCAATGCTGGGAACTGCCAGTGACAGGGTTTAAATGTGTTAATAACTGGGCTGGGATATATATGAATTTTGATGACTACAAAGGAGTAATACAAATTCAGTATACAAAGCATTATCCCACCAGTCACAGTTGTTGCCAATCATAAAACACACTTTTGAATAATGTCATTGATGACTCTTGCAGAGTAGTTGTAGTAGAGACCATGCTCAGTGGCATGATGTGTACATCTTTTTAATTTAGTTAGAAAGGCTTTTTGAAAACATACTTTTACTTTTAACTTTACATACATTTAGATTTACATTTACAGCATTTAGCAGACACCCTTATTCAGAGCGACTTACAGAAGTGCTTTGTATTCTTCCAAGTAGAAAAAACCTCAAGTTGGTACAAGTAAGCAATAGCTCAAGAACACAATCCAACAACAGCTTGCTAGGATCTGATGTAGATAAGCAACAAACATTGTTTGCAGATACTGAGAGCAAAGGTTCACTCACTAATATGTCATTTTGTTCAATAAATAAATTAACATGTATAATATTTTTGTCTCATTTGTTTAACTGGGTTCTCTTTATCTACTTTTAGGATTTGTATTTTAGCTGATATTTATGCAGAAATATAGGAAACTCTAAATGGTTCACAAACTTTCAAGCACCACTGTATGTACATCGCTAATTTGCATAAAAGAACATCCACATATGTTTCTAATAGGCAAAGGAAAGAGGAGATGCAGGAGAGACTTGATGAGCAGAAGAGGAGTACAGTGCAACCGGGAGACAAGGTGTTCATGAAGGTGTTTAGAAGGAAGTGGTATAACGAACCGTGAAGGGCCATTTGAAGTTGTTCGCAGTACTGGAACTGCGGTTCAGGTTAAAGGGTCTCCAACGCGGTATCATTTATCGCACTGTGTTAAAGCACCAAAGGAAGAGGTGCCACGCTTACAGAGCCCAGATGAAGGCTCAAGACGAAGAAGAAGAAGAGATGTAAAAAGATTTCCAGAATCAAAATCCAGAAGAGGAGATTGTCCATGTTGTGGACAATGTTAATGATTCTGAGTGCATTTCTGATGATGCCAGAGATGACTCTGCAGTCAATGGACAGGAAAGAAGATTTGATGACATTGATTTCCAATATGTCCCAATAACAATAAAATAAACAATAAAAAGTCTGTTTAAGGGGAGTGCAAAGCGCCAAAGGATACAAATGGCAGTGACTCCACTGCAGGAGATCTTAGAGATTCAGTTAGACAAAGGAGTTCAAGACCAGTTTGTAAAAGGGTCAGACCAAGACGTTACGAGGACTAGGGTAAAAGTGACCTTAGGAAAATCTACTCTTTCAGCAGTTACTGAAATAAATGGGTAAAATAAATAAATAAATAAATAAATGTATAAATGGGTCATATTTAATTACAGTGGCACCTCAGAGGATTACAACGACACCAACCTTGTTGAAGATAGTAGTTAAGAGCTAAGCTAGGAAAAGCAGTTCATCTTCCCTGTCGATGTGGGAGATTTTATGTTATAGGTAATAATCCTCCTAAGTGGACGAATAGTCGTGGTGAAGATGTCTTGTCAAAAGGACCCGAAGTTGATCCTCTGCCTCTTGACTAGAGGAAGTATCTTTTATACAATGATATAAGGCGAATGAAAATCATAGGAGATTGTTCACTTGTTTTGCATAATGTTACATGGGAAGATCAAGGGGAATACACATGTACTTATTTAGAGCCAGAGTATCAAATTGTTCAGTTTCAGAACATGTGGATAGAGGGTTACATAACTCGTAAGGTGGTAGTTATGATAAAAGATTTGAGCCCTGTTGGAGGGTTCATGGTTGCTAAAACGGTTCTGGAACGATTTACTACAGGAACCAGGAACCTATCTTTGGAAACAACCGGGAGTGTTAATATATCAATTCAGGCTACTACTTTAGCTACGACTTTGAAGGGGATGAATGTTACTTCAATGATGGTGACAACTTCTACTTTTGTCACCTCTGGAAACATTACAGGTGAGGTTGGGACAAGGACAACCTTGACTAATAAAACAGAGATGATGTCCTTGTCGCTTACAAAATTTGTAAATATGACTCAGACACCTGACATGACAACTTTGAAATTTAAGGAGGTAGTAAATATAACCCAGGAGTCAGTGTTAAAGGTAGAGCTTAGTGTGAATAGTAGTGGTGAAATTTTTGAAAATAGAGAACAGATAGTGGACGTGAATGATGAGACGTTTTACTTCGACTGGACAGTAGACGTCATGACTGATCGTTCCCATACATTACAGAAGAGAGACACTAAGTGGAGGGCATATAGATTTGATTCCTCGGTGTTACAAATCACAGACCCATGGGCAAGTAGGAACTTATGGTTCCAGCAGTTAACTCATTCTGTAAGATCAGTTAGGAAAATAAATTGGTAAAAGTTCCAAAACCAGGCACATGGCCTTCAATTTTAGAGACCCAACCAGAACCACTACTGGTTAAATGTCAATGTTATGCATTATCGTGGCTGTTAGATCAGCAGCAATCAGAAGGAGATACGTTAATGGCTCTGTAGGTGCATTTGTTTAGGCCTAGATACAATTGTTCTTGGTTGAAGGAGTTACCATATGTGAATTTACTTGATCAGCATGAAAATACGTTAACAGCAATCCCTGATGCAATGGAAGTGAAATCATATGCTCTCTGGAAAACTTCAGACGGGCCTGGACATGTGCTGGCTTAAGCAGCGGGACATGCCTGGCACTGAAGGATCTGAGTCCCTCTCAGCGTAGTGTGTAACTGATGGTAGCCTTTATTACTTTGGTCCCAGCTCTCTGCGGGTCATTCATCATGTCCCTCCATGTAGTTCTGGGATTGTTGTTCACCATTCTCATGATCATTTTGACCCCAAGGGATGAGATCTTGCGTGGGGCCCTAGATCGAGAGAGATTATCAATGGTCTTGTATGTCTTCCATTTTCTAACAATTGCTCCCACATTTGTGAATAAATCAACCACATTTGATTTATTTACACAGGTCTACAATTTTCTTCCTGGTGTCCTTCGACAGCTCTTTGGTCTTGGCCATGGTTGAGTTTGGTGTCTGACTGTTTGAGGCTGTGGACAGGTGTCTTTTATACAGATAAGAAATTCAAACAGGTGCCATTAATACAGGTAACGAGTGGAGGACAGAAAAGCTTCTTAAAGAAGAAGTTACAGGTTTACACCATGATTTACACTTAAATTCTTCAAAAATCCCACAATGTGATTTCCTGGATTTTTTTTCTCTCAATTTGTCTCTCATAGTTGGTGTACCTATGATGAAATACAGACCTCTCTCATCTTTGTAAGTAAGAGAACTTACACAATCAGTAGCTGACTAAATACTTTTTTGCCCCATTGTATGTCAAGTCAAGTCAAGTCAGATTTATTTATATATATAGCGCTTTTTACAATGGAGCATTGTCTCAAAGCAACTTTACAAGTTTAGATTATCTCCTAATAACTACGTCCAATCCCAAATTGAGCAAGCTTAGGGCGACAGTGGCAAGGAATATATATGTATATGTGTGTGTGTGTGTGTGTGTGTGTGTGTGTGTGTGTGTGTGTAAAGTATAGGATTAGGAGATAACTATAGGGGTATAGAATTATTTTCTTGGTATGCTACACCCTACAGGGTTTTGCAAATGACACTATAAGGGGTTTTGAAATACTGTAAGGAGTCACAGATTGACGTTGACGTTGTTGAAACATGACATGGCCCTTGATTATATTTTGGCCAAACAGGGTGGCCTATGTGTGCCTTTAAACTTAACTGGGGCTTTCAGAAGGAGCTGGATGGTCTGCTAATTTTTGGTTGCGAGACAAATTTGAACCGGAGAGAACAGTGCTGGGTCAGATTTTGGTAGCAGTTCTTCTGTCTTAATGTTTTGTTTCTTGTACGCTGCTGTTGACCTTTGTGAAGGCAATGATATTGAGATGGGTTGGAGTTGTGATGCCTGGAGATCAAGTTCAGATGCCATTAATGTATGCTCAATAATCCAGGTAAGAAAATACCAGAAGTTGAATCTGTTCATCTGGACATAAGTTTTGTCGGAGAAACATTTCGTCACTCATCTAAGTGACTTCTTCAGTCTCTGCTAGTTGGAAAACTTCCCCAATCTTATATACAGCACATTTGCATAACAACTGGTACCAGCATCATTGCATAACAATGGGCCCAGTGATCAGTTTAATATGCAGATTGACATATCCATTAATGACAATGGCCACGTGTGCCATTCACACAGGATTGGGGAAGAGCTGCAATGGCGGCGCTGTAAGATGGTGAGAGGTGTACTCTGAGGCCCCCTCCTCGGTTCAGGGATGGACGTTCCCAGAGTCCTGACCTGATGAGGTAGCTCTTCTATGTTGTGGCATCCGTTTCGCCAGTGGCAATCCTCCCGGCACTTAACAGCGTACACTACATTACTCTGTTTGTGCTAGGGGACCCGATCCTTGGGGTGGACTAGTTTCTGGGGTAGCATGTTTTTGGGTTTGAAAGCTATTGTTTGGAAAATATGCATCTCAGTTGTTCCGATGTTCCTGCCACATATGGAATCACCACTGGTTTACGCTGTGGGGACGCTGTCTGCTCGGTGGTACAGTGTCCTGATGACTCCTAGTTTGTGCTCCAGTGGATGATGAGAATCAAACCTTAAGTACTGATCCGTATGTGTTGGCTTAACATCGACTTTCAATCGTCCCCCATCTCCAATCACAACCTCACAATCCAAGAAGGCTAACCTGCCATTCTTCACATCCTCCCTGGTGAACTTAATGTGTCTGTTCACTGAGTTGATGTGGTCGGTGAAATGTGGTACTTCCTCAGATTTAATTTTAACCCAGGTGTCATCCACATATCTGAACCAATGGCTGGGTGGTGTTCCTGAATAGGATGTTAGTGCCTTATTTTCCACTTCTTCCATATACAGGTTGGCCACGATAGGTGAAACTGGGGAGCCCATGGCGCACCCATGTTTCTGCCTATAGTAATGCTTTCTGTATGTGAAATAGGTGGATTGAAGACACAGCTCCAGGAGCAAACACACCTGGTCCGAGTTAAGGGTGGTCCTATTGCTGAGAGTGGGGTCATCCTGTAGTTTCACTCGGACTACCTCTACTGCCTCAGTAACTGGAATGCACGTGAAGAGAGATGCGACATCAAACAAGACCATTGTTTCATCCGTCTCCATAATGACGTCCCTCACCTTATCCATGAAATCCATGGTGTTCTGGATGTGATGATCCGTGCTGCCTACCAACGGGTTGAGGTTCGATGTTGTAGGTGACTGAGTTGATCATACACACAATGGGCATAGATGATAAATCTAAGAATGAAACAAATTTATCTAAACTAATAAGTAATTGAGTCATAGTTCAAATAAAATGTAAAATATGCACATCGGCATTAAGTAGTCCGATACACAGAGTCACTCTAGGATCCGGAGTCTAAGCAGGAAAGTCGTTGGCGGCACTTCGTCCCCAGCCAACCGGAGGATGGAGAGAGTTACTGCCCTCTGGTGTGGCCCAGGTATGGTGGGCTGGAGCTGATGAGCAGCTTGAGTGAAGCTGAAGCGGATGAACAACATGTGTGGGGCAGGAACTGCTACCGGAACACAGCTTGGAGAGAAAACAGAAAATGTAATTAGTTATTGATGAAGAGCACAGTGTCTATTAATAATCACTGATGCCACGTGTAGCATGAGATCCCGGCAGCATTAGCTGTAGCAGCATAGCTATAAAGAGGAGAACAGGAAAGTAACACAGCCAAGAGGGATCACATGAGACATCGGCAACCCCACGGGAGCCAGAAGACAGCAACCCAATGTCTCTGATCACCACAAGACTCTTTGACTATGAACCCCCAGCTCTGCCCTTAGTCTAAAGCAAGGATGCACAAGTCAAGGACTGAAGTTGAGCCAGACCACCCATCTGACATTCCCGGCTAACGGACAAGGCAGGCAGGTCAGACATGACTCCAGACTCCGGCCCCAGGGACCCAAGCCGTGCATTTCAGTCTAAATCTAGTCAAAAGCCTGCGTAAATAAGTACGTCTTTAGCCTAGACTTAAAAATTTGGAGAGTATCTGAGTCTTGAACTAAAGTGGGAAGTTTATTCCATAGTTGGTGGGCCATGCATACATACAGGGTTAAACAACCTTGTTTTAATGAAAAAACATATTGAGGGCAACTGTGAATACTGTAATAATCAAGAAACTGTAGAACACGTAATTCTTCATTGTCCTAAATATTATCATGCAAGACAATGATTCATTTCACATCTTGAGGGAAATCAAATTAGATTGAAATTACATGACATATATCAAAAGTTTGGGCACTACTTATCAAACGTTTGCTGATTTTCTAAGCGAAAATAAGCTAGCCTAACCTCTACATGAAACAATAGTATGACATTTCTACAAATGTTTAATGCACAGTATTTATTTGCTGAATTTGACATGTTGGAAGAACATAATATAAAATGTGACATCTGTTGATTTGGACACCCTGTCAGTCAGTACTTGGCAACTCCTTGACAGAAACTACAGTGAATCAATATTTGCCCAAATCTTATCACTTGCAGCATTTTATGTTATTTTCTCCCCAGTATGTTAAATTAAGCAAATCAATGATGATATAACATTAAAATTTAAACCTGTTTCCATGTTGAATTTAGAACGATCTTCCCAATTGTCAGGCCTAGTGTGTGAACATCTGATTTGATATAAAGATGACTGAAATAACTGTCCATTCTCAGTAGATATAATGAATTTGAGATAATGTATATCTCTGTCGATTTCTGGACGCTGTGCAGAGAACTGGCTGGCCATCATGGTATGGTCCTTCCTTTGAATTAATTTACCAGTTTACTTTTAATATTATAAAACTGTCTTCCAGTCTGTTCTGTGCAAATAGATTTTGCCATTTGTCCTTAATTTTAGCTTTAATAATGCTTTTAGTATCTTCTTTACTGCATTTTATATTAATCTCTATCTTCTATCTTGATCTTCGAATCGCCAGCTACATTCTCTCCCTAACCAACAAAAATGCGCTTGGTCACGAAAATACCACCTAATCAACCGTCGCAGTGGAAAGGCAGCAAGCAGATTTAATGGTTTGACACCTGCCAGGCTCAAAAGTGGTCTTAAATACCTTCCTTCTTTTATTTTGAGAGACATTTCTGGTCTCTAAAGAGAGAAATGAGGTATAATAATCTTTGGCATTTCTTTTATTATAAATAATATCTTTTAAGGTTTTATATATGATTAATGTAGTAATGTACTCTGAAGTACCAGATGTTTCTTGTTTACGTGACATTGGAATGTCTGAGATAAGTTTTTAAGTTGGAACTCCTAGTCCTAAGATTAATATATATAGGACAAAGGGCTTTTTCTCCTCAGTTTGGCAGAGGAGGAGATCATTTTACATTAAGACCATATATTTACTGCGCAGAGACGGTGTGTCTATATAAGCTGTTGAATAAAGCCGATAGACAGAGGATTCACATTGGCTTCGAGTCCTCTCTCAAGCAATTCTGGGTGCTTGATTTGATGCTGTTCTTTCTGTGTAATAAACATCTTTTTTATATTCAAGTAAGACGGTGTCAGCTGAGTTTTTCCTTCATCACCTACACAGCATCGCTATGAAATAAACAACACTAGCCTCAGACACAGTCTGCATGCCGGAAGGCATTGCTGGAACTCAAACCCTGTTCCCTGCTTGATGGGCTGGTATATTAAATTGCTTTTACCTTAAGAATGAATCCATTCAAAATTTTCAAAAACCATTTTCTCTTGTGAGATAGATCATCATATTCTTTAGACTGTATAAACAGGTTACATCAACAGGCTGCATATTTTGTTATGAAAAATTTTCAATCAGTCTTTCGATGATTTTACACACATAACATACATAATGACATACAGGTACGTGGCAATTGTGCCTAACTTCCTATTAGACAATGATCAAGGAAAACTCGCATGTATTGTTGAAAGAAAACAGAATTGTACCAATGATTTTCCCAAGAAATTGTCAGAGAAGTGTTCATCCTATCGCAGTTGGTCAAACAGATTAATCTGAAACTGGACGCATGCACTGAGCAGGACAAGCCACTACCTTTCAATGCACTGATTTCCATTGCTTGGACCAAATGTTATGTTGTCTGTTTCAGCTTGATTCTCTGAAAATTTTTTAGTAAATTGCATCTCGACCATATGACCATTTTATGTTTAATTACTACGTCCATGAAGTAAACGTCCACAAGCTTATCATAGCCATCAACATGCCAAATGTAATTAGCACCACGGCTATGATAAACTCACCTCTGCAGTCGATTTCTTGATCTGAGGTCAACTCCTCTGTATTGTAAACCTAACAGAACTCAAACTGTTTCTCTATCTGTTACAATACCATTCAGCCAACATATTTGGTACATCCACCTATATTCATGGCACTGACCAAAGGTTTCTAATTGCTCTTGAATGAAAGCTGAAATCTCAACCACGTTGGTTTTGTTCTTCCTTCTTCCTTAAAATCCTTCGAGTGTATGTTTAGTCAGACTATTTCCATTCAGTTTGACTTGTAAGTCAAGGATCTCATCATTTGTAAAACCATTATTGAGTTACAGTGGGTGTGTTTAAACATGAGAGTGGTGAAACACTGCTATACAGTTTTTTAATGGGCTTCTTTAAGCCAGTGATAAACATAAAAGTTCATGTTCAAGTTGATTTGAGTGTGGGATATTGTGGAACCATCTCAACTTTAGTTTTGTTGAGTTGATTTATTTTCAATTTTCAAATGGGAAAGCTCATATAATTATGTTTGTAGATATCAGCCCTTGGTTCTTTTCATTTGCTCTGCCCAGCAAATGAAGCACTCACTGGCTGAGTCATGTTTTGTATTTGTGCATCGCATTTTGTGTTTGTAAAACACAGTGTGTGTTAAATAGTCGTGTTTTGTATTTGTACACTGTGTTGTGTTTGCTTGCAAATAGTATGAGTTTTACAGAATACATTCTGTTTATTCGCAGTTTTGGCACTAAATTAGCTCCATACTTAGCTAAGCCTCAACTTTGCTACAGACAGTATATATGAACCCAAGATATTTCATCTTTTGCTTGATCAACTCAGTTTAATTTCCGAATATATATTCATGCCAAGAAAATATCCCCTGCACCATTACACCACCACCACTAACCGTTGATACAAGGCAGAATGGATCTATGCTTTCAAATTGTTGATGCTGCCATGGTTTTTTGACACAATACATTCTGCTCACTTAATCAAAAATCACACTCAAGCCGAAATAAAGTTTCAGTCGAGAAGCAAAACAGCTTTATTGCATTAGTTTGAGCTAAAACAATGGTGGAAAAATACACATGGAAGTCCAATGCGTAAAGTGCCACAAGATGTGGCTCCCAGGGTCTTTTTTATACCATTTTTAAGGCATCGCTGGGCACTGCGCCACAGTTATCTTTTTACACACACACCTAAGACTTCTTTTTTTTGGTGAAGATTCCCTTGCCTACATTTCAATGGTGCTGTTGGTTCCCGCACATCCTTTATTTATATAAATGTTTCATTTTACCATCTAATTGTCATCACTTATACTATATATATATAATATATATTCTATATATATATATATATATATATATCTATATATATATATATATTTATAAAATAAATAATATATATATTCACATACTGTCATACTCACAAACATTGTTTGTGGTTTGCAAAATAGTCAATTCTATATTGGCGAACTCATAATATAGTATAGCATGTCCACGTACAATGACTTGTACAATATCTTCTGTTACTGTTTAGACATAGTGAGATTGTTTTGCTTAATACACTGATTATTTGTACATCTTAGATAAAATTATGCCTATTCTCACACTGTGAGGTAAGTTATAATTTTGACTGATAGGCCGCTCCTAGCAACCGAAAGATAACCCAAGGGAAACTATACCTCATTGGTCGGCAAAAATACTTTATTGACTAACAATTCGCAAGCAAAGTATACTTCTGGCTAATGCGCAAGGCCCTGGGAGTCAAAACATCCACACATGGTTTGACTTAGTCCCACCATCATTGAATGACAGAGACATACATTGTAATAAAAACTTGATTAAAAAGTTAATCATGGTTACAAGTTAATACAGTTATGTATGATTATGTATGAATATATACTGATTAACACAGTAGTATAAATAAGAATTCAGAGAAATCTACAACAATCGCCTATCGAGATGTTCTTCCACTCCATGCTGCGTGCACAGCATAGAGGAGAAATGATGTAGAACTGGGAGAGGTTACTAGCACATCACCAGCTCCTACTAACCTAAGCCGGTCAGCTCCGTCTATCGCATCCCTTAAAGTCTTATCCAAATGCATTTTTTAAATCACATAAAGCATCCTTAATTATATGTGGATACCAGAAATAAATGAGATTGAGTAATAACTAAAATAAAATCAACATAAAATCAATGAATGAATAGGATTATTTTTATTAGTATAGAATAAATTAACACAAGATCAATGTAAATGTAATAACTGATTAACTGGTAATTATAGAATCTAATTGCGGATAAATTTATCTGTCAGTTCTGGACGGAAACTCGAGGACTAACCAATAATCCCTTAACAGATTTTGTATCTTAACAATAAGAAAATGTTTTTAGATTATGAATAAATTTAAGTTTGAGTACATAACATTTTGATTAAATGTAATATAACCTAACTAATTATTGATAAATGTAAAATCAGTTTTCTAACCGTCTACACAATTTTTTTTTCTCTGCCAGGTCAGTATTGATTAATAAAATACATTTAAGTTTTCAAATACAGTTGCTTACTCAAAATGATAACATCAGGTCCATGAGTTGCAGGACACCCACGCATTTACACAGCTTAATGCTGAAACGTCAGTCAGTATTCTGGCAACTCATGGTATCATTCACTTCAAACACACTTTCCAGCAACTCAATCTGCTAGTCAGGGAGATCCTGCACTACCAAATTCCCTGCCCCATCTGTCATGCGGATAGCATCTAGTTAATCTGCAAACGTCAACACTCCATGCTCCCGTGAAGTTTGACTGACCAAATGAATATGGGGACATCAATTGACCTGGTCTCCTGCTTCGCCATTTTCACTGGATTTCATGCTCATCTACAATATACGTAGTAAAGTCAGCTATGCGCCACCCCTTGTGGCCCTTTCATGCCAGATAATATCATATAAACAAACGAACATGGTTTATACTGACTGTGTATCCCTTTCTCATATCTACCCATGTTGTACTACATGTCTTGCAAATCAGTTCTGTCCAGTTTAATCCACACATTCACTGTAGTATCTCTCATAACTGGGGTTTTCTGCCTGTTCTTGTTGTTGTTGTTATCAATGTTGGTCTGCCTCTTCCTCCTCTGTCTGGATAACCATTGCTGTTTCTTCTGTCCATGTGGTCCTAGCATTTCGTCGTCCTGTTGTTCTGGCTCAGGTGGATTTCTGGTTGTTGCAAAGATTCTAGTACCTTAGCTTCCTCCTGGGGCTCTTGTAGTGCCAAGGCTCATTCCTTCCACTTGTACAGCTGTGGATGTTGCCCTTTTTACCAGGTCTGGAGTCTCTCTCCTTAGCAGATCTTACTTTTGTTTGGAAACGTAGACGTAGACGTAGTCTCCTCTTTTCACCTTTGGCTCCTTGTCCTCCTCCAGTACTCTCTCTTTCTTTTTCCTGCTCAAACAGCTTTGTGTATTTTAATAAATTCTAAAGTCTGAGTGTGGTACACACATCCCAGTCTTTGTCTGATTCTGAGTTTCTGCCAAATTAGTCTCACTAAATCTCAAATTGCCTTCTTAACATTGTTCTTGATGCAAGTTTCACATCTGCCTAGGGTTACATCTACAAATTTGGTGCCCAAAATCCCCTTTTTGCAATATTTGCAATTTCTCTCAATAATTTTCTTACTACCTTCATCCTTGTGCAATGGTCAACACCATACACTAACACTGAGAGCAGTTCTAATTGGTGCTACTGTATCACAGGCATTTCTCCAACATTGTTTTATGTCTTTCGTGGCTCCTCTGTCTTTCCAGAATTTCTGCTTTTATTATGTTTTAGCTTTTTTGGATGTTAATTATGTATTTTACTCACTATCTGTTTGGGCAATTTCAGAGCTTCTAGTAAAGAACTAATAAATATGCCATAGTTTACTGATGTTTCATCTGTCTCTACAAATCAACTACCAGTAGCGTTAATGGCTGAATCAGTCATTCAACTCTGGATGCCCTCTCTACATCCTCTTTTCCGAAGGATCAAGTCATAAACTTTGTGACACTTTGGAATGCACATGGCCACCATCTGGACAGAATCTGCCCACTGAATGATGGCCCATCATCCCCAACCTCTTCTCGAACCCACCAAATTGGGGTTCTGGCTTAACGGGCCAGATAACCTGTGCATCCTGCTACCATAAAATAATCCAATGTGTAGCCTTAAAAGGATCACCCCAGATTCACCCTCTCCCAATAGAAATCGGCCCTAATTTCTCCAAAGGAAAAACAAATATACATGCTCTCTCTGGTGACTTTTACGACCTCTTTCTCAGCCGGCCTGGCGCCAGGAGGACACCCCTGGAAATTTACGACAGAAGGAATCCAGCCTTTCACAGACACACATTTCAATAATAGTATTAAACTTTTGTTGAGAACAGATTATCTTCGCCAGGACCACTCATTAGAAAACCCATGAGAATCGCTTCATAATAAGTCTAAAGACACCCATATGTACTTAGCTAGTTCATACAAAATTGTCATGTATTTTCATCTCTATTTGGTTAATGTTTTAGTATAATGACCATTTTAGACGTAAATGATCCAGTTGGTTATGATTAGAAACAATAGCTGTTTTATCTATATGTATCGATCGCTCTGGTTTAATACTTGTTCATACTTATAAAAGAACAGAAATGAAGTTGTTATTTAGAATGTACTGTTTCCTACATCTTGTACTGATCGTATTATTGTTTGGTTAAGGAATAGCAAATGTATGTGCTGTAGTTAGAATGATTTAACGATGTCCTAGGTTATAAATTCAAGGTGCCTTTGATCATCTGAACCTTACAACGAAATTCTGCAACTAAACTTGTAACTTTGAGGATTTTTGGTTATTATGTGATAATTTTAGTCACCCTAGATATGTAGGAATATATTAATCCAAGTTATAGCTTCTGTGAAGCGGCCCATACCAACCTATGGTGAAATTAGAAGACACATCCACAATAGGAGGGATTTACTGATGAGTCAGCTTCTCATTGGCTAAGTCAGGGCAACTCCTTCTGCCCCCGCCTCCGACCGCCTACAATCCGGAACATACAAAAACGACGCGGGCTAACCGCGTGGTAGCTTTGAATCTTTTGTTATTTTCTTTTTGTCTGCCTAAGTCTAGTCTTTTTTTTGTCTTTTTAAGTTGCAGCTTTTGTCAGTCTTTAGTTGTTCATCTTTGTTAAAGTTTTACGTCCTTAAGTTCTTTCAAGTTTTTGTGCCTTATTTTTAAATTTTTCTGTGTCCAGCAGTCTTAGTAGTTCGGTATTGCCGAATTAGAAATTAAGCCTACGAAAGTAGACCAACCAGCCAAGACCTCTTTCACACTCGTGTATCCTAGTTTTCTTCAAGTCTTTTGAAGCTCGTGGTGCTAGACGCGTCGACTCTACCTTCACCTTTGGCCAGGGTAGAAATCTGAGTTGTACACCCGCATAGTTCGAGATCCGGTAGACCACTACCACCAAGCTGGGAAGAAGCCGAGGCGCGGCCCGCAACACATCTGTGGCTCCACGGCTGCATGTCAGCACGAACCGAGGGCTAATAGCCGATATCATCCAGAAGTCCGCCGAACAGTCGTCGTCAGATCTGAAGATAGGACCGCTATCGTTCCCCCGTGTGACTTCTGATGGCAGGCAGAGGCCCGGTTCCATTCCATCTCCTTCGCGTGAGCCCCCGCAAAGAAACAGGCAAGTACCGCTTGGTGTGGCTTATCTGGGTCCCTGATTCTGAAACCTTGCGTTTGATCTTAAACCACGCTTCAACATAGACTTATCCACGTCCAAGTAGCTTCTACCATACTATTCATGTTCAACGTAATTTGTGTTACTAGTAGTACCATAACATTGCCTCTGGGTAATTATTGCGCGACCGATAAGTTGCACATAGAGTCATCTTGGTTTCTGATTTTAATACTGTGATATGTACGTTTGCCATCATTCCCTGTTTTCAATACTGTGATACATACATGTTCACCATCATTTTATGATTTTAACTCTGTGATACACTTGTTATTACATCAGATAGTCTGTTGGTATTGCCTTGTTTGCAATTAATAAACTTGTTATAACCTTTTGAGTTTACCGCTTGGTGTGAGTGAGTTTCATTCAAACAAAGGTCGAGAAAAATAACTTTGAATTCACTATTCAGACCTAGACTGATCAATTTCGCTGTTCCCTTTCAACTGGTTTTCCGGATCTACCAGTCCACAAACGATCCGTTGGTGCTCCGTTTGTTTATTAAAAATTAATCAATTTAAAGTGTAGTCTTAGGTTTGCTACATACCTGTCAATTTTATATCCAAGGATATACTAATTTCCTTTATAGTTTGCAAAAGGGAAAAATTTGTTCACTTTTAAGATTATCATTACTATTATTTATTTATTATTACATTTTCCTTTTACACTTGCAAAAATATATTTTAGTATACCAGAAGCTGAGTGATACCAATTTATACATTTGCTTTTTACTATGTTACATATCATTTTAGTCTAAAATAGGTCTAATAAATTTTCTGACATCAGCCAATTTAATTTCCCTAAGTATTTAGTCACTCTACTTTAATATTCCCTTGTATGGACCAAATATTCACAAAATCTAGCACAATGCCAAAAGGTATAACGTCAGTCTGTATAGATCGTGAACCAATGTCTCTCTAAAGATTTGTTTAATCACATTTTGTTGAGTACTGGTCAGTAATAAGACTATGTAAAGATCAGCTCTCTCCTCTTCTCCATCCAAAAGATTTCCTTTGATCGCAATAGCAATACTAAGAATTTTTTTTTTTTTGCCATCAAGAGAATGTGGCAGCAGATAGGGAGTCATTAGGCAGAGGTTGGAATTATCAATTTCACTTACAAGTTAGAAACAGGTCCAATATAAAATTTTACACAACTTTATGAACGCATGCATGGCTCTGTTGTCCACAGATAATTTTATTCAGTTCTATTAAATGATTTTATAATCACTGGTAATGATTAAGGCAGATAGGTAAAACTGACCAATAACCCTCAATGATTTTTCAGCTAAGGCCTCAGCCTATGGGCCTTTGTATTGACGTTAAACTGAGTTATACCCAGGAAATTCTCCCAGATTCCTCTGACATAACATAGTATGATTTTCATCTAGACTGTGTTGATTCTGGTCTACAGCAGCACCATCAGCCTTTATTTCCCCCAACCTTCAATTACGAATGGTTAGATTTTACCCCATCGCATTTATGTCGTCCTAAACGGCTAGAATGTTTAGATTATTTATGCTGCATGACTTTTACATTAAACTTTGACTTAACTGTCAATAACTAATTCTTGTAAAAAATTACACAAATGTAAAAAAGAAAAAAATTGTAATGCATGTAATGCAAGCAACACTTCACGTATGAACTGATGACTAACGTGGATCCACTGTGTCCAGTAGTTGAACCCCTCAGTTTCTGTTGCTCCTCAATTATCTATTAGATAAAATGGCTTCAAAGAAAAGAACAAACAATAACATTCTAATTTCTATATTTACATCATATCTGTTAAAATGATGTGCACATTCACATTTATCATTATCATTAACATATTATCAGTAACAGCAATCTATGATTCTCTGGATCTCCTAGAGATAGGAAAAAATTAATTGTTAATTTCTCCAGTCTGTAATAACAAAAAGATCTAACATTAACATGGTATCAGCATCTATAGTATGATTGTATCAGACAAATGTGTTCTTTAAGACAAAGCACTAATAAACTTTAAACTTGATGTATTGATTTCTGCTTACAATTTAAAACATGTAAGAGCAGTGTTAAATACAGTTAAACTATACTATATGTGGGTAGAGTACAATGTAAAAACTATAAATTCATCTTAATAAATATTTTTATCCCAATTCAAAAGTCTAAAACGTCAATCAGCTTATCATATGGAAGGACCAAAGAAGAGGTCAGTGTTTGGACCTTGGCTAGACCGTTTGTACATGCGTATCTTTTTTTTTTTTGTATCTGTAATCACTACTTCAAAATCACTACTTTATTTCATCTTACTGCTTTATCATTCATATTTATTATTATACTTTTATGTCTTCTTTTGTTTTAAATTATTTTGCTTGTGTAAAGCACTTTGTGAAATGTTCGGAAAAGTACTATCCAAATAAAGATGATGATTATTATTATTATTATTATTATTATTATTTTTATTATTATTGTTATTATTATTAATGGTGGAATTTATGTTCAACTTCTAGGTTTATGTTTATAAATAAGTTCCAACACTTAATCAATTTTGTTCAGTATTATCGAACCTGCTTTGGGTGTAGATTAAAACATACTATACCCACAGACTTTAAAATTTTCCTAATCTGAGCAATTGAACGTATAGCTCACAGATTCTATATATTTTGGTATTATTTTATATATTTCTAAATAACCTTTCCTAAAACCTATCAGACACTAAACTTATTTGTTGTTCTAGTGTGCGTTATTACTTACCAATGTTGAAGATTTGTTGGAAACATGTCCTTGTAACCACATAAGCTATACATTTAAGTAACCATATGATCATTTACTGTACATCTTATATACTTGTATTTCTAATTGTGGTGATGTCACTCGTTCAGACTAAGCATATTTGAGGCCTGAATTTGTAGCTGCTTCTCACCCTGAACTGAGAAAGTACAGGTTCTTTGGCCTTGGAAGTGTTTATCAGTCTTGCGGAATGTGTGTGCGTAAAATATGTTGTTCGTGGACATGCTATAAACTCTAGTGATTTGGATTATTTCACATGTTCATGTGTATAATTAGTATCTGGTACTCAATCATATGTAATTTGATTAATAAGCAAATTTATTCAGTGACCTTTTTATTCTGTAAGTGCATATGATGGATAACTATATTTTAGGCCTTCTCATGGTCACAGAGATTAAGCATGATCTGGAGTTAATAAAATTTATGTAAAAATTGAAAACAATTTATAAATAAGAGTTAGAAACCACACGCTGAACTTTAAATCTGGGATAAAGGTCGTCTTCACTCTTGCACCCGTTAAGGAATGCGTGGGCACAGTGAGCTACAGACCTGAAAAACGGGACAATATTTGTGCCATGGGAGGAGTTTTTTAGGGGTTGGAGAAAACCATGATGTAATACATAGACCTTGAATATAAGGACACACAAAACTGTGGATCGGGGCATCTTCGCATCGCTGTTATGTGTGGTTGTCCTGGCCTGTGCTAATGAGTAGATGCAAGAAAATTGTCTGCTTCTCCACTGAAACTTTAATTTAGCTTGAGGGTGATTTTTGATTAAGTGAGCAGAATGTATTCTGTCAAAAAAACCACAACACCAACACAAAAATGACTGGATTTGTCACCACTCACTGTTTTCATAAACATATCTTCTTAATACAGCAGCAAAGTGCCAAATTAGCAACGCTGTGCGAGAAACTACACTTACTATGTTTCTATAGGAAATCTCATATTTCTGCAAATAGGTAAAAATGGGACAGTTTTGGAGAGTTCATGCTGTTTGTAACCTTTTACTATAATAATCATGTCTATACAATATCTTATATAATGTATGTATGAATATATACTAGCATGATAACTTTTAAAAGCTATTATTTTTCACCAGTTAACAATGATGATTTATCAAGACTATCATTCAAACTTATCAGCAACAAATCCAAAAGCCAGGCACTGTTATGCTATGGGGTTGCGTCAGTGCCCTTGGCAAAGGATATTTACACTTCTGTGATGGCAGCATTAAATGCAGAAAAGTACAGTGAGATTTTAAAGCAACATTAATTCTGTCAAGACAGCATTTTTTTCAGGGACGTCCATGCATTTATCAACAAGACAACGGAAAAATCAAATCAGAAAAAGTTAGGACTGAAATATGCAAATCCCTTCCAGTCTTTCTTTGAGACTTTTGTGGGCACTGCTTTTGTACGTAATCATGACTATAATCACTTGCTAACATTACCTGTTTGAAATCACACTACATTTAGTTTAACAGCTCATTACTAGCCCTAAATTTCCCCACTCCAACTTTTTTTGGAATTTGTTGCAGGCCTGAAATGCCAGAATGGAAGTTTATTAACAAATTAAATAAAGCTGATCAGACAAAACATGAAATATCTTGGGTTTATACTGTCTGCAATGAATTAAATGTCAAAGTACATGTATGGAGTACTGCATTTTTTTTTTTAGATATTTGCATTTTCCATACTGTCCCAACGTTTTCTTTCATTTGGGGTTGTATAATCTCATTTGTTATCTGGGTCCTCTTTATCTACTTTTAGGTCTGTAAAATTGAATGATGACTGACATGCTCTAATGAGGGTTATGCACAACCCCAAATGAGAAAAAGGACGATACTTTTACTTTTTACTTTTGAATGTAGAACATGAAAATTTTTTACAAAATGTGCTTTCTTCAATACATCTAACCACAGTACAGAAACCGCATTAGTTAGGGTAGTTAATGATCTGTTAATGTCCTCCGATAATGGATGTGTCTCTTTCCTTGTTCTTTTAGACCTTAGTGCAGCATTTGATACTGTAGATCATAATATTTTATTGAAAAGGCTAGAAAAAACAGTAGGTATTAACGGACTCGCACTCTCCTGGTTTGAATCCTATCTGAGTGATCGCTCACAATTTGTCCTTGTAAATAACTCATGCTCGGATACTACAAAAGTAAAGTATGGCGTTCCCCAGGGGTCAGTGTTGGGACCTCTATTATTTACTCTTTACATTCTACCCTTAGGGAATATTATTGATAAACATGGAATTAACTTCCACTGTTATGAGACGACAAGTTGTATATATCAGCCAACAAACAAAACAAAATTCCACAGACTCAGTAAGATTGAGGATTGTATTAACGACCATAAAAGAATGGATGTCGTGTAAACTTTCTCCTACTGAATTCAGATAAAAAACTGAAGTATACTTGTTGGTCCAAAAGGCTGCAAGGGAGAAGTTGAGAAGTGGGACTAATCTAGTGTTAAAGTTAACGCTTCTCTGTCACACTCAGCTCAGTAGTAAAAAACTTGGGTGTCACAATGGACTCAAGACCTCTCTTTTGATGAACATATTAGTGACATCACCAGAGTTGCTTTTTTTCACTTGCGTAATATAACAAAAATAAGAAATATCTTTCGGTTAATGATGCTGAAAAAAACTGATCCATGCGTTATAAACTCAAGTTATTAGATCGTTACTGTAATGCCCTCCTTTTTGCGGGTGCTCTACTGTTCTACTTACTAGAAATAGGAGGAAGTTGACCATATTAGTCCTGTTCTATCATCGTTGCACTGGCTGCCTATTAAATTTCGTACTGATTATAAAATTTTATTGCTAACCTATAAAGTGATACATGGCCTGGCACCGCAGTATTTAAGTGAACTAATTCAGCACTATAACCCATCACGCTTACTTCGTTCACAAGGTGCAGGGTTACTTGTAGTCCCTAGGATTAAGAAAGCCACTGCAGGGGGAAGAGTGTTCTCATACATAGCCCCTCACCTTTGGAATAGCCTCCCTGTCACTGTTCGTGATTCAAACTCGCTCTTGATCCAGATTAAAAACACACTTATTTACTCAAGCCTTTGAGGGGCCAAACAATATTTGACGTTTTACAATGAATGTTTACTTAATATCATGTTTTTAACACATTTTTGTGTTTCCCTATTTCCGAGATGGCGCGGACACAAAACCCTGGTCTGGGTTTTGTGTCCTGAGGATGTAGCTCACGGTTTCATTGCTGCAAGGACAACACCGCCTCTCCTCACTGCCCCCAGCGACTTAAGGATGAAGTCCTTAGATCCATTGATACAGCTGACAACACTGCCTTTTCTACTCATCTGCTGAACGTACTGTAATCCTGTGGTGACTCTCTCTGTTCCAGTCCTCAAACCATTACTCAGTACCCATCAGAGGGTAATAACCTCCAGGACACACAAAACTACAGTAACTCTTCCACTTGGACTACCTGTTCATTCAAACTCATTCAGTCATAACTTTATATGCTATAGATCTTATTCTCTATTTTTATTAGTTCAAATCATCTTAGTCTATATAATTATTCTATTCTAAATTTAAATGGGGTATTATCTTTACATATACTCTTCAATTATTGTATTTAACATCTAGGCTGCCCAAGGAGGATGGGTCCCTATTTGAGTCTTGGGTCCTCCCAAGGTTTCTTCCTATAAGGTTTGGGGAGTTTTTCCTTGCCACTGTCGCCTCAGGCTTGCTCAACTAGGGCTTTGATCTAATATATTTGTAAAGCTGCTTTAGGACAATGCGGTGTTGTGTTAACAAAGCGCTATATAAATACATTTGACTTGACTTGACTACATGGCAGGAGTTTTTAGGAGCCACTGTGTAATCTGAAAAAAGAAAATAAAAAAAATGAACAATATGGGCCAAGATGGCTAAAATCAATCAAAATTTTACTGCACCCCCTTTAGTTTTGAGTTCTGAGATGCCCTCCTTAGCTGCCTGTCTGACCACAGTCCCTCTACTTGGTAGCACAGTGCATCTATTACTCTATTACTATTATTCCTCCATATCAGTATCATCAGTTCCATCATGCCATGTAGCTCTTTTCTTTGTTCCCTTGGAAACATTTGGACAATGTTGGCACTGACATACTGTGCAAAGGTCTTAGGCATTCTATATATTTCAATTTATATTCAGCTTTATAATTTATATTCCTTACAGGACCACCACAGATCAGGTACTATTTAGGTGGTGGATTATCCTCAGCATTACAGTGACACTGATGTCGTGAGTGGATCAGACACAGCAGTGCCGCTGGAGTTTTTAAACACTGTGTTCACTGAACTTGCACCCTGATAGACACATCTAGGTTATTGTTCCACTTTGCAGATGTAAAGTCAAGAGGCAGCAGTTCATTTGTTGTTGCAGAGTTTGTGTTAGTCATCTTCTAATCCTTCATCAGTGCTCACAGGACACGGTCTACAGGATGGTGGTGACTAGACATTTTTGCTTGGTGGACAATTTTCAGTCCAGCAGTGACACTGAAGTGTTTAAAAGGTCTACAAGCACTGCTAAACTTGTAAAGTTGTTTTGAGACCATTGTAAAAAGTGCTATATAAATAAATATGACTTGACTTGCTGTGTCTGATCCACTGTTGCATACAGAATGCTTTGTATCTGGCATTACACATTTTCAGCAGCACTTAAGAGTTTCTAAACCCTCTATTACAATCACACAGAGGCACAGTTCTCCATGTGCTATGTACAGCCTTAAGTCCTCCTGACAAACATTTTCCATTGTATTGGTATCTTCTCATCCTGTCCATAAAGTTACACCAGTTTTGCACCAGCTCTACGTGTTTGTTCTAGATTTTTAATACTAATTTTTAATACCGGATACTGGTTAATCACAAAGTCCATTCATATAAATTGACAAGAAATAAAGTCATGTGTAATAATTACAAGCAATTAACTCAGTGTTCTTCTTCTGGGGTCCTAGTAACTGTTGCAGTACACTTTGTCTAGAACCTAATGTATTGTCTGTAACAGGACTTGAAGTATCGCACCACCAGGGGGAACACACTCACCTCTGTCCATAACTTGAGCTTTAGGGCACCGTGCTACCCATTACACAGTCTCTATCAAGCACATTTCTGTCTGTAAAATGCCTGTAGCAGTGTGATGCAATCCAGCATATTTGCAAACATCATCATACTCAGCTTCTATGCAATGTTTATGTTTTCGTTATCCTGACACTCACCCTTCTTGCCAATACACCGTTTGACCCTGTTTCTGAATGTATCCCAACGTGTGCAGGTAAAATGTTTTGTCTCTTTTGTTATGGACATCAGATGCATATAACATTGTTTATAACTCTTCTTGCGCTTTTCTGATGGTCGTCTGACTGTAAATTTGTCATCTTAATTACTCGGTGTTGACAATAATGGCGCAGCCTTGTTAAGATTCAGGTTCAAGAGCAGCCACCTGATTAGTCCAGCGGGAAGCAAGTGCTGATTACAGCATGTAGCCTTGTCACGCATGAACCAAATATGATTGCGAGAAGAAAGAACTATTGCCAACTTTAAACTTGAATTAACAACAAAGTGCTGGAAAATAGAGAAATTTTATTATCTCTATGCCAATAGATATTTTTAATACAGTAATTATTATTTATTTCCCTATATATGAGAAGGAGATAAAACAAAAATCGGCTTCACCTTATGGCCTAATGCAGGAGAAAATTGTTGAAATGTTTAAAAAAAGAAATGGTAACCAAAGTAAGACTGGAAGGGATTTGCATATTTATCCCAATACAGGGCATAAAACCATTAAACAATTCAAGGAACCTGGAGGAATTCCAGTACCTATAGGGCAATTGCACAAGCGTAAACTTAAAATCCATGACCTCCAGTTCCTCAGAACGCCATCAAGATCTAATCCATCAAGTACTGTCATTCAGCAATAGCTGATATAACCACAAGGGCAAGGGATTACTTTGGCACATTTGTCAAGCACTACCATACAATGTTAGATTCAGAAATGCCACTTAAAACTGTACTGTGCAAAAAATAAGATTTCTGTTAACAATATCAAGAAGCAGTGTTAACTTCTCTGTTTTCGGAGGCCTTTGAGATGGACCATCACACAGTGGAAACGTGTTCCGTTTTCGGATTTATCAGTGTATTTTTTTTTTAAGAAGAAAAACGGCAACTGCTCTGGACCAAAGATGAAGAGGACCAACTCAGCACTGGAATGGCTATATAGTTGGCATACTATGGCGTACTGACTGTTTCAGTAGTCATACCATGCACCATAGTCCCATTTGTGTTAGAAAGTTTAGGATTCTTCCTGTGGGTAAGTTTCAATACAAGTTTCCTTCATACTCTCAACTGAAAAACAGCAAATTTTCTGTGGTCATCGTGTCAATAGCACAGGATAATGAACAGCACTTTTATAATGTCAGTAATTTATTGCAGGATTAAGATATACAGTAACTTCTCAGAAACTGAGTACTGATCAGAAACAAGAGAAGCAAAAAAAACATGCAAATCACAGCAACAGGATCAACACCAACTTTCTCAAAACGGTATGGCTGTGGGGTGTGTGCAAGCAGGAGTAAAGAAAGAGAATGTCTAAAATGTACAGGTTTGTGTCCCTTCCATGATACATCCTGTTAAGAAACCCATTATTCAAGAAAAGTTTCATTTCTTCAAATTTCACCATTTACTAGTACACAACATGGCAATTTATCATCAACAGCACCATCAATACAAAATAGTTACTGCCCAAAATCTCCATGTAAACTCTGCATGTAAAAATTCATTGAGTAGGAGGTAAGACATTTCATCAGGTCTCTGATGCCCCTACTTTTCTACTGCTCTTTTTTTCCACGGTTACTCCCTGCTTTGTTTCACAAGGTCCATGTCTTCCTCAGTAATTAATGCTTTCCAGGACTTCTGGTGCAATTTCTCATTAATTTCGGTCTTCTGTGCTGCAGGGGGCCCAGTGGCTAACAGAAGAGGTGGAAGATGCTTGAACTCTTCTTCATTTATATCATAGTCCTTCATCTTATGCTCCAACACCCACCAGCAACCCACAAAGCCTACATCCATCACACATTTGGGTAACTGTGCCCAGGGCAAGGAGAGTGCAGAGCAACTTGACTCATACAGGCTACAGTCAGGGTCATAGTCTGCCACATAGGCCAACGACGCAATACCAAGGCTGATGTAGCGCAAACGGCCCTCATTGTGCAGCTTGACCAAGCTCTGAACATGCCCATCTGATGTGCCACTGCGGATCCATGGAGAGAGGAGGGAAAGCTTGTTGGAGGTTTCTACTATTCTATTCTGCAAAGACATGCTGTCTGGATTAGTGTAGTAACAGAAGTATGCACCTCCAAGAAAGACCACATAGGTAGAGGCTTTGAAGGGATGCTCATATGCTCCCACAAGCACTTCACGGCATGCCTCTTTATAGTCACTCAGGAGACTTTTGCACCAGATGCCTGTCAAATAAGACATTTTAATGTTTAGGGGTTATTTAAGTATCACTGGAAACAGATGCTACAATGCATAATATCACAGTACATGTTCATAGTGTGACTCAGTAGACATTTATCATAGAGTTTTATACAAATTAATATCCAGGTACCTCTACAAACTGTCCTCATACTTATTTGGGGTTTCATGTGAGGTCAATTGTTAATTACTTCAGTAATTTCCTTTGAGTTATAGTAAACATTATGTACCTTCCTAAAATGTGAAAGAAATGGTTTTCACCAGACTGGTAATTAGGGCTGTGTTATATGACTAAAATTTCATATCCCGATAACGATACACATCACGATATAGCACATTTACTGTAAATAATGTGAATAAATAGTTTTTTTAAAATAAAATGACCACATGAAAGACCTACCGTATTTTTCGGGCTATAAAGCACACCAAGTTATAAGGCGCGATATCAATGATCGACTGCTAACGAGTCTATTTTCATACATAAAGCGCACCGGGTTATAAGGCGCATTAAATCAAACAGAACTCTTAAGTTCCCTCGGAAACTCAGTTTGGTCTTCTTTACCTGGCGCATGGCGTCTTCTTGCTTCCTCCACTTCCGTATCATTGATTCGTTAATGTTGAATTCTCTCGCAGCTGCTCTGCGTGTTGTACTGCCTGACCGATAGCGTTGAGTTTGAAATCCGCTTCAAAAATGAATGAATGAATGCACATAACCTAATGTTGAAGCACAGATCGTATTACTCCGCGATGCTCCTGGCTACGATGGCAGTAAGCTTCGTAACTTACCAAGGTCGTGCTAAAACCTTTTGACAGATTTATGAGCGCCGTGTACTATCTACAATCAGTTCTAGGTCAGAAAGCACAACCAGACTTAATTCATACATTAGGCGCACCAGATTTTAAGGCGCAATGTCGATTTTTGAGAAATTTAAAGAATTTTAAGTGCGCCTTATGGTCCGAAAAATACGGTATTCTTATTTTATTCAGAAACTTGCAAATTATTAATTAAACATAAAATATCAACAAGTACCATATGTTTAATAAAAATGCACCAACTGCAATTTTCCTGTCCGAGACCTGAATTTTTTATTTTTATATTTTTACATTATGACCAGACGATGCCGATTTTCTTTCTTTATAAGAATCAAAAGTGACAGTATACAGAAACATGTGTGTTCAACTTTTCTTTTAATGAAAACTAAAGTAACAATTTAGGCTTGAGAATTAGTCAGATCTGTCTGTGACATATGGCTGTACCTGTCCCATGTACATATATAGCAGGTTACAAAAAGTGTCCCATCTACTTATGTTTTAGTACAATACTGTTTGGGTTTGGGGAGACAACCCTTACAACAGGCACTTCTTGGAGAGTAGAACACACAGAAAACGCCTTTTCCTATAAGACATGATGAAATCTTTCCCAACATGTCAATTCACTTCTTTGTGATGGATTTTTTTCTCTCAGACTGAATTCACTTCAATCAAAGTGTGAAGTTAATGTTTCAATTAAAGTTTGCAAATGGTAGATTTCTCTTATTTCTTTCAGCAGTGCAACATTAAGTTATTTCCCTGAAACACGAATTTCTTACAACATATTTTACTCGTCTTTACCAGGGTTGCTAATAATCGTGGAGGGTACTGACATAAAAAAACAATTATTTTGATTACTTATGATTACACAATGAAGACTGCTGATTCAAGATGTGGACATGATAACCATTTAGTGTATAAACTGTCTGAATATTTTTATGGCGAAATATTTTTTAATTACGAACATGAGAAATCTGCTAGCTCAACATATGAAAATATCCCTACTGAAATCAGTTGGCAGTTAAACACATCAACCAGAATTAACTGTGCTTCTGGTGACATCAAATACAATAATTTCAAATAGGTCAGTACAGATTTGAAGAAGCACTTTTGACTAGTAGACACACCAGTGTGCATTTTTGTTTGTAATTATTTTGCTGCAAGATTCCTAATTCAGCCAGACCCTGCTATCCCAACTCCCTCAATAACGTATGAGGTATTTTAATCACTTAAACATGCATGATCTACACATGATGAACTAGACCTTGCCCTATTAGCAGATAACGGGCAGTCCTTGCGCTGCTATATTAGAATGAAAACATTGGAAGTAAGTGAAGTTTAAAATAAAATAAGGCAGTCAGAATGTTCCCATTAGAAATAACAGAATGCGACTCCTGTTAAAATATTTTCTACTTTAATCATTTTTCTAAACGAGTTAATTTTGGAAAATGGATTTGACTGAATACTATACTTTTCTTACAAAAGGAGTAACCCTCTATAGATAACTATAACATTGATATTGAATATTGTTCATAATATCAGATCATACATTTGTACATAGCATCTAACAGAAATACTGCTGTTCTGCTGCATTATTCCATCATTACCAGTAGGGCTGGGTATCAAAACACGGTTCCAATTAGGAACCAGATCCAAAATTCCAAGAACCGGTACCCGTTAAGAAAAAAAAAAAAAGAAAAATAGATGTTCAATTCCACTTATGTAATCACGTGTTTTTTTTCTGCTACACTCTGCGAAAGCATTATCGGAAGATGGACACTCAAAAGTTTGGCTCCATGAAAGGCTAAATGCAATATATGTGGAAAGCTGATCTATTATAAAGGATGCTGCACCTTCAACATGGCAAAACATCTAAACATCATTTCAGCAGTAGAGATTACTCATGACCAGCAGTAACTGTGAGAAGTTTGGTTCTCCTAGATCGCTGCTTTAATACATTAAGCTACGTTAAGCTTTTTGCTTATAATAGGTTTAAATGGGAGGGAAAAAAAACAACGTAAAAATGATTTTATATATATATACACACACACACACACACACACACACATATACATACATACATACATATATATATATATATATATATATATATATATATATATATATGTGTGTGTGTGTGTGTATGTATGTGTGTGTGTGTATATATATATATATATATATATATATATATATATACACACAGTGTATGACAAAAGTGAGTACACCCCTCACATTTCTGCAGATATTTAAGTACATCTTTTCATGGGACAACACTGACAAAATGGTGCTTTGACACAATGAAAAGTAGTCTGTGTGCAGCTTATACAACAGTGTAAATTCATTCTTCCCTCAAAATAACTCAATATACAGCCATTAATGTCTAAAACACCGGCAACAAAAGTGAGTACACCCCCCTTGTGAAAGCTCCTGAAGTGTCAGTCAGTATTTTGTGTGGCCACATTATTTTCCAGAACTGCCTTAACTCTCCTGGGCATGGAGTTTACCAGAGCTTCACAGGTTGCCACTGGAATGCTTTTCCACTTGTCCATGACGACATCACGGAGCTGGCAGATATTTGAGACTTTGTGCTCCTCCATCTTCCACTTGAAAATGCCTCAAAGATGTTCTGTTGGGTTTAGGTCTGGAGACATGTTTGACCAGTCCATCACCTTTACCCTCAGCCTCTTCAATAAAGCAGTGGTCATCTTAGAGGTGTGTTTGAGGTCATTTTCATGCTGGAATACTGCGCTGCGACCCAGTTTCCGGAGTGAGGGGATCATGCCAGAGCAGTATTTCACAGTACATATTGGAGTTCATGTGTCCTTCAATGAAATGTAGCTCCCCAACACCTGCTGCACTCATGCAGCCCCAGACCATGGCATTCCCACCACCATGCTTGACTGTAGGCATGACACACTTATCTTTGTACTCCTCACCTGATTACTGCCACACATGCTTCAGACCATCTGAACCAAACAAATGAATCTTGGTCTCATCAGACCATAGGACATGTTTCCAGTAATCCATGTCCTTTGTTGACATGTCTTCAGCAAACTGTTTGCGGGCTTTCTTTTGTACAGACCTCAGAAGAGTCTTCCTTCTGGGGTGACAGCCATGCAGACCAATTTGATGTAGTGTGTGGCGTATGGTCTGAACACTGACAGGCTGACCCCCCACCTCTTCAATCTCTGCAGCAATGCTGATGGCACTCCTGCGCCTATCTTTCACAGACAGCATTTGGATGTGACGCTGAGCACGTGCACTCAGCTTCTTTGGACGACTGTCTGTTCTTAGTGGACTTTTAAAACGCTGGATGATCTTGGCCACTGTGCTGCAGCTCAGTTTGAGGGTGTTGGCAATCTTCTTGTAGCCTTGGCCATCTTCATGTAGCGCAACAATTCGTCTTTTAAGATCCTCAGAGACTTTTTTGCCATGAGGTGCCATGTTGGAACTTTCAGTGACCAGTATGAGAGAGTGTGAGAGCTGTACTACAAAATTGAACACAACTGCTACCTATGCACACCTGAGACCTAGTAGCTCTAACAAATCACATGACATTTTGGAGGGAAAATGACAAGCAGTGCTCAATTTGGACATTTAAAGGGTGTAGTCTCTTAGGGGTTGTACTCACTTTGTTGCCGGTGGTTTTAGAAATTAATGGCTGTATATTGAGTTATTTTGAGGGAAGAATAAATTTTACACTGGTATATAAAGCTGCACACTGACTTACTTTTCATTGTGTCCAAAGCACCATTTTGTCATTGTTGTCCATGAAAAAGACATACTTAAATATCTGCAGAAAATGTGAGGGGTGTACACAAATATATATATATATATATATATATAATATATATATAAAGATATCATACATGTATGTATGTATGTATGTATATATAATATATATATATATATATATATATATAGATATATATATATATATATATATATATATATATATATAATATATATGATATATACACACACACACACACACATACATACATACATACATACATACATACATGTATGAATATCTTATATATATATATATATATATATCAACTTCAAAAGTAAAGGACCATACTTTATATTTAAAACATTTGGGACATCGATAAGCAGCATTGAAATCGATAAAAATGAAAATGACACCCAACTCTAAATAACATTAGGGCTGTGTAACGGATGATGATGATGATGATGATGATGATGATATATATCACCTGATGACAGAAAAACAAATATTTTAATTGTACACCATCATCAATTTCGACATGTCGCAAAATACACGCTGTAGGGCAGTCTTTGTTGTTTGGGTGACACATCATTAAGGATACAAAAAAACAAACTGGAGGAGAGTGAACACAACACATAACAGGGTAATTTCTAACAGGAGAGACCAAGAAGCACAAAACGAGGTGCTCATACCTAAAAGGAGCTACTTCTGTTGCAGGGATATGGTTTCGGTATGACAAGTCTGAGATAGATCAGAAATGCTTGCAATGCTTGCGTGTGCAAAAAGAGAAACCTTATGTGTATGTCTTTGTTGCAACATGGACAGAGTTGAGATATTTATGAAGTTCCACGTTACAAGATGATGTAGTTTAATAAAGTAAGCTTTAACCGTCCATTCTGTAGTCTTCATTAAACAGAAAGAACAGAATGAAACAAGTTGTAGAAATTGTCAACCTTTCATCAAAATGGGTAGACAGGTTAACAATAAGTTAAATAATTAGGCAAATGTACAGCTATAGAGAACTGCTAATATGGCACCTAGTCAAGTATGCTGCTGTTCCAACTGCAGAACGACCATACGCGTCTTCTTGAGTATGTACTCACAAACTTGCCAAGTCTCTACTACTACCACAAAGTTTTATTCTTTTTATTGAAAATAAAAAAAATACATAAATAAATGAAATAACAATAACACAAATAAAAGGCATTTTTATTCCTTTGGAACCACAAGCAGAAGCACTGTTTTCTTAGCTTGAGTGTAGAGACCATACACTGATTAAGTTTATTTTTGAAAGCAGGAAAGAAGTTTGTTTCCTTTAATTTTACGAATGAATATATTTATTCACTCACTTTCTTATCCGCTTGATCCTGAACAGGTATGAATACATTTAGCTAATAAAAATAAAATATCTATTACAAAATATCTCCATTCATTAACCTTCTCATAATGACATATACCATATGATAATAATCATAATGTGCGCTTAGTTAACAGTCCTGGTCAGAATGAGTGCGAGATGCTAACCCATGAAGTGAACCACTACTGCCACAGATTTTAATTCTCCTCACTGTGGTAATTTGGTAAGTTTTTTATTAAATTATTGTTTTTAAAGATTTTAATTCGATTTTGTGGTAACAAACTTTGTTGTACTTTTCAGACAGAAAGCTATGCTAATTGCTATTGGTAAGGTTTGTCATAGTTTTCTTTGCCCACAACTTGGAATTTTAGAGCTAAAAGAGGAATGTTAAGTTACCTACATTAAATTACCATTTTTTTTAGCTGCACTGAATGTTAGCACCTGATATGCCATCTGAATATGCCACACTTTATTTGAACTTTAGGCTCCGTTTAAATTTGAGTGTACAATTGGTTTGAGTGAGTTTTAGGTCAACAGAAAATGTATATCAATTCTGACTTGTATGAAACTTGTGTTTGTATTATTATTTATTATTGTATTATTTATTTTGGCGTGCACATTTGGGTACCTAGCTATCTGCAGACTTTCAGATAATATTAAGTTAGTCTATCTCCAAAAAAAACATGATAAGTTCACTGTATTAAGTTTTATTCCATTAAATCTATAGGAATAACATGTGGAATGAGCTTGAAGTTTTTCAGCACTCACTGCAGTGCTTTTGTCCTGTTTGAAGGGCTTTGCACAAAAGTCAAGTCAAGTCAGATTTATTTATATAGCGCTTTTTACAATGGAGCATTGTCTCAAAGCAACTTTACAAGTTTAGATTATTTCCTAATAACTACGTCTAATCCCAAATTGAGCAAGCCTAGGGCGACAGTGGCAAGGAAAACATTTTCATGAACTTCATACATACAATAAACAAATTCTACATTATGATTAATATGACCTTTATTAGATGTTTTCCCCATAGTCAGGACTGTGCTAAAGTTTTAGGCAGGTGTGGAAAAATCCTGCCAGTTAAAACGAAAGTGAATGAACAAAGAGAAATTAAAACTAAATCAGTATTTGGTGTGGCCACCTTTCTTCTAGGTACACTTGCACACAGTTTCTGAAGGAACTCGGCAGGGAGATTGTCCAAAGATCCTGGAGAACTAACCACAGATCATCTGTGGATGTAGGCTTGCTCAAATCCTTTGGTCTCCATGTAATCCCAGACAGACTTGATGTTGAAATCAGAGCTCTGTGGTGTCCATATCCTCACTTCCAGGACTCCGTGTCCTTAGTCACGAATATAGTTCTTAGTGACTCTGGCTGTATGTTTGGGGCCGTTGATATTTTGGCCACAACTCTTCCATGAAGAAAACTTCTGGCCAGACTTCTCAGAACAGTCAGTGGGTGTACCTGGGCCCCACTGGTTTCTGCCACTACTGAGTTGATGGCACCGCTGGACATCTCCCATTTCTTAAGGGAAGTAAGCATGAGGCATCTTTCATCAGCTGCACTAAATTTCCGTATGTGACCACTGCGTCTATGTTCCCCAGCATTGCCAATTTCTTTTTGCTTTTTCAAAAGAGACTGAACAGCACATCTTGAAACCCCTAGACTGCTTTGAAATCCTTGCCTGTGAGCGACCTTGCTGAGGCAGTATACCTTGTGTCTTGTTTTTGTGCTCAGTCTTGTGATGGTTGTATGACCTGTGACAAAACTGTCTTCCACAACCTCACCTTTGTAGCAGAATTTTCTCTTCCTCACCCAGCTTTAAGCCTCATACACAGCTGTTGTTTCAGTTAATGACTTAATAGCTCAACCTACATTTGAAAATGATGATCAATATCACCTGTTTGATATAATTGGTTAGTCATGCACCTGACTATAATCCTACAAAATCCCTGACTGTGTACCTAGAAGAATTGATGTTCTGAAGGCATCATTCACTCTGCATTTTGTTAACTGACACAAAAACTATTAACACTTCTATTGTAAAACCATTCTTACTTTGCAGCATTTTTCCCAAACCTGCCGAAAACTTTAGCATAATATGTATATCAAGTTGTTTGTCTTCTAAAAACAAATAATTACAAATGGATATTCAGCATTTTGGTGATAATCTGTTTATTTCTAGAATTTACTTTATTTCCAGGAGTATAAATAGGAGTATAAATATTAAATCACGGCCTTGTTTTTTTCTGTGCATGTTTAGTGTTTTCCACACTGGAGAGCTGGAAAGCGGTTGAGGTGGGGAAATTGAAAAAGGAAATTAACAAAAGCTGTGATCATGCCAGACTGACCATCTACACACTGACCATCGACACCTTGCCAGCCTTCTTTTCAACATCATTAAATGACTCCAGGTTGACCTTTCACTGTTTGAACACAGCTGTACATGATTCTGAATCTGAGACCTGAACTGAACACACACACCAAACATTATGTTTTTAAGGAGGAATTTTAAAAAAGTGCATAATTAAATGGTTGAGATGGTTAGTCATTAAAAGTGGTTTGGTGTAAAACACTCCATTCTACAGAAACTTACCAAGTCAGAATTGTCACAGTGGTGGTGAGAGGAACCAGATATCTGAAGACATTATTGCCTCTGAAAGCTCCCTCAAAGAAAATTATTACATGAAATTGTTAGATATGTGCTGCCTGATGCATGTTTGACACATTGTTTTATGTTAAAGTTTCGGATTAAAGTGTATATTAATTGCAAAGGGGTACATGCAGGGAGTTATAAGGCACAGTAGTCCCCAGAGAAAACTTATTTCAAATTACATCAACACTACATATTTAAAAACTCACATGTTGGTTCATTGATGGTTTTGATGTGAATAAAATAGCCATATCAACAGTGACTGCAACACAAAAACTGTTTATTTACAATCCAAAAACCTACTATCCAAGTTTTGAATATGTAATATTCAATATGTTCAATATTAATATTGAATATGTTCTCCTACTTAGAAAGATGAGATTTCTGTCATTTTCATCACAGGTACACCAACTATGAGAGATAAAATGAGAACAAAAAATCCAGGAAATCACATTATAGGATTTTTAAAGAATTTAATTGTAAATCATGGTGGAAAATAAGTATTTGGTCACCCACAAGCAAGCAAGATTTCTGGCTCTCACAGACCGTAACAACTTATTTAAGAAGCTCTTCTGTCCTCCACTCTCTACCTGTATTAATGGCACCTGTTTGACCTCGTTATCTGCATAAAAAAAAGACACCTGTTCACAGCCTCAAACAGTCAGACTCCAAACTCAACCATGGCCAAGACCAAAGAGCTGTCGAAAGACACCAGGAAGAAAATTGTAGACCTGCAGCAGGCTGGGAAGAGTGAATCTACAATAGGCAAGCAGGTTGGTGTGAATAAAATCAACTGTGGGAGAAATTGTAAGAAAATGAAATACATTGATAATCTCCCTCGATCTGGGGCCCCACGCAAGATGTCATCCCTTGGGGTCAAAATGATCATGAGAACGGTGAGCAAAAATCCAAGAACTACACGGAGGGACCTGATGAATGACCTGCAGAGAGCTGGGACCAAAGTAACAAAAGCTACCATCAGTAGCATACTACGCTGACAGGGATTCAGAACCTGCAGTTCTAAGCCAATACCTGTCCAGGCTAGGGCTGCAACTAACAATTATTTTAATAATCGATTAATTGGTCGATTATTTTTTCGATTAATTGATGAATCGGAAAAAAGAAAAAAAAAAAAACATTTTCATGTCTTTATTCAGAAATATAACATTGAATAACAGAGCAAATAAGTGATAATTGAATAATAATAAATTAAATGTATTAATAAATTAAAATAACAAATTAAATAATAGCGTGTATACTTGTATTTATTCGGTTTCTTCCTTTTTGGTGCCGTAACAAGATAATTTCCCACTGTGGGAGAATAAAAGGCTATCTTATCTTATCGTAATAAAGAAGAATAAGTGCTCTGATGCAAACACTATATACAAACTCATTCACTCCCTTTTTTTTAGGAACTTTGCATTGCAATGCAAAAATTTTAGCATGTCAACATGCTCCTGGTTAAAGCTGGCTCTCTTTTTAGAGTCTATATTTCCTGCCACAGAAAATAGACGCTCAGACAGTGCTGAAGCACCAGGAATGCATAAATAGGACTTGGCTAGCCTGGCCAATATAGGATATCTATCTGTTAACTCACTATCATTATCCAGCTAACAAGCAAAAACAGCATCAACCCTGCTGTGCCCGTTCACATAGTCTGAGTGCGCCGTTACGTTTCCTCACGACAAAACGGAACAAACTCGGGATATTGTAACAGAACATGGGTGACTCCATGTTTGTGTATCAAGGACTGTATCAGCACCGGGGTGCTCCGGTCCCAAATCAGATCACTTTTGCAAAGCTTGCATCTTACACATTGTTTAGTTGTGTGAAGCGCGAAAGTGCTCCTACACGTTTGAGGTCTTACGCCGAACCACCTTCTCTGCGTCGGTCATGTTTCATTTGTAGAATTTATTCCATTCTTAACGCTAACTTACGTTGAATGTTCCGCCTCCACACCGGCTCCGCCTTGCTCCGTTCATTCGCTCGTGTTTTTTTCCGGCGTTGACGAAGTGCCGCAAGAAACGTAAGCGGATATGACAAGGGGAGGGAAACATAAATCATGCGACATAACGAATCAATAATGAAATTCGTTGTCGACACTTAATAATCGATTCGTTGTTGCAGCCCTCGTCCAGGCCCAACTGAAGTTTGCCAGAGAGAACATGGATTATCCAGAAGAGGATTGGGAGAATATCATGTAGTCAGATGAAACCAAAATAGAACTTTTTGGTAAAAACTCAACTCGTCGTCGTTGGAGGAAGAAGAATGCCAAGTTGCATCCCAAGAACGCCATACCTACTGTGAAGCATGGGGGTGGAAACATCATGCTTTGGGGCTGTTTTTCTGCAAAGGGGACAGGGCGACTGATCCGTGTTAAGGGAAGAATGAATGTGGCCATGTATCGTGAAATTTTAAGCTAAAACCTCCTTCCATTAGTGAGAGCATTGAAGATGGAACGTAGCTGGGTCGTCCAGCATGACAATAAGCCCAAACACACCACTCGGAGTGGGAGTGGCTCCGTAAAAACCATTTCAAAAGCAAAATCATTTCCTGGAGTGGCCTAGCCAGTCTCCAGACCTCAAACCCATAGAAAATTTGTGGAGGGAGTTTAAAGTCCATGTTGCCCAGTGACAGCCCCAAAACATCACTGCTCTAGAGGAAATCTGCATGGAGGAATTGGCCAAAATACCAGCTACAGTGTGTGCAAACCTAGTGAAGACTTACAGGAAACGTTTGACCTCTGTCATTGCCAACAAGGGTTATGTTACAAAGTATAGAGTTGAACTTTTGTTATTGACCAAATACTTATTTTCCACCATAATTTACAATTAACTCTTTAGAAATTCTACAATGTGATTTTCTGTTTTTTTTCCCTCATTTGGTCTCTCATAGTTGAAGTGTACCTATGATGAAAATTACAGAGCACTCATCTTTCTAAGTAAGAGAACTAGCACAATCAGTAGCTGACTTTGTTTTGTATCAACTTTCCATCGACACTTTAATCAAGAATTGCATTGGACCATCGGCTGAACCATATCTTCAATCGGCACCCCACAACACCACTTGAAGCAAAGTACCTTTAATTTATTATTTAATTAATTGTATTAGCATGGCTTCTGCTGCGCTTGTTCCCTGTGCCGAGTGTGGCATGTTCAGCCATTCTTCCTCCGTCATTAGTTTAAATTTTATTTGTGATAGGTGTAGGCTTGTAGCTAGTCTGACGGAGAAGATTGTAGTTTTAGAGGCGAGCACCCAGACATTAGAGAAGGGTAGCTCAGCTTCTAGCTTAGCAGATCTGGATGCCACAGGTGTAGTTAGTGGGCCCACTCCGGCAGGGCAAGTGGGTGACAGTTCGGCAACGTAGTCATAAGGCAAGCCCACCTGAGCACCACTCTTTACCTGTTCACGTGTCCAACAGGTTTACCCTCCTCAGTGATGCACCCACTGAGCAGCCTGTTGAAAAAGCTCTGGTCGACTTCCGGTTTGACACAGCATGGAGTAGGCGTGTGTTTGGTGGCGCTCCCAGGGAAAGTGTAATTATATTGCTGTACCATACTTTTACTTTGCTTTTTTGTATCCTGGCTGTTTATTATTTGAAACGGTTCTGTTTGTGACTGCTGAGAACGTTATAATGCCTCCGAAAACGAGCAAAACGGTGAGTTCATCGCAGTCGCTCATTAGGCCTGCGCTACAGGCCGCTGCATCGCCTAGCTGATTCTCCGGTTCGCGCTGCACCCACCTCCATTACCGACATCGATTCGTTAAGATCCGAGTTGGTTCGCGCGGTGGTATCTGCACTCCAGGTTGTCCTAAACGATCATTACAGGAAGATTAGGACAGAACTTCAGGACATGAAGGCTGAACTATCGCGGGACTTTGCGGCGCTCAGGTCTGAGTTGGCAAGTGTGAAAGTCACTGTGTCTGACATGGAACACTCTCTCTCTGTATGTGCGGATGACACGGCGGTGCTATAGAACAAAGTGGAACTTCTAACTAAAGAAATGGTTAGATTGGACGCGAGGTGTGAGGATCTGGAGGCGAGGTCGCGACACCAGAACCTCCGAATTGTGGGTATTCCCGAAGATTCCCGTCGTTTTCCCTCACCACAGATAATGTATCTAAACTTAAGGATGCTTTTTCTATGGAGAAGTGTCCGGTGGTGGACAGAGCGCACCGTTCATTAGCACCCACATTTTTATATTCTTTATGGCGCCATCTTTGTTTTTATTTTCATCTCTTTAAACGGTCTATTTACTGTTTAGTCGTACAGTGTAAGACTGTTTGTGTTTGGTACTTCTCTGTTTAGCCATGTTTGCACGTTACTCGGGTAACTTTAAGCTGCTAGTAGTTTCGGTACAGTTATTAATGTATATAAATCCCTTGGGTTCTGCCTGTTAAACCATGGTGTGCATGCGGGAGTATGGTTTTTTTGAGGTGGGCTCCTGGCTGGGCCTTACTAGTCCTCAAGTTGAGTTGTTTGGAGGACTTTGGGTGGGATATTTTTTGTGGGCGGGTTTAGGTTGGTGTGTTCGTGTGTATGTGTGTGAGTGTGTGTATGTGTGTGTCTTTCCCCTTCCCCCTCTTCAGTCGGCGCTGCTTTTATTGTACTCTCTGTTGTTAATAACCAAATGTCGGATTCTCATGCTCATAAGTTAAGGACTGGAGCCTCTGTGAGATTTACTAGTTGGAATGTTAAGGGCTTAAATAATGCAGTTAAACGATTAAGGGTATTCACTCATTTAAAACGTTTAAACTCTGACATAATATTTTTTTACAAGAGACCCTCTTCAAAAACAGTGATCATTCTAGGTTAAAATGCTCCTGGATAGATGAAACCTTACATTCTACATTTAATTCAAAAAGTAGGGGAGTTGCAATTATGGTCAAAAGAGGGATTCGGTTTGTGACAGATAAAGTAATGGCAGATACAAATGGGCAGATATTTGATTCTACGAGGCTCTCTATTCAATACCCCAGTTCTACTGGCTAATATTATGCTCCAAATTTTGATGACCCCAATTTTATGGCTAAAGTTTTAGCTCTTTTCCATCTTTAAATACCCATTTGTTAATACTGGGTGGTGATTTTAATTGTATAATTGATCCGGCATTAGATCATTCAAATCCCCGTACCCTGTCTCGATCTTTAATGTCTCAGGCAGTTTCCGACTTCACTACAAAAAACGCCATTATTGACCCTAGGAGACGTCAAAACCCTACCAATAAAGAGTTTTCATTTTACTCACATCCACATCAGACCCATTCCCGTATTTATTATTTTTTTGTAGATGGCTCTCTTCTTCCCGGAGTTAGTTAATTATCACCCTATAGTCATATCTGATCATGCTCCTCTCTCCATGGATATCAACTTTTCTATAAGTCCATCTTTTTCATCCCCTTGGAGATTTAATTCATTATTATTATCAGATGAAGCATTTATTACATATATTGCCAACTCAATTGACGACTTTATCACTATAAATAAGAGCGACACTATTTCATCTTCCTTGCTTTGGGAAACTCTTAAGGCCTATTTGCGTAGCATGATCATTTCCTATACTGCACATTCTAGAAGACTACAGGAATCCGAATTACAAACCTTAACAGTACGAATTGCAGATTTAGATAAACGCAATGCTATAGATCAATCACCAGTTCTACTAAAACAGCGTCTTGATTTGCAAACTAAATTTAATCTTCTCACCACAACTGAAGCAGAGAAATTATTGCTTCATACACGCAGTAATTATTATGAACATGGCGACAAATCTTCTAGACTTTTGGCCCATCAGCTTAAAAGACAGGCTGCATCACGTCTGATCCCTCGAATAAAAGATGTGACAAGTGGTCAGATGTGCACAGACCCATTGGTGATTAATACGAACTTTAGGTTATTTTATTCCAATTTGTACAACACAGAATATATTGCAGATGATATGCCTGAGTTTTTAGAGGGTTTGACGTTTCCAACTGTTGATTCCGGGGCGGCTAGTGATTTAGATTCACATTTAGAAGAAGTCATGGTTGCGATTAGATCCATGCAGACCAATAAAGCACCAGGCCCTGACGGATTCCCTGTTGAATTCTTTAAGACATTTAAAGACAAACTAATCCCTCTTCTTTTAGAAGTTTATAACGAATCCTTATTGTCTGGGGCTTTGCCACCAACCATGACTCAGGCATCTATATCTCTTCTTTTAAAAAAGGATAGAGACCCAACTGCCTGTGCTTCATATAGACCTTTGTCCTTGCTGAATGTTGATGTCAAAATTCTGGCTAAGGTCTTGGCGTTACGTTTAGAAAATATCCTTCCAGGTATAGTCTCAACTGATCAAAATGGATTTATTAAAGAACGTCAGCTTTTATTCAATGTTCGCACACTTCTAAATGCTATCTCTGTGAATTCTTCCTCTTCTGCTCCAGAAGTTGTTATTTCTTTGGATGCAGAGAAGGCATTTGATCGAGTCGAATGGAACTATTTATTTGCAGTTTTACGAAAATTTGGATTTGGTGACAAATTTGTATCATGGATCAAATTATTATATTCCTCTCCTAAGGAGTGTCTATATACTAACGGTGTCCAGTCAGACTATTTCCCCTTGTCACGTGGAAACCAGGCAGGGGGTGCCCTTTGTCACCCTTGCTGTTTGCCCTTGCCATTGAGCCATTATCAATTGCGCTGAAATCTCTTGTCTCTTTTCAGGGAATCTTTCGTTCAGGTATAGAGTTAAAAATTATCGTTATATGCTGATGACCTGCTATTGTATGTTACCGATCCAGTACTTAGTCTCCCTCCCAATTCTGTCACTTTTAAAGAGCTTTGGCTCCTTTTCGGGGTATAAAGTGAATTTACAGAAGAGTCAATGTTATCCAGTTAACTCATTAGCACGGTCACTTAAACAGTCGGTCATTCCCTTTAAGCTGGCTCCAACAGGATTCAAAATATTTAGGGATTTTTGTCTCCTCCACTGTGCAGTCCCTCTTTGACAATAATTTTGGCCCTTTATTAAGCAAACTCAAAACTGGATCTGCTGAGATGGAAATCACTTCCCTTGTCCTTGATAGCCAGAATTAATGCTATTAAGATGAATGTCCTGCCCAGGTTTTTGTTTTTGTTTCAGAACATTCCACTTATGCTGCCCAAAAAGTTTTTTTAAAAAATATCCCTTGATCAATGCATACTGATTTCATTTGGGATGGTAAGGTGCCTAGAGTGAGGAACACTCTTTTGCAGAGATTTAGGACAGATGGTGGATTTAGCGCTCCCAAATTTCCTGTTTTATTACTGGTCTGCCCATATTCAGAAGATATTGTACTGGATACATATGCCGAGATTGCAATGGTGCAGACTAGAACTATATTCCTGTTCTCCACATTCTGTTCTTTCGATACTTACTACTCCCTTATCCTACAAACTGTCAAGATGTTCCAAAAACCCATTAGTTCTGTCTACTTTACGTATATGGTTTCAGTCAGGGGTCATTTCAAATTTAGGTCTTCATCCACGAGAATGCCTATACTAAATAATCACCTGTTCCCTCCTGCAATAAGCGACACAGCCTTTAATCTGTGGTTTGATCGGGGCATTAAGTCAGTACGAGATCTGTACAAAGACGGCGTGTTTCGTAGTTTCTCTCAACTATCTGATGAGTTTCACTTGCCACCTTCTCACCTGTTTCGTTATTTTCAGGTACGACACTTTGTAGCTGCACATTTTGCAAATTTATCCGTGTCTTCCTGACGAACAGCCCTGGGAAGAATTCTGACCGTGAGCTGTCCATGTAAATCTCTTATTTCCAAAATTTACACAATGTTTATGTCCTGGGAGGTAAAATCCCCTATAAAAATTCAAAGAACTAGGGACTTGAAATTTTCAGATGGGTGGTGGGAAAAAGCCGTTAATAATGTACGTGTCAGTGCGCCATGTGCCAGACTTCAGCTCATACAATTTAAAGTTCTTTATAGGCTCCATCGGTCCAAATCTCACCTTTCCAAATTCTATCCAGACTCCTTTTTAGATCAATGTGACAGATGCTCTGGCTCTCCATGCCATCTGAGTCATATGTTCTTTTCTTGCCCCTCACTTACCAAATTCTGGGCTGATTATTTCGACATAATCTCCAAAGTTTTTGGGTATTGAGATTTCACCCTTGTCCTGCCGTGGCATTATTCGGACTTGCACCTGAATCCTGCTCTCTTACTCGGGTTCAGAAAGGAGGTTTTGTTTTTTATACCTCCCTATTGGCGAGACGTTGCATTTTAATTTTGGAAGGAAATCTATTAAACCACCTGCGATCTCACGTTGGCTTCATGACCTTTTATTCTTTTTTGAGATTGGAAAAAATTCGACATACTTTAAAAGGCAATACTGCCAAATTTTATTTAAAATGGGATTCTTTTTTTTTTTCTTATTTCAACACACTTGATGCAGTGCCGGCTGACTGACCTCCCTCGTCCGATGTCTTTTTGTGTATGTGTGTATATGTGTGTGTGTGTTTGGTTGGGTGTTTGTGAGTGTGGGGTTGTTAGAGATTGGGTTAAATTTTAAAGGTTTAAAATTTGGGTAAAAATCTTTGAGGATGTTTATACTATAGGGTTGTTAACTTCTGTGATATGCTATTTCTATTTAAGCTATTGGTGAACTGTTTTTATTTGTTTGATACTATGTTTATTCTATTCCTCAATAAAATAATATAAAAAAAAAGAAAAAAAAAAGAAAAAAGCTCTAGTCATAGGTGACTATTTTACAATACGTGCAACTAGCTACCCCTTTAGGGACACCAGCAGCTAGAGTCACATGCATCTCAGGAGCCATAGTGGCCAAACATTTTTAACGAGTCTTAGTGAAACTCGCGAGCCGTAGATTTCGCTAGGAAAGTCGTTCATGAAGGAGCTACTTATATATGCCTTCGCGTAACCAATTGTCTCTGCTGGTAGCCATGCACCGTCACCCGGAACTCACGTTTATTGAAACTGTCTGTTACCCACATCAAAAGGCCCACTCGACCCTTGTGTGATATCTAATTATAGACCAATTTCAAATCTACCCGCTTTCTCTCCAAAAATCTTCGAAAAAGCCGTCTGTCAGCAGCTCTGCAGTTACTTCCAAAGGAATGGTATTTATGAACCATTTCAGTCTGGCTTCAGGGCCCATCATAGCACTAAAACAGCATTAATTAGGGTACTAAATGATTTATTAATGTCCTCAGATAAGGGATGTGTTTCTTTTCTTTTTCTGTTAATTTAAGTGCAGCACTTGACACTATAGATCATGATGTTGTACTAAAAACAGACTAGAAAATACTGTAGGTATTAAGGGATTGGCACTTTCTTGGTTGAAATCCTACTACTTGAAGTATGGTGTGCCTCAGGGGTCAGTGCTTGGCCCACTTTTATTCTCTCTGTACATGCTGTCACTAGGCTCAGTTATTCGTAAACATGGCATTAGTTTCCACTGCTATGCAGATGATACACAGCTGTACCAAATGTATACATCAGCCAAACCAAATGACAGCCTTACAATCAACAAAATTGAGGACTGTGTAAAGGAAATAAAACTTAGGGGTCATATTTGATTCAGATCTCTCCTTTGATGCGCACATTAGCAACATCACTCAAATTGCTTTCTTTCAATTATGTAATATCGCTAAACTTAGAAATATCCTCTTTTATTGGTGCGGAGAAATTGGTTCATGCGTTTATAACCTCAAGGTTGGATTACTGTAATGCTTTACTTACTGGATGCTCTAGTAAATCTATAAATAAACTTCAATTAGTTCAAAATGCAGCCATCCGAGTGCTAACTCGAACTAGAAAATTTGATCAAATCAGTCCTGTTCTATTATCACTACATTTGTTACCAGTTAAATTCCGCATTGATTACAAACTGCTTTCTTATAACTTATAAAGCTCTACATGTCCTACTGAGTGAACTCTTGGAGTCTTACAATCCAGCACATCTACGTTTGTATCTAAATAAGATTTCACCCAGTTAAAATTAAGAGACATACGTTTCTTACTTGGATGCCTCTTGTGTCTAAATAGAAGCTTATTCTCCTTAATGTTTCATGTAGGACATCAATGACAAATATCTAAGAAATCAGCGGTCTATCAGTGCTGAAATAGATCATAGGCTTTTCTCATATGTCTTACAAATAGATGCTTAGTTTTTTCTCCTTTTTCTCCTAAGGGGGTTTTAGGAGAAAGAATTCAGAAATCGGTAATCCTTTATTAATACAAAATTAAGAAATGCTCCGTTTCTCCTCAGTGATAGAAAAGTTGATGTTGAGAAATACTTTTTTCCTTTGTGTTCCCATGATGGACTCAAACACAACGAACCTCTTATACCAGCATTGCAAAAATGTCACACAAACAGTGCTTTTACTAACTTCATAATTCAGTTTGTTTGTAGCCTAAACACAGCTCAGGGCTCATGGGTTTGTTTATAATGAGACTGCCACTAACTCATGTTCATGATGAGAAACTAGGGATGGGTGATGAGGCAGAAAAATGTATTTCATATAAATTTAATTATATTACGTCAGTGTGTGCAGTTTGCAATATACATGCACAGTAAGCCATTTGGATCAATTCATTTAATAAGACATTTAAAACATCCTCACCCTGCTAAATATGTGGAATTTAACAAAACTAAGAAAGGCAAAGAGGTTAAAGCTAAAGCAAGTGAGAGCACAGAGCCAGGCAGATGCCAGCAGCCCCTGCCCCTGCTTTTGAAATAGAGTTTCCATCAAGTTGAACAAAAATGTTTCTGTATGCTGTCATTTAAAAAAAAATTCAAGAAAGAAAAATTGCCATCATCTGGTCATACTGTTAAAAAAAATAAAAAATTGAAAATCAGGAATCGCCTAGGAAAGTTGCAATGGGTACATTTATATTAAACATCTATATGTTACTATTTGATATTTTGTTAAATGTTTAAATAACATGTTGGAGGTTTCTGAATAAAATAAGAACATGTCTCGGGTTTAATGTGGCCATTTTATGGAAAAAAAAACTTCACCTAATTTATAGTAAATGTGCTATGTATTGTTATCAGGATATGCAATGAAAAACCAATTCTTTCACATTTTAGGAAGGTACAAAATGTTTGCTATAACTAAAAGTTTACTGTAAAAAATTACTGCAGTAAAGTTGGCTTGCAGTTAGCAATTCAGTTGTTTTTGTCTTTAATTCTGTGATGAAGTAACTTGCAACTGTAATTAATACTGCATTTGTCTCGTTCTGATTTGTGAATTCAGATGTCATCACCTAACCCGAAATCAGAATGCATTACATTTAAGGGTTTATTTTCAAAACCTTATAACTTTTAAAGAAGCCTACTTGGATTATTGAAACCTGGAGCAAAGGCTGATTTGTTAAAAAATTCATTCTTGATTTTGTCTGCAAGTGGCAAAATTAAGCATTTAATTCAGTTGGCCATAAAACCGCCCAAACAGTCTATATAACTTCAGAAACTGATCATGTAGACAATAAAAACAGGCAAAAGTAAACCTCCCTCAGTTCTGAAAGCTGATATAATTGTCTAATAAGCATTTGTTTATGCATTTAGTTAGTTATACTTAACTACTTAGATGTTATTGATTACTACGGCATTATCTGATTGAATCGTTAACCGCAAGCCAACTTTCCTGTGGTAAGGACATTAAGGGCGCTATAAATACCCACATTTCTAAATGATTAAGGAGGACAAAAATATAGCAACTTTCAACATTATGCAATAAACTGTGTTTTGAAGCATCCTGACACCATCAGTTTATATCACATTAGGTTTACATTGTTGAAACTCAAGCAGTGTAGGGTACGCTACACAACACAGTAATCGTACCACGTTATATCCAGATCACTAAAACAAATACATGCGACTACCTGTCTTGTCCAACTTGTGCCCCAAAAAGGAGGGGACAGAGTATATTTGTTTGGTTTTATTTAATGTCACCATCAGCATGAGTGGCCATTTCAGTGGCACACACAAGGTTATACATACACACTCAAGTCAGCGCCAATTTAGGGTAATCAATTAACCTAACACGCATGTCTTTGGTTAGGACACCGGAGGAAACTGGAGTACCCCCATGCAGACGCCAAACAGAAAGGATCCAGGCCATTCCACCCTAGGATTGATCCCAGGACCTTCTCGATGTGAGGCAGCAGTGCTATCCACCAAGCCACTGTGTTGCCCTGATTGAGTATATCAATCTACTCCATAAAAATTCAATGCATTGTCAACCGTATTGTATATGAAGCAGTCAAAGGCTTCTTCCCTTAATAGGGAAGAAATTTAAAATCTCTCTCTCTCTCTCTCTCTCTCGCACGCCTTTTAAACTCATTATAAAGCACTCACCTGCACGACTGTTTAGCAACCTGTCCCACCATTTGCTCTTACTAGCCGTTGAGCAGCACCTCTTAAGCACGCACGAGGTAGCCATGTTGAATTACTGTGGCACAAAACCCTTCTTCGGGGGTGGGGCAAGATGATGACCAGTGCACACGTTGAGATGTGTTGTTGATGAAAAACGTCAGTTTTCATCCATTAATGGTGATTTTAAGTATTTGAAGCCTTTGATGCGTACGTGTGTATGACGATTTGGCTCGCTGTTGTGTTTTTTTTTTCTTTTCGAAAGGTGCAAAATCCGATCCTAAACTATAATTCCTGTCGGACTTTGCTATCTACAACAGGTGTTACCCATTAGCCAAACAACTGCAACACTTCGTCGATCTAACATGGATCTTCAAGAGCAAGACAAAGAGAGACTATCCCTCTATACCCTGAGATCTTCGGTGTGCCTTGTGATTACCCGATCTGTTATGTCAGCGCTTCAAAGGCAAGATGGACGCATCCATCGATGGAGACTTCTTCTTCTTTCGGGATAATTCCGGTTGGCAGACTAACTTCATGTGCATTACCGCCACCAACTGAGTTGAAGCGTGAAGTGAGAGTTCAAGATACTGAACTATGGGCCCTTTTCACATTTCCGGGTTTAGAACGCGGAAGTAAATAATAGCAGGGTAACCAGGGTCGCCAAGCTACATAAGCACAATGGAGAAACACAGCAAGTGCTACTGCAGCGTACTTTTTTTTGCTCAAACAGTAAAAGAAAAGACCCAAATTTGAGTTTTCACGATTTCCCAAAAAGCAAAAATGTACAGAGAAAATGGATTAACGCTATTAGGCGAGAAGAAAGTGCCAATACATTTGTATGTAGCCAGCACTTCAGACCTGAGGAGCTGTGAGAAGTGTTATGGATCACGACTACTGGTGTCCACCTTCCCCAGGCGAGTAACATTACTACTCTTTTCCATTCAGAACTAGCCCGTACTATAGCCTTACACGACAGTAAGTCGAAATACATTGAATGCGTTACATTACTTACCTGCTCGAGGTGCCATGTAAACAGCCCAAACACATAGCCGACATGCATAGTAAACATGATTATAAAATACTTATCTGATTGTGAAGTTACTGTATTAAACAGTCTGAATGTATTTTGTACTTACCACCTTAAACATAAATATACAATATACTTACCTGTCTCAGTGTTGTCCATGATAGGTTAACAAGTGATAAACAACTTGCATTGGCTAAAATGGCACTACTTCCTAATTAAAATTAATGATCACATAAACTGATGTTAAGTACTTGAATTAAACTTTAGATTACTCTATATATATGCTATAGCTTAAAATAGGCTAAAAGGTGTCTCCTTGTTGTTACAGGTACAGTGGATGCAAAGATCAAGGAACTGGAGCAAAAAGTGACAGAGCTAGAAAGAGAAATACAGCAGCTTATTTTCCTGAAAGAACAACCAAAAATGAGCCACTTCTGTTCATCTGATGAAGAATTCCGATTTTTCACACGATTTCATTATTGAAAACGATGTTATTATTAAAAGTGTTGATAATGAAATTTATGATATGTTAGGTAAAGAAGTCTACTTCAGTGTCAAGTTGCCTCCCTAGTGATCCTCCCGATCTAAGACACCTGCACTGTGTGGGGCTCCTCATTTTTCCCTTACTGTCACACTTCCAGGAACCGCATATGCAACTGTACATAAAGGGGAGAACAGAGTTCTTTCTTGCAATCATTAACCAGCACATTTACAGTTTAAGCGAAAAGCTGGCGTTGTGTGTTCGTCATTCAGTTACTCAGTCAACTAGCTATGCTATACTAGCTAACTGTTTGGCTAACATTTATAAACAATTATAATCGCTTACCTTCATAATTGAAGATGTATCCCTCGTAAAACTTTGTAGCCCTTCTCGGCTTTCGATTTTCGTGCTACCGAACCACCATCGACAATCCGGGTAACATCGGCGAAAGACATTTCTGGGAGATGATGCATCGCGCTCTGTGAAAAGGGCCCATTCTACCACATATTCTAATATACAAATTACACAATTCCTAAAATAATGGTGTATCTAATCTAATGGTGGACTAAGACACTTGCAGAGTACCGTATTTTTTGCCACTTCAACAACAGGACAAAATATATTCTTTCCCTCATGAAAGTGTTCCGAAATACAATCACCAAATGTAATTAGAGATACTTATTAAGAAATATACTATAATTTTACAATGAAAACACATCCTCAAAACTAACAAACAATCAAAACAAATGCTTATCTCAGCAGGGTGCTCATCACTCAACAACACACCATGCAATGACACAGGCTTTATTGCTGAATGAGACAGGCAGGCTGGACATAATCATGAGTTGAGTATTAACAGTGACTTAGACATCAACATGGATGGAATTTGTTACATTTCCTGCAACTACAACAATTAACTAAACTCTAAGTTAGAACAGTGAGTGTCACGCCCACCGGCCGCCCGGCTCGCTGCACCGGTTGATCACGCGCACCTGTTCTTCATTTCCCTCGTCATTCCCTTCACTATATAACCCTCACTCTGTTCTCACTCCTTGTGGATTCACAATGTTCCTACCCTGCCTCACCAGTTCGTCCCTGTCGTGTCTGTGTTCTGTAAATAAAACCACCTTACCTGTCAGTGGCTCGCGTTTGTCTCCTGCTTCCCATCCACCGACTCTCGACGTGACAGTGAGCACAAAACACCCTGCATAGGAAAACCCCTTATAAAAACCCTCTCAATTTTCACTTATATCCAAAATCTATTTTTACTTGATGGATTTAAACCCATATTCTTGTAATAAAATAAAGCTTGCTTGGGAGGAAGAACTCGGCTCTGATTTGCCAGAGGATTGGTGGGAGAGGGCGATTAACATTGTACGTTCCAGCTCACTGTGCGCAAAACTTCACTTGATTCAGTTTAAAGTGGTACACAGAGTACACCATTCTAAATCTCGGTTGGCAAAATTCTACCCTGGTACAGTCACTGATCAATGGTGTTATGGCCTTCACATCTTTGCTGGCAAGGCCGCGTATCCTTCTAGTTTGGAAATCATTTTTTACTTTAATTCTCACTTCTCTATTGCTGTCTTGACCTTCTGTCATCTGTGGTTAAGGCATTTGCTGGAATATATCACTTTGGACTATAGGGTTATTTAATATAAAAACACTAAAGTTTTTCATGTTGATTCCCTTGGAATCAATAAAGAACTGTCTGGTCCTTGAGCAAGACCCTTAACTCACAGTTGCTTGGATTGTAACAGTTGTAATTGCTAAGATTGTTTAAGTAAATTCCTAGATCTGTTATCATGCCATGTACAGAGAAATGTTTTAATTTCATTCCTGTAATCATCATGTGACCACGAATTCTACACAGTCACAGTCACTGCCATAAAAGGTTTGCAAACATTCACAGACTGGCTCACACCAGCTGATATCTGGGGGAAGGCCCTCACATGTTACCACAGCAACCAGCCGCACTAGACGGCCAACCAGAACCGTGTAGAGAGAGTAGTGTCAACTGAAGTTAAAAATGGCTTGGTGATCACGTGATTCATGTAGACTTGTGATACTTCCACAAAGTTGTTGGTGGGCGATTTAAATACAGAGACAGAACTGCATAATTAGTTGTTAAGAAATGCATTGATTTACTCCATTTTAGTTACATCAGTATGCTTTTTTAAAAAGTAAAACTCATTACCATGGTTACATTTCACTGTTTGTTTTGATTTTTAAAGCTATAATTGTTATGTTCTTAGTTAAGAGCAAGCATATCCTAATGTTTACTTATATATTCAGAGGCAGGGGAAGGGAAAGAATGTTTCAAAATTCAGATCAGATTCATTTTCAATGAACACGTCTTTAATGCGTGGTGGTTTCATCAATCCCATGGTAACTGATTGCCTATTTAATCTTAATAATTTAATGTCTAATGCAAACTTTCAGATGACAGAAGGAGCCAAAATTGTGTTGCATGTGCAGAACTCTGCTATTATAATGGATACATTAAAACACTACATCCAGAGAGGACATGGAATATTAAAATATATAGTTGTATACGTCCATAAACACAAACATATTTAATGTCTTTTTTTACTATTCACTTATTTAACTTAACAAATTCATGAAATACATCTCTAATGAACTTAAACATAGGTAGCTTCTCTGTGCTCCTTCCTCCATGTTGTTTCCACTGTTCTGCATGGGGATACTCCAGTCAGTATATTTCGTTTGTTCAATCTACAATCCATATACTACTCCCTCTATATCATGCACCTCTGCTAGTTTCTGAGAGGTCCCTCTTAATCTGAATACATTTGTGGTAAATGTGAGTTATGCATTCTCATTTTTTTGAATAATAAACATGGTCAGATGAGTGCTGTCTTTCTTCGTTTTTATGGATGTGTTCATGACTGAAAATCACCACCCTTAGGAAATCCTGGCTGCCTTCCAGCGAATGAGGAGTTGAATAACTTGCTATGCCTTTGTTGTACAGGTGTGGCTCCCTGAACATTTGCTGGCTGCGGCAGTAGGCCTATAGTATGGTACTGGCAATGTGCGACCCTGTTTACTCAAGTTTTCCCTACTGAAAACTTTAATTTGACATGTATCAAGGACCAAGGATTTCAGATTAAAGTCATAGGCAATAGTTCAAATTATATTTCTCATGCCTTTGGTGAGGTGGAGCACTTTCTGATTTGTCATGTCAAAACATGCTTTGACAGACTGTGGTTCATGATATTCAAGACTTCATAGCTCACGTTTGCTAGACACCCCGATTCGACGTCAATCATTGGCTCTTAAGAGCTTTAACACCCGTATTAGTCATCCAAAGGGTGTGCTAAGCAGTCCAGACTGTCAGTTCTAGCAAACTGTCAGAAAACAGGATCAATACAGAAAGAACGGAAACCTACAGACCATATTCAGCTGCAAAGTGGAAGAGACGTGACAGTCATTTCAGAGGATTTAAGATTTCAGATCAATCCAGGACTCTTGATTTTCTGTACTTTGCTGCTGTTAACAACATGCTGGACTGGATGACAGACTTCAGCCTGAAACAGACGAGTTATGCTGCATAAATGAAAGAAGAACAACAAGGACAAGTACTTTGTTTTTCTACAGAATTTATAGAGAGTGTCAGACCGAATACAGATAGCGACGGTGTGAGGAAATGCGATATACTGAGCAGGCTGGTGTCAGGAAAGACGGTGTGAAACTGAAGAGAAGCTGGAGTCTCGATCAACTAATTGAATTTCTCAGAGAGTCTGGCAAGAACTCTATTCCCTAAATTAAGATTTCATTTAAAATATGGAAATAACTAAGCTTAACTATATTCAATGTTATAGTTCATGCTGTAATGTTTTAGTAGTTCAGCCTTTGAATTGGTTTTATTAAATCAAAACATTTCAGTGGGTAACCCTGCTCTTGCTGATGTGCTCAACTTACTGAAAAATGAAAAGTTAATTAATCTAAAATTAAGTTTACATTATTGCCCTACATATAACTTAAATCCTTTAGATGTATGCAAGCTGGACTTTTAACGTGGACTTTTTTATTCCATTTTATTTCAATTTGGTAGTATGACTAACAGCAATTAAAATGCATGCCTTATATGTTGTAACAGGCAATAAAGACACAATGCCATTGCAACACTTTGCTTTCAAAACAGCTTAACGCTAGACGGAGGTTAGCGCTGGGACGGAGGTTAGCGCTGTCATGTTACGGCTTCAGAGGTTGCTGGTTCGATTCCCAACCTGCATACTCACTGTCTGTGTGGAGTTTGCATGTTCTTCCTGTGTCTGTGTGAGTTTTATTTGGGTACACCAGTTTCCTCACACATTTCAAAGGCGTGCGTTAAATTGCTTTGTCTCTAGTGCTAGTGCTCTGCCGTGGTTTGCCCTCCTGTCTATGGCTGATTCAAATCTTGCTCCCTGTGTTGGTGGTTGGGCACAATGGTCTAATATGCTAATCCACCACTGCAAGGACCCAAGTTTGTATGTCAATGGTGATTTCAAATCAGATCAGGGATCAGATGCAGATATAAATTGTGCTGTCGGGGTATCTACCCAATACCAAGCCCTCCAATGGACTAGGTTCCATCAATGGGACGCTTATGCCTGCACCCTGTGCGCCCTGAGAAGTGTAGTGAGTGCCTAGAGTGAGTTTGAATAAAATTGACTTTTTACCATCCTTGATTTTAGTGGGGCACAGCAACATCGAATTAGCAAACAAGTTTAAAAAGACACTAGGCTCAACATCAACTAACCCTCCTGTGTCTTCAAAACACGCCCCATTCTAACACAGAGACACCTCCCAACGGTTAAGTAGTTTTCCATATTCCAAATTTTCCATCTCCACAAGGAAGTATGTAGCACCTGCACCACACGGGCATTTACTGCACTGTCTAAGGGGAGGAGGGATTAGCAGAGATTGGTTTTTTCCATCGGTATGCACTTGGCACGAAACACATAGGCACAATATAATCGTTCAATACTTGACTATATCAAAACATTGGTTTCGTGTGTGATTGTTTTCCCTGTTTAGAAGGAAACTGCTCATGGTTGCAATGCTTTCTGGTCAAGTTCCCATGTAATGATTAGACACTCCATAGCAAACATGTACTCACCATGAAAGCTATGTAGTACTGATGTACATAAAAGTCAAACATTTTCTTTGCTTCAACCTGAGTCATCCCGAGTATTGGAGCAAAAAGAAATGTAAACTGTTAACAAATGAAAGGAATATGATGAGAACTTACTGAAGAAACCATAGAGTCTGTCAATAGGCCTACTCGCTCTACTCTTAGTCTTCCTGTAAATTCTCTTTTCCCTTCCATCCCTCGGAGAAGCTTCCTTCACTTCAACTGAGGAGGAATAATCAGTCATCTACTGCATGAAGTACCGGCTACTATAATCTACTGAGTACCTTGGATATACTTACTGTGTAACAGTGCCCTGCAGCTGGACTCTCCTGGATTAAACCCTTCCGGTTGGATCTGGTTACTTTCTTTCACACATGGCTCATCGGCGGCTGCAGTGTGGAGGTTATTCTTTACTGGTTTAATTCCCATATGTAAGACAAGCCATCCGTGCGAGGACAAACGCCCTGTTCTGGATTTGTACTGACTGTCGCTGCTCTCACCTGTGAGAGGACAAAAATAGCCCAAGCTCCGCCTCCTCTTCAACCAAGCAACTTACACAGTCACTGATGAGAGCCAGGGGGTATTTCAGAAAGCAGGTTTAACAATCCCTGAGTTCAAATCTGAGCTCTGGATCAACTAACTCTGAGTTTTCACTAAACCTGCTTTCTGAAATACCCCCCAGGTGGGTGCCAAGATGCTATACTTAACTGCCATCAGATCCATTTTGACATTTTACATTAAAAGTCTAGATTCAGAAGCACAGAGACCACGCTGCACTATTAAGCTCTCATTGATGAACACAACTAATATGGCATCACACCAAGCAAGGTGTAAATCAGAAAATATACTTTCTGTGCAGTTTGGTATCGCAATTGAATAGATCTTTCATTCTCAGTTTCATTTAGTTTTTCTGGCGAGGGTCATGGTGCATATAAATCAGTGATGGAGTAGAAACAATTACTAACATCCACCTCCTTGTGTTCAGCTCCTAGACCTCATCATTTACAGATCAAGTAGTGGATACCTCTGTGGTAGGACTGATCCACAACAGCGAATGGACTGCCAGGAAAAAGCACCTCCCGTAATGTGGTACATCTGCATTTCTCGTCCTACAGCACCACCTACTGGAAAATTATCAGTTACACACTCACAGCAGCTAAAGATTAAAGGCAATGTACTGAAAGTACATAAGTATTAAAACAACGTTTTGTGGCATTCCTTGTGGTGTTCTGAGACGTTTTCTGATGCCTTCTCTGACGGGTTTGAAGCATTTTGTGAGGCATTCAGATTAATTCTTTGAAGCGTTCTGTGAGGCATTCTCTGGGCTTTCTGAGGCGTTTTCTGGGGCGTTCTCTGACGTCAAGTCAGATTTATTCATGTAGTGTTTTTACAATGGAGCATTGTCTCAAAGCAACTGTACAATTTTAGATTATCGGCAAATTCCATACTGAGCAAGCCTAGGGCGACAGTAGCAAAGAAAAACTCCCTAAGTGTTATGAGGAAGAAACCTTGGGAGGACCAAGACTCAGAAAGGGACCCAACCTCCTTGGGTGGCATAGATGATAAATGTAAGAGCAAAACTAATTTATCTAAACAAATAAGTCTTATAGTGATACTTCAAATAACATATTGTAAAATATGCATATCGGCATTATGTAGTCCGATACACAGAGTCACTTGAGTCGAAGCAGGAAAGTCCTTGGCAGCACTTCGTCCCCAGCCAACTGGAGGAGGGAGAGAGTTACTGCCCTCTGGTGTGGCCCGGGTGTGGTGGGGCTGGAGCCGATGACGGAAACAGCTTGAATTGTAGGAAAAAATGCAATTATCCTATACCTGTACTATTATGTGGCAGATGCTATTTTGTTTCAGAATGTATGTGTATGTATGTTATGTTTGGTATCTATGAGATCCATATTTCAAGGAGACCAAGGT